>BPLQ01001402.1:48238-487155 GCA_021605075.1 Caerostris darwini
TAATAGTTGCATTTAAAAAATTGATGCATTTCTATTTTCGTTTTTTCATGAAAATGGAAATGAATAAAAAATTAAAATTTTTCATGTGCACTAATTATTTTTGAAAATTTTTTTCAAAAGTTTCAGTTACCCGTAAAAACTCATTTATGTTAATTAAGTCTAAATGTTGTTTATATACATATTTGGGGCCCCAAAACTAGTCTTCTAGTTTCCGTGATTACCAAATAAACCGTCTATCGTAACACTTTTTGTGTGTAACTATCCATTTGAATATGAATTAGTTTTAAGAAATAAAATAAGCTTAAAAAGATACCAAACTTATATCGTTATTCGTTGTTCGTTGGATGTTCATTATCACAAATGTCTTGAAATATTAAAGTTCCATGCTTTATTTTTAATAGTTTGCTTAAATACACGATTTATTATGCAAAATATATAAACAAAAGGTTATATTACAACGCTTTTCTAAATAGCTAAAATTATTATTAAATGGATCATAATAATAATTTTATTATTACCCAATATCTGAGGTGATTGTATTTACTGCAACCTATATATAATAGATATAACGTCTAGCAAATTCAGCGTTATTAAGGAACCACTACGGGGTGTATGCAGAAAGAACAAAGAGAAAGAAAGGTCTTCTCTGGGATGTTTCAAAACGTAGATGACTCATATTTGGGTTATAGGGGAGAAAAACCAATGCAATAGGCCTAACGATAGCAAGCATACTGATAAACTGCATTTACATTTATTTATTGTACTGGGGAGGGGTACGGACAACCAGATTGTAACTGGGTGTGGTTGGGTTGAGATACTGGATGCACAGGTTGGAGAACTCCCAGTTTTATTTACACAAGCACAAACACCACACAGATACAATTAGAGACATACACTATTTAACGCACTTAAAGACATATAATTATAGATTCGGGGAAGGATTCCCTTTCTAGGCCAAAAACCCGATACTCAGTTACGCGCAGGGTGTGCGAAATATACTTCCTCTCTATGTGAGAGTCTGTAGGCCAACTTATGAAGAACGCTAAATATATTTCCGCTCTGGATGAGAGACTATCGAGTCTCGAGACCTACTGGCCATTTCGCTTGAAAGCCACAGGGAGCCAATCTGCAGGATGAAGCATGGTTACACTGTTTTAAATGGTTCTAAGTATAAGAAAATAGATTGGTACCTTCACCTTCTAAGAAACAATGAACAAATTCCCCTCAATTTCAAAATCAAGGAGATTCGTTTGCATATTTGGAAGGGTATGTAAATATCTCGCATAGGTACTCGGGCTTCCAGGTGGAAGTTTTCGAGGTTTTCACCCATGTCCTCCTTAAAGTTAAGTAATTTCTCCTCTGTCCCTTTGTTATAAATTATTCATTGAAAAACTTAAAAAATTTCATAAAGCTAACTTAATTATCTAGTAATCAATATATTTTCTTCAGTTACATTAAAAAAGTTGAAATTAAATGTTTATATTAAAATCAATGAAAAATTAAATAGAATAAATTAAATTCAATAAATTTATAGAAATCCTGAAAGTAATTTTGAGTTTCAATTTAAAAAAAAAAAATGTTTCAAATTAAAGATTGTTTAGATCATTAAGGATTGTTTAAATCAACAAATTAAAGATTGTTTAGATCATCAAAGAAACAGACATCCTTTTTGTAACAAAACACATAATTTTTTTTTAATGATCTTATCACCATTTTGCAATGACAAAAAGATGACAAAGCTTTATTTACTATAAACAATCTCAATGATGTCGATGAATTAATAAAAAAGCATTGTTGTTGAAGTGCATTGTCCATTGAGGCTCTTGAGTCGTATATTTCCAGCCAACAATGACAAACTTATCTATATTTTATGTTGCAAATAAAGTAATCACGATATAACTGAAGGAAAATACATTCCACGGATTTAATAGGGAAAAGATAATAAATAATCTAGTTCAACGACTTTTATTTATTTTTTTAGCATCATTTTAAAGGAAAATATAGAAATTTTTAAAAGCGTAGAAGCAAATTGAAATTTTATGTGAATAAAATAATTATGTGAAAGATAAATTCAAGAACAAAATATTTTAATATTATGCTGGCGTAATACTTTATATTTTTGAAGCGATCAGTTATTCTAGATTTTCATGGTTTAAATGAATGAAACAGGGTGCTTTTTTATTTCAGTTTCTTATTCAGTTCCTTCTATTAGCTCACACTCTCCCTATATATATGTTGCTCAAGTTTTTAATCGTTCATAAAATACTTTTTATTCATCCACTCAAGTTCAAATACATTTTTTTGAACTTGTAGTGGATGACACTTGATGTTAATACAGTTTTTTCAAATATTAATTTAGTAATTAAATTGAATTAATTAATTTTAGTTTTTTTAGATTTAAGTTGCATATATCTACCAATAGATGGCGCCAGATAAACTTAAAAAAAATGAATGAAAATTATTTATAAATTACTTTCTGCAATATAGTGAAAAAAAAGAAGGAATTGACTTTAAAAATGTTTTTTTTTATATTACTGGTTTGGTATCATTTTAATGGAAAATATAGAAATTTTTAAAAGCTTAGAAGCAAACTGAAATTTTTATGTGTAGAAAATAAAATAATTATGTGAAAGACAAATTCAAAAAGGAAGTATTTTAATATTATGCTGGAGTAATACTTTATATTTTTAAAGAGATTTCAGTTATTGTAGATTTTTATAGTATAAATAAATGAACAGGGTGCTTTTTTAACGTAAAAAACACGTAAACACGTAATTTAAAGTGGGTATTAATGCATATTATTGCTTTCAAATTTCTGGATATTTTGATTTAATTTCATTCTCTATTGGATATATATGTAGCAGATTCAGCGTTACCAAGGAGCATCACGAGGATCGGCAACACTCACTGTTCTCATATTGTATGTCAGCAAATCAGTTTGAAAGATCCGAAGGTGGTATCTGTGTTTTAGCATATTATTACTACAAGAAAAATATAATTGTGGGGTGAGTGGACAATTATTTATTAATACTGTAACGTCTCGGCCTATATTAGACCTATGACGGCTTCAAGAAGAGGACCACTTTCAGATTCATGAGAACACTTTAATTTTTATTTAAAAACATTATACAGAGCTCTGGGTTAATACAAAATTATCTACAAAAAAAAATTAAAGATTTAATTTGAATTCACAAGTGCAGTTCATTTCAAGGACGGAGATTTTCAGAGTCCTCGAGTCTACGACGAATCTAAGCAAGTGGTCTGTGACAATCCATAGTTATCACACGCCGTGATACACGAAACCACAAGGAGTTCAATTTGATAAACAGGCGGAAACTCCGGCCTGTTCAATCACTTCAGAGAAAAAGGTAAAAATAACACTCCTCGTCGACTCGTCGCAGAACTCTCTCCTTTCTTCTCCAAAAACCTCTCTTTAAGAAAGTCCGTCAGGAGGAAGGGGGGCCAGCTTCCTTCACTTCTCACTGGAGAAGACATTTCCACAACCCATGATTTATCACCAATTACGATGCACCAACTCATAGCGTGGTCCATATTCCATTTGTAATTGTTTCGACCTGTGAAAGTTGCACAGACAATCGCTAATTTTTTGAGAATTCATTATTTATGACACTGAATATTTACTATCAGATTTGAGTGGTAGGTTGTCCTCATTAGTACAAAACACTAATTGCATGTAATATAACTACCCACAACGCTGCTTGTCTGCTGTCAAATTTGAGTGATAGGTTGTTATTATGTACTTGTCAAAGAATATACATTCCTTTATCCTGGGAATGAAATGCCACAACTCTTCCCGTGGTAAAAATGCTACAGTACTGCTATTACAACTATTCACAATTGAAGAACTTTCCAGTTCACAGATATATTATGCTCTTTCCTAGCTTGGATTCACTTGACGTATTTCAAACCGAGTTCAACCCAATGAGCTGTTTCAGCTCTAGGCTCGGTAGTGTTTTGTGAGCATGTATCCAAAATACATAATTATTTTAAATCGAATTATTTTCAACGAAGGATGCCTTTTAAAGAACTACGCTTATTAAAAACTCTCTTGTAATTAAAAAAAATTATAATTATAATTAAAAATTTATAATTCCAGAAACTAAAATTCATAATAAATGTAATTCCCTAAAAATATAATTTACTATTAATTTAATACAGGTAAAAATATAATTACTTTTATTATTAAGATCAGAACACTTTAAATAATAAAAGGTTAGTATTAATTTTATTAACTTATTTTTATTATGAATATAATTTAAAACCAGTTACCAGCAATAATTTCTGATGATGATAATCATAACATCATATGATAAAAAGTTCTACAAAATCATAATCAATTAATCCTAACAAATAAAAGATTATCTTTTAATAATTACTTTTATTGTTACGATCAAAGCATTTTAAATAATAAACGGTAAATAGTAATTATGTTAATTTATTTTTATTCTGATTATAATTTAAAACCAGAGTTATCAGTAATAATTTCTGATGATTAAAAGCTATATCATAACATCGTATGATAGAAAATTCTACAAAATTATAATCAATTACTACTGAGAAATAAAAGATTCTCTTATAATAATTACTTTTATTATTACAATCAAAACATTTTAAATAATAAACTATTAATAGTAATTTTATTAATTTATTTTTATTCTGAATATAATTTTGATTTTATCAGTTAATCAGAGTTATCAGTAATAATTTCTGATGGTTAAAAGCTATATTATAACATATGATAAAAAGTTCTACAAAATCATAAATAAAATAATACTTCATTATTATTTGACTCATGAATAAATATGTGACTTTAAATTAATGGAAAGAATATTTATTACTTTCTATTTTAAAAAATGAAGTTCCTGTAAAATTGATTCAATTTATATAATAAGTTCTTCAATTACTTATCACCATGAAACGTTTTTTTTTATTGCATCTGTTGTTTTTTGAAGTGTGAAAAGCAGCTTATCACATCTTTTAATGCATCGTCATTCACCGATAAGTTCTGGCAACGCTGATTTTATTTCATTCTTCTCTTTCAAATCAAATATCAGATAAGACTCGTATGAGTTGCCCGGCAATAGAAAATAAAACATTTTTTGTTTTTATAAATGTTGTTAATAAAAAATATCTGTATGTAATTGAAGATTTGAGATTTTAATAATCGTGTTAATTGTATTAATGAATTAATGAATGTGTATACGATAAATTATTTTAATATACATGTATAATATAAATTGTATTAATATACATAATAATATGCATATCAAAATAATGGAAACTGCTGTGAATAATTTAAATTTATAGACTGTTAAAATTATACTGATTGTTAATAATAATCGACATTTAAGAATGCGTTTCGTAAACTTTAAAATGTAATCTTAGCTAGCAGTTTCTTTTTAATATACGAAGTATATATCATGGTAGTATGAGGTGGCTTTAGTGAAGTCGTATATATGAGGGATTTGTCAAAAGCTTAAAATGTCAGACCTCACAGACTTTCAAAGAGGCAAATTGTAGGAGCCCGACTAGCTGGAGCAACTGTGAGCGAAACATCCCAGCTTGTTTCTAGAGGTACGGTGTCTTAAGTTATAACAGCGTACACACATCGCGGCAAAGCAAAATAGTCGACGGAAGGAGAAGTTGAGTGAAAGATAACGATGGGCATTGAAGCGGATTGTAATGTCTAAAAAGAAAAAACAACTGCAGCCAAAGTGACCTCAGAACTCAATCAGCATCCGGATTCTCCTGTGTCAATAATTTCAGTAAGGAGGCACCGTACATACCTCCTGGATGATGGATCAGTACCTCTTCATAAACAGAACATTTACGTCAAAGCAGCAATTTCCAAACCACTTGTCACATCTGTTAATGCCAAACGTCGTCTGCAATGGTTGTACAACCACAAAACCTGGTGGTTTGGTAAGTGGAAGACAGTTATAAGATTAGACTTGTTATCTTTCATACTTTTCCCCACAGCAGGAATGGTGCACGTTTGGAGGACACCTGCACAAGCGTATGATCCTGATTGTCTCCATCCGACTCTCAAGCATGAAGGTGGAATTGTTATAGCAGCAGTGTCGCGGTTTTCTGCTGGATCAATCGTAATCCAGAAAGGATGGATCATTGGGGAGAAGTATAGAGAAGTTTTATCTGACCAGGTCCCTCCTATGATGCAAACTTTTTTTTGTTTTTTGCAAAAGATGGAATTTTCCAGGATGATAATGATCCTATTCAAGCAGCAGGACCTGTCCAATCATGGTTTGATGAACACGAGGGTGAAGTAAAACATCTACCTTGGCACGCGCAGACTCCCCACCTCAATATTATCGAACCGTTATTGTCTATTTTGGAACGATCATTGCGGATTCGATATCCTCCACCGGCATCCAGGAACTTTCACAATATCATGTATGATTCAATTCCCAGGCGAATCCAAGCTGTATTACATACAAAGGTGGTCCTACGCCCTATTATTAAAGGATTCCTTATAACTTTCGGGTGTTCTCATTATTTTGTTAACACCTGTATCTATATACATATCAAATAATATAAATTATCTAAATAAAGCTATCGTTCTTATCCAAGAATTCACAAGATTTATTTTAAACATTTAACCTGCTGGTATTTATTTTCTAAGAATATAACAATATTCGTTTGGAAAATAAATTCAAAATTAATGTTCCAAACCTTATTTTTTATCAATAGCTTAACTACACTCATGTCCATAAATTAAGGATAATGAAGTTCAGGCAAAGAAAGAGACAGAAGCAAAACAAATTTGACTTATTTGTAAAGTCTATTTATTTAACAAAAGGTAAAGAGCAAAAAAGATGCTATATGTTTGACATAATTAATAAAAATTGCTATTTTTACTGCCTGGAGCAAATTTCAAAAAAGAACCTATTTACAAAAAGCAATATAACATGTTTAGTATGATGGTTAATATGGAGTATGTCTCCCGGACGATGTAATACAGGCCTTACAACGCCTAGGCACTCTGAGTATCAAATTATCAATCTGATCTTGGGGAATATTACACCACTCATCAAGCAATGCCCTCCGAAGTTCCGGTTGACAGGTGGGAGGGGGTTGACTGGCTGCAATTCGTCGGCCAAGCATATCTCACACATGCTCTATTGGATTCAAATCTGATGAGTATGCTGGCCAATCCATACGGGTGATATCCTCCAATTGAAGGCATTCGTCTACAATGTTTGCACGGTGAGGACGGATGTTGTCATCCATAAACAGAAATTCAGCACCCATGGCGCCCCGAAACAAACGTACATATTGTTCCAGAATCACATCCCGATAGATGTGGCCTGTCATCGTTACACTCTGAACATGCAGGTCAGTTCTGGAACCAAGAATAATTCCTCCCCAAACGAGCCATCCTGCACCACCGTAACGGTGTCGTTCAATGGTGTTCTCTTGGTGGTAACGGGTACCTGGCGCTCTCCATATGAAAGTCCGGCGAGAATCAGACTGTAAACTAAACCTGGACTCGTCGGAAAACATCACACAAGACCACTGTTGCGGTGTCCACAATGCATGCTCTCTACTCCAGGTTAATCGCAGGCGACAGTGAGTTGCGGTAAGTGGAACACATCTGACAGGCCTACGAGCATATAGACCAATGTGCCCTAAGCGTCTGTACACGGTTTGCCTTGAAACTGTCGTACCGGTAGCGGAAGAGAGCTGACGAGACAGGTCTGATGCTGTGCTCCGTCTGTTTCTTTTGGCAGTAACTGCTAAATACCGGTCCTCATTCGGCCTTGTAACTCGGGGGCGACCTGTGCTGTAACATCTACTCACATTACCATCATCTTGGAATCGTTGCCAAAGACTGGAGATGACACTCTGGGCTATTCCAAGTTCCTCGGATACTTCCAGCTGGGTACGTCCACATTCCAATCGTCCGATAATTCTACCACGTAAAAAATCATCCAAATGCTTCCTTTGTGCCATAACTATGCGGTTATTGCACTGAAAGGCTTTTGAAGCGCTTGTGAACAATTTTACTTCTTTGCCACCATTCCTTATATACCCCTCTCTTACACTCTCGTCATTGTGACGTACTATCCGCGCCATCTGGTGGTTTCCTGTAATTTGCATATTCTTCTTCAAGATGTGTGTGATAATTCTACAGGTGTAAGGCTTGCATAACCTGGTAAAAAAATTGATAGCAATAAAAAGAGGGGTTTATTTAATTAAAAATCTTATTAAAATTTTTTTCTAATTTAAAGTAAGAATGTTTGGAACCAAATAATAAATTCAGAAGAAAAGAAAATCTGAATTTCTACGCTATATGATGGAACATACTTATCACACACATATATACATTTTTAAATAGATTTTATCATTGGAATACTTAATCGTTGAAGGTCATTCTTTATCTTTCACGCTTTCTATTTTTAATCTCACCGCAAATCTTGAATTTCAAAATGCATGCAGTTGGAAAATAATTTACTTGATTTTCAATTCCAATCGAATTCAAACAATTATTCCAGTTTATGCCTATAGAACTATAATGGTTCCACATCTCAGCTAAAATACACATTTATGGAAAAAATGGCAACATATTTCTTTTTATTTAATTCTCTTCTGTAATGCCTCCCGATTTTGAAGTTCAAATAAGCTGGTGGCATCAGCTGCACCCGCTGATTTCAGAAACTAGGAGATTCGACAGCGATTGTGTGTACACGTCTCGCATCGAGAATCAGGTCACCTGATTGGATATTTCTGTGCTTTCTCACACTTTCTCTTTAAATGCTGTATGTCTCTAATTGTTAGTGCGTGTGTCAATAAAGCTGCGAGTTCTCCAACCTATGTCTCAAGTATCTCAACCTAACCACATCAGTTACAATCGGGTTGTCCAACCTGCACACTACAATACAGCGTTTAAATTGATATTTTTAAGATAACAGGTTCCCAAAATTCTTTTTTCAAGTTCTTTAATCCTTAAAATTGGATCAAATAATTTTTTTTAATAGTTGATTGCAATAAATATGCATAGTATAAATGCAATGCTCGTTGACTGTTAAACGCTTTCAAAAGTGTTGTTTTAGTGAAATAAATGACAGGTCACTACTATAAAATAAAAATTTAATTGCAGTGCAGTTAATAATCCATTCTTAACGATTAATCAAATTAATACAGAAATAATAATTGAAATAATTTATATTTATATCAGACTTTGAAGTTTAATAAAAGATTGCACTTTATATTTTTCTAGAGTTGGTTACAACACAGAGAAATCTTAATTTTCAAGAAGTAATTAATATGCTTTTAAAATATATTTGGCATATATTTAGAAACTTTTCATGTAACTAAAATAAATTCTATATTAAAATCTTTTTATAGAAAGTTTGTAAAACAGTAGTTGCTTGTAAATATTTTACTATGACAAAAATGATAGACGTTCTTTTATTTTTATGGATATATATTTACTTTGGGGCATATTTGCAGCCTTAAATTTGCCACTTTAGAAAATCTCCAATGGCAACCGCATAAAATATTTTATCCATTTTACTCTAATCACTAGATTCGATTAGATATTTTTGTTTTATTTTTTTAGCTTGTTAACTTGTTGTTTAACCATACAAAACTTGAACAGTGTTCAATAAAAATGTTAAATATTGATGTTATTATTAGTAAGATAAATTCTACAATTAGACTGAAAAATATATTAAAAAAAACGTTTTATTAACAAATTATAATCATAAACAGCAAAAAGAACAGCAATAAAAATAATACAATAAACAATTACAACAGCAATGTACTTATATGCAACATTTATTTATATTTTTAACATTTGTTTTTTTAAAATTTATTAGTAATAATTACAAATACGTTTTTAATCGAAAATTATATCCATTAAAATTAACGTTCTAAAACAGTTAGAATGTTACAAAAATATTTAAAATAATCATTCTAATTTTTTTTATAATATGCAATTGTTTTCAGGCAAATGAAACAAATGTTTTACATATGTTGATTTTTGTCATATTAATATTAAATTCAGTAATTTATTCATTATTTAAGTATGAAACATATTTTTGGCATGTGTTGATATTTTTGTTGTATTACTATTAAATTCACTAATTTATTCATTATTTCAGTATGAAACAAATTTTTTGACATAGGTTAATTTTTTGTCGTGTTAGTATTAAATTCAGTAATTTATAAACACTCTTACAATATGTAAAAAATACTAAACTGCAATGATTCATATGTGACATGAAATTAAGTAAAATATTATTAAGAAGAATTTAGATCCAATTCACAAAGTTTTACTCGGCTGGAAACCGGGTAAATATTCGTTTTGTCATTAGGACTTTTCAAAATAATATTTTCATTATTATTCTATAACAAATATTTACAAAACAAACTTTTATTGTTATGTTTGGATTGTTTGTCTCATGAAATAAATGAGTTCAACAATTTATAAGTTTTCTTGCATCATGGAAATAATGTTAAATTGCAATATATCAGATGTGACATGAAATTAAGCAAAATATTTTAACAAAATTTAAAACTTACCCCACTAATCTAAATATCGGGCAATATTCACTTCGTTATTAAATAATACTTCTATTTTCATTTAAAGAATGTTAAAAAATATGTCTTATGACGTCTAATCCATGCTTAGTTTCCTAAATTATTCTTAACTTTCGTAGCAAATCTTTACCTTACTTTAAATTAGTCAATATGAGCTTTATACGATGCAAGCATTTAGACGTGGCAGTATTACGCAACAGATTAAGAAATCAGATGTTATCCACTCATTTTTTACTAAGCTCAAAACCGGGAAATATTCACTTCGTTATTAAAAAATACTTTTATCATCATTTAAAGCATTTAATTGATGCTAAAAATACGTCTTATGATACCTTGTCTATGCCTCATTTCCCCAATTAATACTTAACCCTTGTAGCAAGCTCTCACCTTACTTTAAATATTACTTAATATGAGCAATTCTTTATACAATGCAATGAATTAGACACGACAATATTATAACACATTGTAAACAGGGTTTTACTGAATTGTTGAAAACCGGACAATATTCACTTCGTTAAACAACATTGTCCTAACATTGTTTTTTATTATCATCTAAAGCCTCAATTAAAAAAATACATCATATGATATCTTGTGTATACCTAGTTTCCCGAATTATTCTTAACCTTCGCCTTACTTTAAATATTAGTCAATATGAGCAATACTTTATACAATGCAAGCAATTAGAAGTGGCAGTATTATGTAACATATTAAAAAATCAAATCTTATGTACACATTTTTACTAAGCTGAAAACCAGACAATATTCACTTTGTCATTCGTATTCCGAAAATAATTTTTTCATTATTATTTAAGGAACCAGTTTAAAAAAAATGTCTAAGCATCTTTGTTTCGCGATAGTTGGCAGCAAACCTTCACCTTACTTTAAATATTACTTAATATGAGCAATTCTTTATACAATGCAATGAATTAGACAGGACAGTATTATGCAACGCATTAAAAAATCAGATCTTATCCACAGTTTTTTACTGAATTGTTGAAAACCGGACAATATTCACTTTGCTGTTTGAACTTTCCAAAATAGCATTTTCAGAATCATCTGGTGAATCGGTCTGTACAGCTAGATATGCCTTTTGAACTGTGTCTATCTCTGGCGTTTCGATCTGTTTTTGCTCTTCGCAACAAACTTTGACCTTGTGATAAATCTTACTCAAGATGAGCAACGCCCACATCGGAAGACCCGTCAGCATCAGCTGGGCAATAACTGGCACTGAAGACAGATCGGCTCCAGGTTGTGGAAGTGACAGCACCAGCATCACGAATGCGACAGCAGGATTCTGAAATGCTGTCTCGATCGAGACAGCCATGATTTGGGCTCTTTCCAGTCTGAACAACCAGGCCATCAAGGCTCCAAAACAGTAACCACCCCAGGCGATGCTGATTCCCGCCAAGACGACTTGCCACGTGAAGAGTTTGAAGACAAACTGGTTCACATATAAGCCGAAACAGACACTGACGATGACACATATGAGAGTGAAGGGTTTAATTATTTTTCTGGAGACTTTGCTGAGTCTGGGCGAATACTGCCTGATGAGAATGCCTATACCAAGAGGGAAGGTCAGAAGAACCAATGAGCCAGCAAGGTTGATGTACGGAATTGTGGCTTCGTGATCTCGAAATAATGAAGCACCAAGAGTAAATATCCAGAGAGGCATCATTGCTGGGAGGAAGAATAAAATAAATTAACTAGGTATACATATGTAAATATTATAACAAGTACCACATCAAGTCTTCAGAAATCTTATAAATAAATGTTCACAAAAATGAAAAAAGTTGCAGTAAAGTTTATAAGAATAGGCTAAATGTGTGTTATAAAGATGGAGATCCACGTATCTTACCAATCTGTTGGAAATCTACAGTCCATGTTGGACCATGGCCACCCTCCTACTGGCAGATTCCAAAACAAGATATGTTTTCATTTTACCGGGTAGGTAGGGTCTCTACAAGTTGGGACCTACGGTTTAAAGTGGATTCCGAACCACTACAAGCATCCCTGGCATCACCAGGACTCGAGCCCAAAACCTGTGGCTCCGAATGCCACAGTGCTAGTCACTCGGTGATTAGGTCTCTCTTTTGGAAATCACTGAAGGGAATAATGCTTAATCGTACGTGAATATATCTGAAAAAATGTTACTTGCTGTCTCATTCTATGCTAGGTATATCTGCATAATTCTGAATTAAATAAATGCAACTTACTTGCTTGCTATCACAACTACCATTTTTCTTTAGTAGAATTTTGAATTCTATGCTCAAAAGGTGATTTTGTTTTATACATTTACACGAAGATTTGCTAACGGAATTCTAGTTGCCTGCATACAACAATACGTATAAATCCTTTTAAAGAATAGCATGAAGTTTGTTAAATAAAAATATTTTGTATCACAATTGACGATTGGATTTTACAAACATTAAAAACAGTGGAAAGGTTTTTTTTTTTATTCAAACACAAATGCTTCACGGCAAATTATTTTATTTTTAATATTTAGAAGTCTGAGATGTTCTATAGACGGTAAATCGTTATTAATTGTTAAGCAAGTGAATAACAATTAATAACAATAATTTAAGAGAAGCAAATGCGTTTTCGAATTAAAAATTTTTTTGAAAGAATCACAGTGTGATGTTCAACAATCACATGAATTCCAGCCGCACACACTATAATTTTTACAGAAGAATAAATTTTAATTAATTAAATTACTACAGCCTGACAATTAGTCTACAGCCTTTAGTTGATTTTTATACAATTTTTTTAAAGAAAATAAAATTTCATCTGTCATTTAGCCTGGATATCATTCAAAAAGATCTTGCTTCATATATTTAGATCTAAATAAGCAAAATAAATATTGCTTTTGAAACAAAGTCAGGGATAATGCACTCTTGCAAAATCATTCGCAATCAGTTTTAACTGATAATGAATGTCCCGGAATAATCTTGTCTTAATTCACTTAATAAATAAAACAAGTAACAATTATACGATTAACAATAGGCTTACAGTTTAACATGAATTACATGGCTCATTAAAGACGTAAATCCATGACTCCGCAGTTGACATGACATCATGTCCGCATGACATCATGAATCCATGTTCACTTATCTAAATGTACTTAGTGTAAATCACAATATTATAATACTACTTATTGCTCTTGTGACTAATCCTCAGTATCCGTCAGCGTGGGACGAACACCCTATGAGTAATCTACTCATAGTTGGAGGGAAAAGGGGCAGCTCCTGTTGTGATGGAGTATCCGTAGATAGAAGTCTGACTTGGCTCCGAGTCGCTGAAGAAGGAGGGTAGTGCCTTTTAGGGGGAGCAACCTCGCATTTGTGTATCGTATTTAAGAAAATTAAGAAAACTCCCACCATGTAGTCTGACTCATGAGGCAATATGCTGAACTTCATAAACGTCATTGAATGTCCTCGTTTTTTAAAACAGTGTCTACAACAAAACAGCTATCGGACTGAACCTCAGCCCTAATGCTCATCAGCTGTGCATTTGGCCACAGAGCCACGGGCAGATAATAATACTTAAGTTTAAAATCTATGCACAATTAATATAAAAATTGGGAGATTAAAAGGTTTTGTGCAGATAATTTTAATTCTTAATAATAATATCATTAATCTAACTTATAATATCATCATTAAAAGACAGCAGAATATTACATAGATTCCGAACTATTTTTTAATGGTGTGTTATAAATAAAACCTACTATTGGAGAGGCAAATGAAATTATTATGTAATATAGCAGTGAAAATACTGTGCTTTTTCAGACTTGCTTTCTTTCTTTTTTAATATTATCACACGCAAAATTTGATAGGGATCCTGATTTGGATTGCTATGCGAAATTCAGGTGATAAAAAGGGAAGACAAAATCGGTTTTTAATGATACTTTTGAAGTTGGTGGAAGATTTGGAATTTATAACTTTAATGAATTTTGAATGTTCCTTTTGGATTATTTAATTAGTTGTTATATTTTTCTTCCAATTAAGATGATCAAACTGAACTACTTCAACAACTTGACATCGGGAAAACTAAAAACTTTTATTTTCAAGTTACACGAGGAAGACATCGATCAATTTTGAAAAAGTTTTCTTCCGTAGAAAATGGTGTTTATCCTCCTTTTTAATTTAAACAAACATATGACAAGAAACTACCTCACCATATGTTTTACAATTCATAGTCAATTTTAATTTCCTGCTATGTATTTTAGTCAATCTAGATTGAATAATAGTGTTCATCGATTCGTGCCCAATATATTGAAGATGAACATAGGTTTAAAAAAATTTTACGAAAATAATGAAGAATCAAAACATAAAATTCATACTTGTCAGTGTTGAGAATAATTCGAAGTAACTCTTAAAGAACTCTTAAAAGTTAAATTAATCTTAAAATCCAAAATGAAAAATAAATTAATGAAGCTGTTTGATTCAACGTATATCAACGTTTCATTACTGAGGCCTGCTGTTCTATTAGAAAGAACCTCTTTCCTCTTTAGAAGTTTTTCTTGAAGGATTTATTTTGAGAGAAATTGGTATAATTTCACGTCACATTTAAGGAAAAATTAGGATCGTGGCTAGATGAATATTGGAAAAGTTGTTGACTGAAGCTTTTTTTTTTTTTTTTTTTCACTTCTAAAAACTCCTAGTTAAGAAGATGAGTGACCTGATGGCCGAGTGACTAGCGTACTGGCGCTCTGTACCAGGGTTCGAGTCCCGATGTTGTCATGAATGTTTGTAGTGGTTCGAAATGCACTTTAAACCATAGGTCTCGGTTTAATATGACTGTTGAGCGTAGGGTTGACAACCCTAATCCGTAAAAAGAAAAACATCTCCTGTTTCGTATTTTATCTGTAACACGGACTGTAGTGCCTGGGAGTTGGTTAGCTAATTAAAATGATGATTTACTATTTATAATAGATGCAATACAGACAATATTACTAGATATAATACACACCAGATGTGTAGATATAATACACACATTTCTTTATCCTCTTGTAATAGGTTTCATAGTACTAAATAATATGAATGTTAAGAAATATTTTATTCAACTATTATAATAAATTTTTAAAAAATGCTTGATTTCAATACTATTTATTATTTTTTATTTTAAGATTCAACTCAAAATAACAAAATACATAAAAGATGTGGAATTCATAAAAAAGTAGCTTTGAAAACTCCTGTTGCAGCTAAGTCAACTTTTCCTGTTTCCAAAATCTTGGCGAAGTATGTATTTTCTGTAAAATTTCTTTATTATTTTAATTTTTTAAATTTTTTTTTCTGTTAAATATTTTATTAAATTTGTATCTTTGCTTTTGCTTCAGATAAACTTTTAATTTTTTATTTTATTTCATTGTTCCAGTGCAAATAAAACATATTAGAACTAGATATAATACACACAACTAACTTTAAAACTCATTCGTTACATATTAATGCATTATATGTATGTACCATAGGATCTAACCACATTCCACAGAAATTCTGTGGATTGTGTATCCGATTCCACAGAATTTGGAAATTATTCTTACTCATACGGTACTATCCTAATTTACCATAAAAATAATAAGGAAACTATTAAGAGGAATATATACAGACCTAGAGCCGCAATGGTGCTGATGAAAGTCATGGTGATGCTGAGATTCACGTCTCCGTTGAAGAGCAATGTCCAAAAGTTGCTCATGCTTCCCCCTGGAGAACATCCTAGGGTGAAGAGTCCCAACCTCAAGCTGTCATCATCGAGCAGCAGCATGCTGATGCCGAACGATGCCTGCAGCAAGAACAATGAAAACATTTAGAAATTTTAAAAAAGCACACACACATATATATAGAGGGTGATTCAATAGTCATGGGACAAAACTTTGAGAAGTGGCATAACATACTAAATCAATATATTTTTTCTATAGGAATATAGGGTCGGAAGTGACCACTTTCAAACAAATTTCTCGTGACAGCCAGACACAATGCCCCATCTGATACCCGTCCCATGACGAGTTTCACGTTTTCTGGCTAGCAATCCTGATATACACTTTATTTTATTCTTACCCTGTTTTTGCAACTGTATTTTCTTTTACGAAACTCCAGTTAATTCAATTGAGGACCTCCTTGCTCGATTATCCATTGCCGCAGCAAGCGTTCGTGAAACATCTGGTATCTTTGGAACTGCTCTCCAATCCCTCCTTTAACGCCGTCATTCTTGTATAGTCTTGGTAGTTGCAATTTTGAGCACTTATGGTAAACATGGAATCACAGAAGCACTTTCTAATGATGTTGTAAATAAGATATCTTTTTCGATTCCTTCTATTAGCCCACACTCTCCTTATATATATATCTTGTTCAAATTTTCAATCGTTCATAAAATACTTTTTATTCCTCCACTCAAGTTCAAATACACTTTTTTTGAACTTGTAGTGGATGACACTGGATGTTAATACAGTTTTTTCAAATATTAATTCAGTAATTAAATTTAATTAATTAGCTTTAGTTGTTTTTTAGATTTAAGTTGCATGTATCTACCAATAGATGGCGCCAGATAAACTTAAAAAAATGAATGAAAATTATTTACATAGGACTTTCTGCAGTCTAGTGAAAAAAAAGTACGAATGACTTTAAAAAAGGTTTTTTTTTATATTACTTGTTTCTTTTCTTGTCTCATTTTTTGTGTTCTTGCCTCAACGCGTCACTTTCGAACACATATATATATATATATGAAGATGGTGATGTGAGACACCATACACTCCCCATCTTTTTTCCTACTAGATGGCAGCATCCAGCTGACAACTTCTGGGCATGATAACTAGATGACGCTTGAAATCCTAACAGAAGAGTATAACTGCAGTACCTAAGAATAGTGTAAAAGGATGTGTTGAACGAGGAGTTGAGCATTCAGCGGCAACGACGTCTGTGCCATTGATGCGTTCATTGTTTATTGTATAATTGTTTTTTATGTGTGTCGTAATTAATTTTTTTTATTATACCTGAATATTTAATCGTGTATGATTCTGCAACGCTCTACACATATATATAAGAATAAGGTAAGGTAAACCCAGACGATGCGTAATCGCATAGCGATAATGGGTCGGAAATACTTTACAGACGTAGTAGATGGCGTATCAAAAACATGAGAATTTTGCACGTTCTCGCAAAAATTCTTGATTTCACAAATTAAAGCAGCAGCACAGTAGATAACGGATCATACGAACACGGAACCAGCGAATATGAATCTGGCTTACGAAACTGTGTAGTTGAGTGAGTGAGCAGCATAGCGTTTGTATGCGACACGACATCCGATGAAGCGTCTTTTCAGCGTCTTTGGACGCTTGCACCAGTGCTTATATAAGAAGGGTTCTTTACAGAAAATTGCCATAAGTCATGATTGAACAATTCCGACTCCTGTCATTGAGGAGTCGGGATTGTTCAATACATGAACACTACATTCCTACACTAGAAGTGGTACATGACAATCCAAGTTTCAGTGTACCAGGTATAGCGGACAATTCCGGGATATTCCTCTGCAACTACTTTTGTTAATGTACATTGATTAATATACAACATATTCACTTATATGGTGTCTTTTCTTTTTTTGGTTTTTTCTGCTACACTATCTTGTCAGAAAAGTTTTTCTGATCGTGTAATGCTATGTAATTCCGAGTCATTTAGGTATAACATACCACTTATAGACATTTGTAAACCTGATGATTTCCTTATGTAGATTTGGTGATTTTCTTAGCATATATACTTATTAAGTATCTCATAATTTACTTAATAAAACTCAATTCTATTTTAAGTCGTATCACAGTACAAGATAACATATGAGTGTATTTTGAATAATAAATTCGTAAAATGATTACAAAAATAATTTAATAGCAAACAGCAATACAAGTCAATGCCATAAAATTAAGCAGTGAATTTACACAAGTACACAGTAATAACTTCCAGAAGTTGCTACGTTTAGTTAAAAAAAGTGCCTGGTGTGTTCCATTTCCATGATTTATTGATTAGCAAACAGGTATACCAACCTCAATTTGAAAAGATTATGATCTACATGAATAATGTGTTTGTGTTTATAACGTTATATGAAAGCTATCGTACGTAATTGTGTATTTTTATTTATCAAAATTCCGATTAAAACACCCATTATCAGCAACACAACATGTTTCGGTGGTCCCAGTTTAAAAACAAATTGTGCCCTGCATTCGTAATATGCATTTGTTTACGATACCATACGGAGGTTCTTCTTCCTGTTTATTGTTCACTAAATTGCTGACTAATACAGCATTAATTTTGATTAACTACATAATATTTTATTCTGTGTAATAACATTTCTTTGTAAATTTTGTAATGTTAGACTAGTTGTATCACTCTTCTAAAAAAAATGAAATTCTAAAATCTTCCGATATGCTATGGGAAAAAAGAAAATAAAAATGCACAGGACGAATTTGCTACATTTTTAAGAAATGTAAAGTGAGATGAATTTTTTTGTAGTTATTTTGCGATGGAAAAGTTCGAAAAGTAAAAGTTCCCAGTAACCCTAGTTGGTAAAGGACCCGACTCGACTTTGCATAAATAAAATAATAAAAATTTAATTTAAAAAGGATTTGTATCAAAAGTTCAAAAATATTGTAATACATTGTCAAAAAAATCCATAAAATACTTGGCTAAAAAAACCCGATCCTTTCATAAAAAGACCAAAATACATAAAACACTTTAAAAGAAGGACGACAATCCATACGGGTGATATCCTCCAATTGAAGGCATTCGTCTACAATGTTTGCACGGTGAGGACGGGCGTTGTCATCCATAAACAGAAATTCAGCACCCATGGCGCCCCGAAACAAGCGTACATGTTGTTCCAGAATGACATCCCGATAGATGTGGCCTGTCATCGTTACACTCTGAACATGCAGGTCAGTTCTGGAACCAAGAATAATTCCTCCCCAAATGAGCCCTCCTGCACCATCGTAACGGTGTTGTTCAATGGTGTTCTCTTGGTGGTAACGGGTACCTGGCGCTCTCCATATGAAAGTCCGGCGAGAATCAGACTGCAAACTGAACCTGGACTCGTCGGAAAACATCACACAAGACCACTGTTGCGGTGTCCACAATGCTCTCTACTCCAGGTTAATCGCAGGCGACAGTGAGTTGCGGTAAGTGGAACACATCTGACAGGCCTACGAGCATATAGATCAATGTGCCCTAAGCGTCTGTACATGGTCTGCCTTGAAACTGTCGTACCGGTAGCTGAAGAGAGCTGACGAGACAGGTCTGATGCTGTGCTCCGTCTGTTTCTTTTGGCAGTAACTGCTAAATACCAGTCCTCATTCGGCGTTGTAACTCGGGGGCGACCTGTGCTGTAACATCTACTCACATTACCATCATCTCGGAATCGTTGCCAAAGCCTGGAGATGACACTCTGGGCGATTCCAAGTTCCTCGGATACTTCCAGCTGGGTACGTCCACATTCCAGTCGCCCGATAATTCTACCACGTAAAAAATCATCCAAATGCTTCCTTTGTGCCATAACTATGCGGTTATTGCACTGAAAGGCTTTTAAAGCGCTTGTGAACAATTTTACTTCTTTGCCACCATTCCTTATATACCCTTCTCTTACACTCTCGTCATTGTGACATACTATCCGCGTCATGTGGTGGTTTCCTGTAATTTGCATATTCTTCTTCAAGATGTGTGTGATAATTCTACAGGTGAAATTTTTATTTTAGAGCTCAATTTCTGTATGATTCTAAATTATCCTTAATTTGCGGGCATGAGTGTACTTGGTTGAATGACACTTTCACAAAAAGACTAATATACATAAAATACTTTGTTTAAAAAAAAAAAGATTAACTCGGAAATCGGTACTCGACTGGACATAAATTAAATAATTAAAATTTAATTAAAAAACGATTTGTACCAAAAGTCCAAAATTAATGAAAAACATTGTTAAATAAAGCACGATCCTTTCACAAAAGACCCAAATGCATAAAATACATGGCTAAAAAAACCCGATCCTTTCACAAAAAGACCAGAATCCATAAAACACTTAAAAAAAGGATGACACTCCCACAAAAAAACCAAAATCCATAAAATACTTGGCTAAAAAAGATAACAATCCTTTCTCAAATCAGTCAAAATTGATGAAATACGAAAATTTTCGAATTCAGTACCTTTGTAGATTTTAAGTTATGCAAGCACTATAAATCATCTCTGATAGCCACTAGTGAACTGGTTTCTAGTTTGTGGGTCCAAAATCAAGTTTTTCATCTTCTCACGAAATCGAAAGTACTGAAAATCGGGTCAATTGGTATTTTTTTTTTTTGTAAGCAAATTCAAAAGTGATATTTCAGTTGGCAACACGTTTCTCCATGCTACTCGGTGGGTCTTGCTCCACTGGATACTTCCTCTTTTCGAAGCAATCATGAGCAAGATTCCGGAAATCATGGTGACATAATTAACGCCATTTGTTTTACGCCTGATTGATTTCGACATTGATTTACAGCCTTGTACCTGCAGAGAGCTTGGAAATGGAAAAGGAGAAAGCATCTTAAATAAAAATAAATAAATAAAAAGAATGGCACAAAATTGGTAAATCAAGGCAACAGAATAATAAACATTGTTATTCAATTTTGAATATATTTCACAATAAATATTTATTAAATAATACATTTTTTCACAAATTATTTTAGAAAATTAAATGAAATCCATTATTTAATAGTATATACCACTTTTAATTAAAATATTGTATACATGGTGAAAAAAAAATTATATTACACTTTGAATGCAACATATATTGTTTATCAAAAAGTAATTACCACGGCAAATGATTGATAATTATTTAAACTCGAACAAATATTTTACGAATCACCACTGACCCTAAAGTGTGGAAAAAATTGTTAATTGTAAAGTTTTCTAATTTGAATGTACCTCAATTTAAAACAAAAGTAATAAATTTATCGATTTTTCGAACAAAACTTATATAAGTAAGAAATTAATAAAAGCACACTATCCAATAAATTATTCAAAAATTACAATTCTTACTAATGATTGTTAGCATGGATTTTATGGTTAAGTAAATACAATCTCAGGAAAACTATTTGTAATTGTTTTAGAATGCCAGCTACTCTGATTTGTGCTCACGAAAAAAGCGGATATATAGCAGATTCAGCGTTACCCAAAGTGCACCATGGAAATTGCTTGTGCTACACGCCCATTTTGTCTCCACAATCTTGTGCGAATGAGAAACGATAAAAAATGTTTTCTTTTTGTTAAAATGATAGAAAAATGCACAATTAACTCTATAATGAATTTTCACCAGGTACTGGCATCGCACTACGCAGAATGTCAGTCAACAAAATCCCAAGTGAGTAGGAAATTGGGTTTTAACGTTTTGTAACGTGCAATCTTAGTATGTGGTTGAAATTCAGTTTACATCTCCTTTATTCTAAGTATCGCTGTACATAAATAAAACTTTTTGTTTGCAAATGGAAAAAACAAAATCTCTTTTGTACGAAAATAAATATTTAATATCCACTAATAACATTCAACAACGATATTACAAATAAAAATAAACAAATATAAGTATTCTGCAATACTTTCGAAAAAAAATTCTGCAATACTCTTTGCAATAATTGAAATAATTACTTGTGCTATAATTGCAGAGTTTATACTCATTCTTAACCAAAATTTGAATTTTCTAGTGTCTTACATTTTATGATGAAAATATACTTTCGAAACGTTCAACATAATAAAAACATCAGAAAAATGTGTTTTGAAAATTTAAGAATTACAATAATATTTATGGTATCATTATTTTAAAACAGACATTTCATGTTTTGTAACATTTTTCACATTGATGACCACTTCACCAAATTTTGAATTCTCTAGTCTTTTCTCTCTAGAATTTTCTAGTTCATTTTATGATGAAATATACTTTCGAAATTCTGCGTTGAATGTAATAAAAACATCAGAAAAATGTGTCACGAAAATTTAAAAATTTCAACAATATTTATGGTATCATTATTTTAAAACAGACATTTCATTTTTTGTAACAATGATGACCACTTAACCAAATCTTAACCAAATTTTGAATTTTCTAGTCTCTTACATTTTATAATGTAAGTATACTTTCGAAATTCTACGTTGAATATAATAAAAACATCAGAAAAGCGTGTTGTAATCATTTAAGATTTATAACAATATTTATTCTCTCATTATTTTAAAACAGACATTTCATTTTTGTAACATTTTTCACAATGATGACCACTTCACCAAATCTTAACCAAATTTTGAACTGTCTAATCTTTCACATTTTATGATGAAAATATGCTTTCGAAATTCTACGTTGAATATGATAAAAAAAAGTGTTATAAAAATTTAATAATTATAACAATATTTATGGTATCATTATTTTAAAACAGATATTTCATTTTCTGTAACAATGATGACCACATCACCAAATCTTAACCAAATTTTGAACTGTAGTCTTCCACATTTCACTTAACAAATCTTAATAAAATTTTAAATTGTCTAGTCTCTTACATTTTATGAACCAAATTTTAAATTGTCTAATCTCTTACACTTTATGATGAAAATATACTTTCGAAAACTTTATGATGAATATATTACCTGTGCTGTAACTGCAGAGTTTGTACTCATTCTTAACCAAATTTTAATTTTCCAGTGTCTTACATTTTATGATGAATATATACTTCCGAAATTCTACGTTGAATATGATAAAAAACATCATAAATATAACAATATTTAAGAATTATAACAATATTTATGCTCTCATTATTTTAAAAGAGACATTTCATTTTTTGTAACATTTTTCACAACGATGCACAACCACAGAGCATTTTCATCAATTAAACAACAATAGTTAAATAAACCAGAAAGTATTCAGAGCACACTTAATGAATGACCACATCAAAAAAGAGACGAAGAACCCATCCCAAACGCACGGTGCACACTGAAAACGTAACTAATAGAGATACACTTTTGTGTTAATAGGACGCCATGTCCTAACCGCGCAGTCAAAACATGAAATCGGTACATACTGTCTTAATGGAAAATAGTTCACCGCTTTAGGCGTAACCACTTCAGAGTTACTTCCTGTCCCAAATAATGATGCAGCTGTCTAAGCAGAAGATTTTTTTTTTTTTTTTTTTGTTCCGTTTTTGTATTTTCTTTTTTTCTTTCCTTTCTTTCTTTCTTTTTTTGTTTGTTCTATCTCTTCCCTTTCTTCCTCGTTTCCGTGGTCACGTGAGTTCATCATCAAGTGAAAGTCAAGTGGCCAGACAGTTATGTATTGGGTACAATGTGTTGATGAAATTTTAAACTTGCAGATCAGGTATTTGTTTTGCGAATAAAGAGAAATATAGTGAACAAAATAACCAATATTTAGATATAAAATTTAATTTTTTTTTTATATATATTTGGTTTATTTGGTGTTGTTAGATAATAATAATAATTATTATTATTTACTTTTTTAATAACTCCAAAAAAATATTTTCAAATTAGCTTTATTTAAATTTATAATACTTAATTGATAAATTCGTTGTATTGACAATATAAATAAATAAATAAATGGCTAATAGTTAACAATACTTACATATAAAATCAGCATTAATAAAAAATTATGTAATTATAAAAAATAATTATATAACTATATAACAATAATAATTATATAACTATATAATAATAATAATTATTATAATTACATAGTAAATATATAATTATAATAAACAATTTTTAAAGCCTTAATAGGAATTATTTTCAAACTTTATGCTGTTAAATTGCATTTGTCATTGAAAACAAATCTGAATGAACTTATATTTGCAGGATTTGTAAGAGAATTTATATACACTATATATATATTATATATACTATATATATAAATTATACGGCCAACGGCCGTTCCATGCTGAATATACCGGTTCTCGTTAGATCACCGAAGTCAAGCATCATTGGGCGCGGTCAGTACTTGAGTGGGTGACCACCTGAGAACACCGCGTGCCGTTGGCAAATTTGGAACCTGAATGGCCGAGTGTCTGGCGCTCGGTGCCACAGGTTTCGGGTTCGAATCCCGGCGGTGCCATGGATGTTTGTAGTGGTTCGGAATCCACTTTAAGCCGTAGGTCCCGGTCTCCTATGACTGTAAGAGCGTCACGGAGCGAAAGTCAGGCTTCTACCTACGGGTGCTCCATCCCAACAGAAGCTGCTTCCTTCCCCTTCAATCATGAGCACGTATGGGCTCGTGGGCTTGGCCAGCCAAGTGGGATAAGAAACAACAACAATATATTGATGAGTTTTAAACTTTATATGTGAACTTCTCCACTCTTCTTCAGTGATTTGAAGCTAACTCAAAAGTGTGTAGTTATTAACATTTAATTTAATAATCTAAATAATAACATATAACGATAATCATTTGATTCTTTAACTAATAATATATTCAAATGATTCTCATTATATTTATAGAAAGTCAACACTATTTTTTACAGAATTATTAATACAATAGAATATTTAAGTAACAAACATTTGTACATACAAAAAAAGAAAAAAAATTTAAAGAATTAAAACAAAAGTTTAAAAATATAAAAAATATCTACTTAATCACCGAATTGTATTAAAAATTAAAAATATTCTATTGGCTTAAAATAAACATTTTATTTCTGAAAGCTCATTAAAAGATCGTTCTTTCGAGGAAGCATATGACAAGTAACATCTGATAATTCCCGCAAAGGAAGTTTTCAAAAAAGATATGCAATAATATTAATGAGTATTTCCGTAGAAAAAAATACCCAAATTATTGCCTTTGCGTTTTAATTTGAGTGTGGGCAGCAAGTGTGACAGCTTTTATTAGTCAGTTAGTCAGCTTTCGGACATGCTCACTGATTTTGAGCCTGAAACTTACCTTTTATAATCTCTTAATAGAGAAAGGATAAACGATTGCATTAGAATTAATTTTTAAATGAAAGAAGATTGTTCAGTTAAGTATGCATTTCAATGACGACTCTGTAAGTTTAGCTCTCCATTTAACCATTTTATCAGATGTTAAAAGTTTAACCAGATATTAAAATTAAAATTAAAATTGAAAATAGTAAATTTTCCTTCTCGATATGAATAATCAAAGTATTTTCAATCATCTAAATAAAATGAAATTTTCACACAATGTATTATATCTAGTATTTTATCTAATGTAAATTTATGTAAATATTTTTTTTCACAATTCATATCAAAAGTATCCATTTTAATATAAAAATATTTAAAATAATAAAAATTAAAATCAACTATTATAATATTAATGCTAATTATGACAAAGTAAATTTATTAGTAAAAAAAAAACCCCATTTTTAAATATTCTTATCTCATAGCTTAAAAAAATTAAAGTTTAATAGCTAAATATATTATTATTTTACATTTAAAACTCAGAATATTTTACAATTATTATAACATTAATTATAACAGGTTATTTTTATCTCATATTTTACCGTAAATTTTATTTTTACATATTTTAAAAAACTTTAAAATAATAGTTGTACTAAACTTGTACTCGTACTTATACAGAAAAAATTATACTAAACTTTATTTTTGTATTTAAAAAAAATTGTAAAAACGATTCAAAATTAACCAACACTTTCTGGTAATTTTATTTCAATTTCTTTAAAGATTCAAAGCGATAATATTTGTATTAGTATTCTTTGATATATATTTAAACTATAAATTTAAAAATATATCTATCTGTAATGTATTCTAAAGTACAAATCAATGTAAATTTTTCAAGTATTTTTAATAATAAGTTACATTTTAAAAATTGTAAATTTAAAATTTATGGCGTTAAAAATAACTTAAACTTTAATAGTATAAAGTTATACATATTTAAAAAATTATTATTACCAAATCTTCTATAAAATTTCTTTTTAAAAATTTCCTTTGCATAAAGAATTATTTTTAAGTAATTTTTTTCAAAACAATCGAAAGCATAAATTTAAAAAATATGTAACAAATATTTTAATGAAATTCATAATTATATAAACAATTTTTCAAGTGATTTTCATCAAAAAAATCGTAAACATTATTTAAAAAAATTATGTAACAAATATTTTAATACAATTTATACCTATTCTAAAAAAAAAATGTATATTGTGTTATGCTATGTATATTATCATTTAAACCAAAATAAAAGATGTCACTCACCAGGGGCATGAACAAAAACTGACAGGCGAATCCAATGGCTGGTCCTATGGGTTTCTTCAGAACTTTTCCAATGCAGTGGAGATCCAACTGTACACCCATGTTGATGTAATTAAATGCAACAAGAGCTGCCATCGCCGCCGTCACCAAGTTAATCATCAGGGATGGAGCCCTGATGACAGTCACTGTCAAGGCGAAGTCTTTTGTACTTTGAAAAGACCCTAAAAGCGATTGATTTGTTCTTGCTGCCATACATCCTTTGGGAGCCGGCTGGAGATCGACTTTCACTTTTGTGTATCCCAAGAAGACTCCTTTCACTGTGAAAGAAAAGTTCTTCGGCTCATCTCTGGATCGTATACATTCTGGATAAGATGAGTTCACGATTTCCAATATCGCGCTGTCTTCGGAAAGGACGTAAACTTGAAAATCTCCACTGAAATCGCGAATTGGGTTTGTCAGAATAGGATCGGTTGAATTTTGCCACGTGATTCCGAATGAGACGTGTCTCATTTCCCTTCTACAACAGCGTTTAGTTCCAAAGGATAAAACTCAATCCTCGGAATAGAAAGAGTCGTTTTCACATGAGGTGTACCGATTTCTGCAGCACCATATGTGTAATTTACCAGTAGAAGAAAACATACTAAAATCCTGACCGCCATTTCGATAAGTAAGTCCAATAATGTAAATAACCTGAAGTTTGTTTCAAAAGTTAGGAAACAGGCAGCATACTTTTAGACACAACTGTCAAACATATACTTTTTCAGCCTATGAATTATGCTGGGGTCTATCATTTTTGCTGCATCGTTGGCACTGTTACAATACAAACTTCAAGCAAATGCAAACTCGAAACATTTGGCAAAGGCAAATATATTTTTTTTATATTTATTTACTTCACAATGACGTAGTTCATGGTGCACACCCCTGAGTAAATAATGCTGCTTTCTGAATAGCTGCCAATAAGCGTTAATCCAAATTTGAATAGTCTTTCATGGAAAAATACGTGAAGTGTGAAGAGTTACCGCCACTCATCCATTGGTCGAAAATCTGAGCATAACTGCATAACAAGGGCACAATGGAAGGACACGCCGATTCCCAAAAATTATTTATTTATTTCTGGTAACATTACTCGGTAAAATTGACAGGCACAATAGAATATTTGATTGTTAGAACAACAATAACAAAGCAGAAGAAGAAAAAAAAAATGATATACGAGTTCCAGTTAAAACATTTCACATTTCATTCACAAGAGAATATTTACCTCCGCTCTTTGTGAAAACACCTCTCAGGATTTTTGTCCATCTAAAAAGTTTGGAACAGAATAATTTGTTTTTAACAAATTAATATTTTTAAAAAAATTTCTTAATTACACAAGAAGTCAAATTACACATCTTGATCAGCTGCTTTCAGTAAAGATATGCTTGGTAACAATCTCCTTTTTAAGTCTTGTCAAAAAGTGAAAATTTGGATCTTCAAAAGTGAATGCTGGAAATTACTATGGCGAACGATTTTTCCATCACCAGCAGCTGTTTCGTGCGTCTGAGAGAAAAGTTGAAAGGGCTGCTTTATCACGTGCGAAGGAGTAACTTTTTCTTGTTGGGAAACGTTTAGAGGGGTTTTTTTATTGTTGTTTTTTACCACACTCGTGTGAAGAGAAGGAAGAACAGGTTGGCTGTGTTCCACATTGGCGTCCAGCGCGGCGTTTTCCTTGGCAATGAAAGGCTTTATAAGCTTTCATTTACTGAAGGATGTGTTCCTTCTCTTACTTAAACTAATTCCGGGTTTGTTTCTTTTTTCCTTAAAGTTTCTTTTATTCAAATCATTTATTCTTTAAGAATAATAAATGCTTAATCGCTCATTATTATAACTTTCAGAATTGTAGAGTTATAATATCTATTTACCTGGAGAAAAAAATAAATTAAATAATCTTTGTTAATTAAGGCATTATGGATATTGTGAACTTTAGATTAAAATTATATAAGCACTCAAAAAACTCCATAGCTTCAAAATAGAAATAATTCAATCATAATAAATAATTTTTTAATAGCCATCAATATATTTTTTATTAAAAGACATTGATGTCATTGTTTTCAATACTACAGAATAGAAAAAAAATGCTATTTAAATGAAAATGCTTAAAGATTTATCTATAATAAAAATTAATATTTACATTTATCCTATCATGTTTTTTTATTGAAACTCGTCTCTTTTTACATCATTTGAATACTGATGGATTTTTATTACTTAAATAAATATGAAAAATAAATAAATAATTTTAAATCTTTTTTATAAAAATGCTTATAAATATGTACGTGGAACTATCTAACAAAAATATTTCTAGATAATATTAAATTATTTTAGTATTAAAAAATTAATTTATTATTATTTTTTACAAAAAAGGAATTATTTTAATTATTTTAAACTACTTTCACCATATAGTATTAAAAAAAAACTTATTCTAATGGTTCATAAAACTCATTCTAATCTAAAACTCATTCTCATTCTAAAAAAACTCATTCAATTCTCATCATTCTGATGATGCATAATATTTTCAAAATGTGTGGAGTATATGTATTCATTTATTTAATGATCAACTGTACTAAGGAATAGAAACGTCACAGTTAATCTAATAACAGTTTTAATTTAACTTAATTTTATAAGGATCAAGAAATTAATTTAATAAAAGTTAATTCCATGAGTTGTTTATTGAACGAAAATTATACATAAAATGAAATAAAAATAATTGTTTAATTAATATTAAGACTTCCAATAAAAGAAACAAATTGTTATTTAAAAAAAATTTCTTTTATTATTTCAAAAATTATTTCTAATTACAATCATAAATAAATATCTAAATTTATTATCACATAAAGAGTTTCCATGGTTTATCTTGCGATATTTTTGCAATTATTGCAAAAAAAAAAAAAAAAAATCTTTAATGGAAGGCTGGAAAGCATGAAATATAATAAATTAGACATGACATTCAGAAGAACGCCACAGCGTTTATTCATCAAAGTTTAGCAACAAAACCTTTTAGCATGACATATTGTAGTTCAACAAATTACTATCAGAATAAATATGCGACATCGAATAAATAAAGTGATAATAAAATGGAGTCGAATAATTAGCAATCTTAATCTAATTAATCTTTAAACAATCTCTTAAAAGATTTGCCTCCATAATAAAATAAACCTTCAACACTGTATGCTCGATTTCATGGTCTTCAATTCTCCGGACTATTCTTCTTCTTCTTTTTTTTTGTGTGTGTGCATAAATCAGTAATCATTCATTCAATAACCATCATCATAAGATTCAACAACATAACCTGAGCAACGACAGATAGTACTGACTACATCCTATTAGTACTGATTTGGACTCGAATAACGAGCCAGTATATCCAATTTCTTCAATTTTGGATCGTAATGAACACTTTCCCTATCTTCTGGGGGATTTGTTTCTACAGCAAAATAAGTTTTTTGAACAGTATCGATCTTGGGATCTGCAATCTGTCCCGTACTCCTCCTGCTTTCCCGGCTGCTCGTTATTTTCCTGCGAATTCTTGTGTATATAAGCAATATCCACATGGGAATTCCCGTTAGCATCAACTGAGCAACAACAGGAACCGAAGACAAATCAGCACCTGGTTGCGGAAGCGTCAACAGCAACAGCACAAAGGCCACTGCTGGATTTTGGAAAGCAGTTTCTATAGAAATGGCAATAATTTGAGCTCTCTCCAGGCGAAACAACCAGGACACCAGGGCGCCGAAACAGTAGCCGCCCCAAGCTATGCTGAGTCCAGCGACAACCACGCGCCATGTAAATAAATAGAAGACGAATCTGTTGACATATGAAGCAAGGGTTATTCCAAAGAGGACACAGAAGATGGTAAAAGGCTTGATGATCTTCATGGAAATCCTGGTCAACTTTGGTGAGTACCTTTTGATTATCAGCCCTATTACAATGGGGAATGTTAATAGGACAAGAGATCCTGCCATGTTCAGATAGGGAATTGTTGCTTCATTGTCTCTGAACAAGGATGCTCCTAGTGTAAAAATCCATAATGGCATCATACCTAAAAAAAAGGCAATGAAATTTTGTAAGCTTAAATAAATATTTCAGAGATCTGGAAGGACATAATGGTTTGCGAGTTAAGTTAAGATTTGAAGATACTCAGTCCGAAATCCGATAATCGAACAGTACATCAAGTCGATTATGAACAAGTTAAATAATCTGTAAGACAGAAAGTTATTCGACCTTAGAGAGACATTCTTTCTGAATAGATAACCTTCGGGTGTCCACTCAGAATTTTTGTGGCTGATGTGTGAACGAGTAAATTCCTCCAGAGGGGAAAAAGTTAGGGATTCTAATGGTTCAGTTAATTTAATTTGTCTAGTAAATATACATGAGATAATAATGAATACAAATAACTTAAAAAGTTAGATTTTTTGGGACAATGAAATGGGTTTAAAACTCATATCAGCATATGTAAAATTGTGAAATCTTATAAAAAGCTTTTTAATTATTTTTTTTAAGAAAACCTTTGAAATACACTATTCAAAATTAAGTGAAATTGCATATTTTGTCGATTTTCTCTAAATAAATACCCTAACGAAAGATTAAACGTATGCTTTTAAATAAAGATGAAAATAGCTAATGTCTAATATATAGGCATATATATGCGTGTATGTGTGATGCATATAGAGGAACCGACTTAGAAAGCTCACTATGAATTAATGTTGTGAGAGCTACACAGTGATTTTTTTCATCAATGTAGATCAATCATTCATATTAGTTCAAGTTATCAGGATGTTACTACATTAAATAGAAATTTGCTATATTGATTAAAAATTTTTGTATAAGTATTTAAACCAATTTGCAACAAAATTTTGTTAGAATTACTAAAAGTAAAGTTAATTTTTCAATGCATGTAAAATTTAATAATTTTCATGCAAATAGTAGTAAAAAAAATTGTTTATAAAGTTGTTTAATCTCAACTATAATTTTAAGTAAAAGTCTGAACAATAGTTAGAACAAGATCTTTACTTATTTATCACATACATGTATTATATATTAGTATTTCCAAAAAAATTATAATTTAATGTTGGAAAGAAAATTCTTAAAGTTCATAAGTATTAATTATCGTTATTATACTATGTACACTGGGCTTGAATGGCAGAGTGGCTGGCACTCGGTACCGCAGGTTTCGGGTTCAAGTCCCGGCGGTGCCATGGATGTTCGTAGTGGTTCGGAATCCATTTTAAACCGTATGTCCCCGTCTAACAGGATAGTAGAGCTTTGCGGCGGTATTGTTTCTCCGCGTCCGTAGCTTATCTTCAAGCTACACGCACCTCCTGGGTAGTGCTAAGTGAGTAACGTCGGTGCGACACCTGCCTTAAGGCATCCAAGACAATTGTCTAAGTGTTTGCTAGCTGCATTAGAACAAAAAAAAAATGGTAGGTACACTCTGGATTCAGTAACCGCTATATTATATTTTACTGATTTAATTTTTTTTTAGGAAGCATATCAATGGAACCTGAAAATCGGGGTTCAAGAAAATTCCACGTGAAAGAGTTTCAATTTATTTCTCAACCATAATCTTCATAAATAACAACATAATACAGTTGCAGCTTTCAAATAAGTAAATAAATAAAATCAATAATTAAAATATTATTTTTTTATATTTTTGTTTACTCGCCATATCAGATAAAAAAATTTCTCAATATTAAAGATTTTGAAATTTTAAAAATACTGACACACATACAACCATTACACAATATAAACAAATACATCAATTTCATTTTACGAACTATTATATCATTATCTTATTATAATTTCAATTTCATGAGTTACACTGAACCAATAATTTAGTTGCAGGCAATTTTTGTACCTTGTAAATTAAAATCCTCAACTAATAGAATTTTAAAGTGTAGACCAATTGTAATATGGAGATAAAAATTCGATTGCCAGTAAAGGTGCCTATCTGAGAATTGTTAATCAATGATATACATGATTTGGTTACGAATTTGATTTCATTCAGAGCACCATAATATCTGGAAGTTTATCGATCCCTAAAACTTGACAGCTCTCGTTTATCTCAAAGAGTGTGGCATGAAATTCCACTGAGGTAAACAAAAAGCACCTTATAATTTAGAAAGAAGTATTAGCGAACTTCCAAATGTCCCCTTTAAAGGATGTTTGTTCAAAATTACGGTAATACAACTCCCCCCCCCCAATTCCAAAACTGTAAAGGAATATTTTAAATCTGGGATGGGATGTGGTACTATGTAATTGTAGTATGTCGGTGCATTCTAATATTACACAAGTGGTCCTTAAACCAAAAACGGTTTTGATTCCGTTGCAAAAAAGTATTTTTCAAATAGTTAAGATTTCAAATATTCAGCCCGTAAATCAAACCAATAATTAAAAAAAAATATTTAATAGTTTCATATGAACTTCTATAGGATACTGAGGATATTTGAATTTCTACCCTCTTTGCATCACTGAGTTTGAAATGGCCTTCTGGAGCGGATTCTTTAAAAAGCAGTTTTATATTAATTGATGTTCGCATATAAAAAAAAAAAAATTGATTTCAATTGACAAAATGAAATACTTTCAGCATACCCAGTGCTGCAACTGTACTGATGAAGGTCATGGTGATGCTCAAATTGACGTCCCCGTTGAAGAGAAGCGTCCAAAAATTGCTCATGCTACCACCAGGGGAGCACCCTAGAGTAAACAGCCCTAACCTCAGGCTGTCGTCAGAAAATAAAACATAGCTGATTCCATAAGATGCCTGCAAGACAGAAAGTAAAAATTAATTTCGATAATACACCAATAGAAATAATGTTTCACTTGAATAAAACAATTATTCAATTTAGATTTACAAACTTCCAGAAGAGATAGAGTGCATCTAGACGACTCGAAGTCACATAGCAATGCTGGGTCGTAATTGCTTTATAACGTAAATACTTATATATATATATATATCTATATATAATCCATGCTTTCATATGTCAAATCAAAAATTGAAATTAACTTAATTTATTAGAATTGCGTCTTTTTGTAAATCTAGCCAATAGGTTAAAATAACCTTTCATGGGCAGAAAAGTAGCTTTTTTTCTCAATAACCACAATTAAATGTCTGAGTATAAAGACAGTTTTAAATATCAAAAGTACAAAAAAAAAATACATATATTTTTCGTTATTTTATTTGGGTCAAACATCTAAAAAATATTCTTAGAAAACATATTATGTAACAATTTTCTTTTTTTTTCCTTTTGTGTGCGAAACGAATAATTTCAAAAATAATTTTTTAGATGCACTACAGCTTGTTTTATTTCTACCATCTGATTACGGTAAGGTTGTCAGCCCTACGCTTAACAGTCATAATAGACCGGGACCTACGGTTTAAAGTGGATTCCGACCCATTGCAAGCATCCATGGCACCGCCGGGAATTGAACCCGCAATTAGTGGCCCCGAGAGCCAGAGCGCTAGTCACTCGGCCATCAGGCCACATCTAAAATTTACAAATATTGAAATAATCAATGAATAATAATTTTATTGACTGAAATTAAAATTTTCATAATGAAATTATTATTTATTTTCAATCATTGAAATAAAATAATGGATTTATTATTTTATTTCAATCATTGAAATAAAATAATGAATTTATTATTTTATTTCAATCATTGAAATAAAATAATGAAATTATTATTTTATTTCAATCATTGAAAATAAATAATAATTCCATTTCCAATCATCATGATTTCTTCATTGCCATTATTAAGTTTCTATATTAATTTCTTTCAAAATTGTTTTACATTTTTGTTCTTTAAAATCATTGTGTGGGCCTGAATGGCCGAGCGATTAGCACTTTGGCCCCCGGTGTAACAGGTTTCGGGTCCGAGTCCCGGTGGTGCCATGGATGTTTGTAGTGGTTCGGAATCCACATTAAACCATAGGTCCCGATCTAATATTACTGTAGAGAGTTGGGCGTAAGACTGACAGCCCTCCCCGTAAAAAGTAAACATCTCATGTCTCGAAATCTTCCAGTAGGCAGACGGTCTTGACCCACCATGGGGCCGTTGCGCCTCTTACGATGATGATAAAAATCATTATTTAATTATCTAATCTTTTATATTAAAATTAATTATGTTCAAAACTTAAAGTTTATAAAAAGTCTTTTAATTTATTCTTCGTGTATAGTTACAATATATAATTATTTCAATTCCTTCTATTAGCTCACACTCTCCCTACACATACCTTGTTCAAATTTTCAATCGTTCATAAAATACTTTTTATTCATCCACTCAAGTTGAGATACTTGTAGTGGATGACACTGGATGTTAATACAGTTTTTTCCAAATATTAATTCATTCATTAAATTTAATTAATCAATTTTAGTTTTTTTTAATATTTAAATTGTATATATCTACCAGTAGATGGCGCCAGATAAACTTAAAAAATGAATGAAAATTATTTATAAAAGACTTTCTGCAATAGAGTGAAAAAAAAGTAGGAATTGACTTAAGAAAAATAACTTTTTTTTTTATTACTTGTTTTTAGAATATCATATCGTTAGGAAATAATTAAACCATCTAAAATAATTATTTTCAATAGTTTAAAGATTTGATCGGCATTCGTAATTTATGTAAACAGCATTGTTTTCACAGCCATTTTTTCTTTCACGGCTGATTTCACTCCAGTGTGAATGCGAAGGCCGGTAAACCATACGTCATTTGTCCGTTATTCATTCGAAAACGTTATTCGAACGAAAGATAAGGATTGCGTTGTCGTTTGTTCACTCATACCTTTTGTTTGAGATAGATATAAAAAAATGGTGCAAAGGGAAATAAAAATGAAGATTAAAAATATTCATAAAAATGGTATTAGAGGAGAAAAGCATGATTGAAAATCATGATTTTACATTTTTTTTTTTAATCCATGAAAAAATAATAAAAGGGTAATGATATTTTCTTAAAACTTATTTCACTTGTTTTTTCAATTCCTTCTATTAGCTCACACTCTTCCTATATACACTCAAGAGCCAAAACATTATGACCACCTGTCAATAACGAGTTGGCCCACCTTTGGCGCGCAACACAGCTTCAACCCTCCTTGGCATGGATTAATACCACCACTTAATACCAGTTAAATACCACTTCCACCTGTGCCTTCCGCGTCATCCAGGCGAGTTCATTGCAAAATGTAGGGGTGGTCATAATGTTTTGGCTCTTGAGTGCATATCTTGTTCAAATTTTCAACCGCTCATAAAATACTTTTTATTCATCCCCTCAAGCTCAAATACATTTTTTTTTATTTGTAGTGGATGACACTGGATGTTAAAACAGTTTTTTCAAACATTAATTCATTCATTAAATTTAATTAATTAATTTTAGTTTTTTTTAGATTTAAGTTGCATATATCTACCAATAGAGGGTACCAGATAAACTTAAAAAAATGAATGAAAATTATTTATAAAGGACTTTCTGCAATAGAGTGAAAAAAAAGTAGGAATTGACTTAAATTTTTTTTTTTTATATTACTTGTTTATTATTATGTGTGTTTGTTTCCTCAAATATTTGAAATAAATTTTAATTGCATATTCGAATCAGCAATTGCAATAATATATTTCGTAGGAAAAAAACTAGATTTAACTAAATGTAATTCTAATCAGCTTTTTTTAATCAATAACAAAAAGAAAGGGGTGAATAACCTTTTCATATCATAAAAGAAAGCATATATGAGTGACAATATGTTTTATTGCACACTTGTCTTTAATAAAAAGCCAATTGTGTCAAAAAATTTTTTAATAAAATTTAATTAAAATTTTTTTTTAATTTAGTAATTAATTAAATTAATTATTACTGTATTTTTTCTTAATTTTTTTTATTTAAAAAAATCTTATAGACATTCTTTTATAATTAAAATATTATATAAAAATATTTTATTAAATGGCTATTTAACATTGAAAATTAATTCATATTCATATCTAGCTTACTACAAGAACAATTTAAATATAATTCAGTCTATAATATAAAGAAATAAACAAATATAGAAATGTTAACAAAAATTAAATGTACATGTTGTTTTACTTTTAATTTAATTCTTACAATGGAACAAGTTTTGATTTAGTTAATCTAAATTAAATTCTGCATTTTTTTCCCCCATGTTAGTAGGAAACTGTTAAATTCTGTTTTTCTTCTTCCACATAAGTAGTAATAAGTTCAGGTAGGGGATAAGGATAAGAAGGAGTTCTTATCCCCTACAAATTATGCATTTGGTACAAGACTATATTACAAATTGAGATTGCGAAATTAAAAATATCTCTTATTAAACTTTTCGTTATTTGATGGTGTGCATGTCTACCTATAGATGGCGCCTAATAATATATCAGAATTTTCGATCTTTTTCATAAAATGGTATATATGGTCTGATAACTAAAATATAAAAAATATGAACTTTTAAAATAGAGTAAAAGTTAATAAATTGTGTTATGATTTTGGAAATATGAATATAATAAAGTAAAACTATTAAGCCATTTCTTTACTACAATATTTTATATTCGATAGGATGAATGCATATCTACATTATGGAACGGGAATTCTCAATTTAGTAGACATAGATAATGAAAAATGTGTACAGAAAAGAGCTTTAATTAATATTTGAAAAAACGTTCTGTTAATAGATATAAGAAATAATTAAATACACTCAATAATTAAAAAAAATCATTATTGATAATTTAACTTACGGAAACATATCGTGTTATCTATGAGTATCGGGAAAGTTCATAGTTTATTTTTTCTTATATTTAAATAAAAGAAAATTACAATTATTTAATCAGAGTCGCTCATAAAAATTAAATTACACTTTCAAAACATTTAAAAACACAACTTTATCTGACCTGCAATAAAATAACTTAACTAAAGTAATAATAAATTCTTTATTTAAAATTTAAATACCGCTTTCCGATAAATAATCTACACATGACTTTCATTTACAAATACGAGTATATCATAGAGAAGAATTTTAATTATTATTTTACTTTTCAAAATTTATTTTTAATTCTATGTGCAGCAGTAATTTATTAATCAACTTAATTTTTTTATTATATCGTAATTTATCATCGTTTTGTTTTCCATTTTGAACAATTATATCTGGGAAATTCAACAATTAATGTATTTTACTTTATTTATGATAATTTGCGTGGTCTTACAGCAAAATACACAGATTAACCACTATACATGCTATAATTCTAATGATATAATTATAAATAATTTAAATCTTAAATTTAAAATGTTATAAATTTTCAAAATTACGAGTTTCGAGTTAAAAGATTCATCTACCTAGAAAGAACCCAACCTATCAAAGATTCATTAAAAACCTATAGGTATGTATCAATTATACATTATATCGCGGTGATGATGGTTAATTCGCCCTTCTTTTTATGTTAAATACTTTTTCATTTTACATTCGATAATCGTAATTTATTATCTTTGCTTATAAGTAACAAAATAAATTTTACTTACCAAAGGCATGAATAAGAATTGGCAAAAAAATCCAATAGCAGGTCCAATAGGCCTCCTTAAGCATTGTTTTATGCTTTCGATATCTAACTGAACGCCCATGTTGATGAAATTGAAGGCAACTAAAGCTGCAAAAACACCTGTCACACTGTTGACAAGTATTGACGGCGGCCTGATGACACTTACTGACAAATCGAAATCCTTCGAACTTTCTTCATTAGCTGAAGAAAGTTCTTTCTGTTTTTCAATTCGGCATCCTTTTGAAGTTGCTTTCAAGTTCACTTTAATATTTGTGTATCCTAAGAATACACCCTTGACAGTAAATGAAAAGTTGCCAGTGTTCCTCATTATAACCAATACACTCCGAGTAAGATGAGTTCACCAACTGCAATATCTCAGGATCTTCTGAAAAGATGGTAATGTTGAAGCCCATCGAAAACTCACCAGTGGAATATGCTGTAGTTATATTGGTGTCGTTTTGCCAGTTGATTTCAAATAAGACGTCCCGTTCTTCATTTTCCTGTACACCTAGTAGTTCTGATGGATAAAACTTAACTGTCGGTATCAAATCTTGCGATGGAATATTGTTTCCAATCACTTTATTCACACATATCAAGCACATAAAAAGATAGACAACAGTTCTAAAAGCCATTTCTTCACTCAATTAGGAATCACCAAAGAATTTGCACTATTATATAGTTCTTAAAAACCATCGTTGTCACTTTTATTACTTCCTTTTGCTGAGGACTATGACTTTGATATAATCACCAAGACTAATTTTATCATTTTATTTCCGAAATTGGAACTCCAAAGTTGCAAAAACTGAACGCCGTTGAAACTTTTACATTTATTAATTTCCTAAATTTAAAAAAAAAACATTGGTTTTTCATTTTGAGAAACAATTTGCAATTTTCTGAAAATGTAGCAGTTCTTATTTCTGGTATAGATCACCCGCTGCAGAAAATAATCCTGAACATCTCTTCAGTTACTGCATGATTCAAAATGAGAAAATATTTCCTGTTTGAAAAAAAGAAAATAAATATATCTTATCCTTCATTATTATCTCTTCTATTACATCACGCAGACATAATGATAAGTTCTTCGATTCTAAAAAAAAAAAAAAATTCTGACATACCTCGAAAATAAGTAGATACAATCCGTTTAAATTATCTTCAAAAAATTTAATTACCATCAACATTTATTTTGTGACTTCATACCAATCAAATACTTATGAAATCAAAATCGCAATGAAAGGTCTGCCTTACTGTGAGTGATGTCTTCTGATTTCAAAAATTTTAGCACGTTGTCAGATAAGATAACTTGATGACGCTTAAAAGGGAAGTACTTGGAACTCTGTGAGAATGTAGTAATCTGAATTTTAGAGGAAATGGTAAGCGTGGAATACCGAATCTCCTGATTTAAATTGAAATCTTACAGTTTATCGTTTGACTTCTATTTTTGAAAAAGAGATGTTACTCAATTTATTGCATTAAATACAAAATGATATTTTAAATTTTTTTTCATTATACTGAATATGCAAGAAAACTTTCAAATGAACGTAACATAGTAATATACGAAACAGAAAAACTAAAACTTATTTCTTCAAGTAAAAGATAAAAACAAAACAAAAAAATATATATATATATTTATTTACAAACTGATATTTTTTTTTTTTCAAATACAGAATATTTATATATGAGATTAATCGCCATTTATTTAAAAATTATACCAGAATTTATCAAAAAAATCCAATAATAGATTCCTATTTTTGTAAATTAATAAATAATTCTTTTTTTATATAGTTGCTAATACAAAATCGGAAATTTTTTTTTGTCTTTTAAATTCACGAAAAAAATATATTCGTTTATGGGGAAAAAAACCATTAGTAAACAAACATTAAGTTTAAACAAAAATAAAATTTTTATTTTGGATTATGGAATTTAAGTTTTCGTATTAAGATCCATTATTATGATAAAATTTCGCAAGAGAATTATTTTTATAAGATTATAATTGTATGACGAAAGATATAGTAAATCCTTTTTTAAAAGAGTTTCTTACAAAATTAGTTTTTTTTTACAATTAAAGACCAAATTTTTTCTAAACAGATCTTTGTTGTATTATAATTCAACCAATATGATTAAAAAATTTTTAAAAAATAGTTTAATTTTTTTATATATAATCCATATTTTTTTAACCAATTAAATATTTTTTTACTGAGATTTGTTCAATTCTTTCGATATATTTAATGTATCCATTATCATTAATTGTTCTCACCATGATTGTAATTGATATAGAACCTCATTTTCTAGATCCACTATGTAATCAGCATCCATCCATTTATCATCTAGAACAAGCAGTTTAAATGATACTGCCTGTGGATTTCTTTAATTTCATTATCTTCCAATTGTACTATGCACCAATTTCTTTTTTCTTATTCACTGCAAGCATCTAAATAACTTCAAATAAATGTTAAAAAAAAATAATAATAATTTAAAATATTGTAGATAATTAGATTTAAAAATTAAATTTTACAAATAAATTGAACAATGTTTAAAATATTTATTAAAAAAACTAAACATTATACGCTTAAAAAAGGGATAAAATAAATATTCAAATGCTAAATCAAAACTGAAATTAAGGAATCAAATAATAAAGAAGACAAAATACAGTTTGAGAAATTTAATTTCGAAATATTTTAATAGTATCAAAGACGTTCTATTTAAAACTACTAACTTCCATCAAACTCGTAACAAAATTAGGCAACGTACAACCACAACAAAAAAAAAAAAATTGAATAGTTAAATTGAATTTAAGCAATAAAAAAATTGAATAATTAAAAAAAAAACCCCGCTTTTATTTGACAAAAGCCTTATTAAAGGCCTTAAAAATAAACATTTTTATCATATATCTTTCCTCTAACATAAAACAGGAAATTTAAGACAACCCATGAAAATATTTTTATAAGATTATACAGTGCAACACTACAAAACCCTTAAAATTTACCATCTGAACTTGTCTGCTATATTGTATTTTGGTCCTGAAAAACAGAAAGGCACTACGCCCAATGAAATTGATGTAGTTCATACAGAAATCTGTAAAGTTAGCAAGCAGGAACAGAAAACTATAACAAAAAAAAATCTATATAGTTACAGTCACAAATATCTCTTAAATAACCAACCATCATGCCAGCCACATTTAGAATTTTTTTGTTATTTTTATGAAGATACATCACATTTTACCATTTTACATACGTTATTAATATTGGCCTTATAAATTCAAGCAATAAGAATACCACAAGAAAACAGAAATTTTGTAATTATTTTACATTAAGGTAATTTCCATTTTTACTCACAATTAAAGATGCTGAAAACAGTGATGTGGCTTGGAATAAACCACAAAAAAAAGTTTATGGCAGTGAAGAACTACAATTGAAGGATATCAGAATTGATGGGTTAGTTGGTTTCGAAGGAAAAATGCGCACAGTTGGCACAATTCCAAAGAACGATAATAACGCAAGCTTTAAAAGTCGAAATAAGTGTATCTTACAGCAAGTAAAAGCAGTTTTAGTACACTTAAAAAGAAGAATTGAGGCTCCGGTGGTTTTTTTTCTTTTTCTTTTTGTGTGACTATACTCGTAAGAATATTTTAATTGTACAATTTCCAAGATGAAAATGAAGTTACTCAGTCGAATTTTCAGTAAAAGAGAACTGTTTTATATTGGACAATCTAGTGCAACTTTGCTAGAAATAATGCAGGAATAATTTTATTTATTAGCTGCATAAATGATTTGAATGATTTTGATCAAAACATAAATAATTTGAAATTTGGGGAAAAAAAAAAAAAAAAAAAAAAAAAAAACTTAAATTTTGTAACGATTTATAATGAAAAGTCTATTTATTCTTTATTTATTTAATTTTTTTTTTCATCATTTCATATCAGCAGCAATTTAGCGAGTCAAAAAAAAATTAGAAAAACAATAAATATTCAAAATATAATGTCTGCATATATGTCAATTGCACGTTAATGGTACATGATGGATGAAAAGATTTCATACACAATTCCTTATATGATGTACCCAGGGTCGGATTTAGAGGAAAACAGGCCCTAGGCTATTCCGATTATGAGGCCCTTTCACCTCCTATTTTTAAGTTTGTAAATTACATAAGATACATGAGAACACATTACATTACATGAGATAATAAAATACATTATTACTGTGATATATATCAATATGTTAAATGAAACATGTTGTGATGGGTACTAATCTTTATAAAAAATGTGGCACGGATAATAAATTAAAAAAAAGTCAAGAACACTTATTTGGAAATTTATTCTCAGCACCCTATATAGTACTTATAATAATAACTATTCAAACATAATACACAACATTTACAAAGAAACAAAATTCAAATAATAAAAATCTTTGACTACGAAAATAAAATATGCGTTAAAAATTATCCTATTTTCTATCAAATTAAATTAAATATATTCAATACATTGAAGATTAAAGCAAATTCAATTCAGATAAATTTATTTCATAATAATTCGCATTTAAAGTTTAAGTATGTATTATTATGAATTTTAAGTTTTACACTAAACCAATTGATTGTACCAATTTGAATGTTGGCCCCTCTTGATCTTGAGGCCCCAGGCTGAAGCCTAGTTAGCCTATAGGAAAATCCGGCCCTGTATGTACCAAATTCGTTTATGACTAGTTGACCGTGTGTATTGTTGCGGAATTTTGAAATAAGTAGTTCTTCAGCATTTTTGAGTTAAAATAATCTTTATTGAAAACAAAGTAATTAACCAAGTTGTCAATTTAAAGTCAATGTTCCTGAATAACAAAATGTATTGCTTAATTATTTTAAATAAATTAAGTAAGTTAAATTGTTTACGTAAGAGGATATTTTGGAATTTTAGTTTTTAACAGAATAAATTGCTTTTTTCAAATACGAAAAGAATATCTTAATTTCTGAAATATCAGTTTATATTAATTTTTAAGTCTACAGTTTCATTATAAATCACAATCAGAGATAACTTTACTGTAACAGTAAAAACTACGTATGAGAGAAGAATTAAATTCTTCAAAAAATTTGTATCTGTAATTGAAATCGGTCTACAAAAAGAGCTGAAATTAGTTCGCTAAACCTCCAATATGATTCAATAGTGTTCGACATGTGCTGCCATCTAGATTCTAAAAGCAAACTAAAAGTGGTCTTTAATTTGAGGACCAAATTCATCCAACAATGATCGGAATTGGTTTTAACCATCTTCAGAGGGTATTTTCTTCAAAAAACTGAGAAACTGTAGAGTTCAAGGATAATGTCGAGCACCATAAAAATCAAATACAAGAAAAAAATAATAATTTTAGTAACTCCTTGAAAAGATGAAATAAAGAATTTCTAAACTTTCCTTTTCAGCTTTTTTTAAAATCAGAAGTCAAATTGCTTCTCTTTTCAAAAATAGGCGTTTAGGTTTCTAGGCAAACTAATATGTATTGGAGTGAAAATTCATTCGTTTAAAAACATATATAACTTGTAAAATACAAAAATAAATAAATAAAAATAAAAAATTCGAATACACTTTTCTTTAAAATAATAATAATAAAAATAAAAAATTTAGAATAATTTCTTTTTAGATGTTTTGTTATTCTTATACTTACAATCGCCCAAGCATGCACATCACTTATGTATATCCACACTCTTCATTGACAATTTTCGAAATATTACAGCATATATATTTTTTTAAATCTTAGAATTTACCAGCAGTTTTTTAAAAATATTTTCAAAATCTCTCTCTCTCTCTCTCTTATAGAATAAATGTAAATGTAATGCGTTTTTCATATCGATTTTTTTTCACCTTTCAAGATGAGTTAATACTTTTTAAGTCTTTTTCAATGCAAAAAAAAAAAAAATAAGATGCAATTTCAACAATTAATAGTAATGTATATATGTATTTTGTATATATATATATATATATAGTTTGACTCAAATTTTAAAAGTGATAATTAAAATTTTTAAATAATTTAAAAGAGTATCATTCAGCACAAAAATTAGAAAAGTATTAGTTTTGTAGAAAAAAAAAATTACGTTGATCTAATATAGATTGTTGCATATAAATGTAACGCATGTACACTCATGTCCATAAATTAAGGATAAGGAAGTTCAGGCAAAGAAAGAGACAGAAGCAAAACAAATTTGACTTATTTGTAAAGTCTATTTATTAAACAAAAGGTAAAAGAGCAAAAAAGATGCTATATGTTTGACATAATTAATAAAAATTGCGATTTTTACTCCCTGGAGCAAATTTCAAAAAAGAACCTATTTACAAAAAACAGTATAACATGGTTAGTATGATGGTTAATATGGAGTATGTCTCCCGGACGATGCAATACAGGCCTTAACAACGCCTAGGCATGCTGAGTATCAAATTATCAATCTGATCTTGGGGAATATTACACCACTCATCAAGCAATGCCCTCCGAAGTTCCGGTTGACAGGTGGGAGGGGGTTGACGGGCTACAATTCGTCGGCCAAGCATATCCCACACATGCTCTATTGGATTCAAGTCCGGTGAGTATGCTGGCCAATCTATACGGGTGATATCCTCCAATTGAAGGCATTCGTCTACAATGTTTGCACGGTGAGGACGGGCGTTGTCATCCATAAACAGAAATTCAGCACCCATGGCGCCTCGAAACAAACGTACATGTTGTTCCAGAATAACATCCCGATAGATGTGGCCTGTCATCGTTACACTCTGAACATGCAGGTCAGTTCTAGAACCAAGAATAATTCCTCCCCAAACGAGCCATCCTGCACCACCATAACGGTGTCGTTCAATGGTGTTTTCTTGGTGGTAACGGTTACCTGGCGCTCTCCATATGAAAGTCCGGCGAGAATCAGACTGCAAACTAAACCTGGACTCGTCGGAAAACATCACACCAGACCACTGTTGCGGTGTCCACAATGCATGCTCTTTACTCCAGGTTAATCACAGGCGACAGTGAGTTGCGGTAAGTGGAACACATCTGACAGGCCTACGAGCATATAGACCAATGTGCCTTAAGCGTCTGTACACGGTCTGCCTTGAAACTGTCGCACCGGTAGCTGAAGAGAGCTGACGGACAGGTCTGATGCTGTGCTCCGTCTGTTTCTTTTGGCAGTAACTGCTAAATACCAGTCCTCATTCGGCGTTGTAACTCGGAGGCGACCTGTGCTGTAACATCTACTCACATTACCATCATCTTGGAATCGTTGCCTAAGCCTGGAGATGACACTCTGGGCGATTCCAAGTTCCTCGGATACTTCCAGCTGGGTACGTCCTTATTCCAGTCGTCCGATAATTCTACCACGTAAAAAATCATCCAAATGCTTCCTTTGTGCCATAACTATGCGGTTATTGCACTGAAAGGCTTTTAAAGCGTTTGTGAACAATTTTACTTCTTTGCCACCATTCCTTATATACCCCTCTCTTACACTCTCGTCATTATGACGTACTATCCGCGCCATCTGGTGGTTTCCTGTAATTTGCATATTCTTCTTCAAGATGTGTGTGATAATTCTACAGGTGAAATTTTTATTTTAGAGTTCAATTTCTGTGTTATTCTGAATTATCCTTAATTTATGGACATGAGTGTATAATAACAGTATCGAATTTTTACTTTACGACATAATTATGCCTCCTACAAAAAAAAAAAAATTTTCAGTGTTTAATTGTTATTATTTGTCATTATTATTGCAGTATATTCTATTAAGTGCGCACAGTATATTCTATCACAAGAAATTGACTAAAAACATGATAGTAACATTTAATTCTATAAAATAAATTTTTAATATAGTTCAGGGCTATCTATAATTAAAACATAACTTAGATAGTAATTAATAAAATTGTTTTAACTTAGACCAAAAATTAGCAAATATATAACCGACAACAACACATCAATACAAGGAGAACTGAGAAGAAATGCACAACAAACCAGTGCAGTGCACCACAACCATTTTGCACAACAAAATCCACAATAATATTTGCGACACAGAAACCCCGAAGTGTTTCACATCCAGACCTCTCAGTGAAAAGGGAAGGAACAGAACGTCCGAATTGCACATACTACTGTGTCCAAAAAGTAAGACCAATTTCTAATTAACAATTCCCGCGGCTTATGGAATTTCAGTTTTTTTTTTCTTTCTTTTTTAGGTTGTTCTGGCACTGTCCCTGACGTCTGAGTGAAATTTGACTTCAAAATATTCATTAGTGTTTGAGTTACGCTTGGATTTGCGAGATGCTAAAATTGATTCCGGCGATTTTTGAAATGTCTGAATTAATTGAGCAAAGAACTTGCATTCAATTTTGTTTGCGGAAACATATAGAATGTTTCAGAACGCATAGAATATTGCTGGAAGTATCGGTGAGCATTCCTATATCGCAAAGAAATGTTTAGAAGTAGTATAAACAGTTCAAAGGAGGCAGAGAACGCGTTGAAGACGAAGACCATCAACCTCAACCGACGAAGCTCAAGTCCAAAAAATTAAAGATTTGGTGCTTGCAAACCGTCTATTTGCAATTAGAGGCCTTGCTAATGGTGTTGGAATTTCAAAAGGATAGGTCAATTCCATTTTGTTCCTCAAGTGCGTCAAATCTCGATGGGTATCGAAAACACTGAATGCTCCAGCTAACACTGCATTGATTCTTCGTGGCTTTTTCGCCAAAAAATGAAACCCATATCGTTCCACAACCACCGTATTCACCCATGCGACCTCTGGCTATTCCCTAAACTCAAAAGACCACTTCGGTGATACCGTTTTGAGTCGATTGAAGAGAGTCAACATGAATCGCCGCACGCTTTGAAGGCCATCCCTGCAGATGACTTTTTAGTATGCATTGAAGATTGAAAAAAAGGTGGCATAAGTGCATTGTGTCAGGAAGGGATTACTTTGAAGGCGATGAAAAAATTTGGAAGAATAAAGAATTTTTGGAGAAAAAAAATCATTGGTCTAATTTTTTGGGCACTGTAGTAAATGGATATCAAACTACAATTATTAATTCCTATTTATACTTAAATTTAGCAATTGTGGGTTCTCTAATCATGTATAAAGGTACAAATTATGTATTAAAATTAATTTATAATTATGAGACTAATAAAATTAATTTTTGAAAGTATGAGAAATCAATAGAATAAAAAATAACTGAGTTATTGCATAACTATATATATTTACAATCATAGCTTAATTTTAGGAGTTAAAAGTTATATGTAGTTAATTTAGATCTAATTTGGCATTATACATAAATAAGAGGTTTGAAATGGATATTTATGCATCATTCAGTGGTGATAATGTAGAATATAATCATAACTTTTATAATTATATTATTTAAAAACCATAACCATCTTCAATAACCAATTTGAGAGTAATATAAAGTGAATTCACCATTATTAGCAATACAGAAGTACTGCAATAAATAACAAGACAGAATTAAAACAGTTTTCCTCAACTGAATTCAACATCTCAGAAATGATTTAAATCTTAATTTGTTGGAAACTTAAGTTTCAAACTTAAAAAAATTAATTCCTTTTTACACTTTCTTCTTAATATTTAAGTTTCTATTTTTTTTTTTTTTTTTCAAAAGGCTAAATATTGTATAAATTTATTTAAAAAAATTATTTATTATATGTACAACAATATAAAATTAAAGAAAAATTCATTTATGTTTTGTAAATAAAATAAAAATTGCTTCTTGATATTTTTTTTTCAAAGGTAATCAGTATTTTAAAAAGCACAAGTCTTTATTTTCAATTATATTTTAGTCAATGTTTTGACAGATTTATCTTTATTTTAAAATTAATTTTAACCAGATAAATCTTTTTTTTTGTGTGTGTGTTTGTAATCTGCTAACTCTATATAATTTCTAGTTCGATTTTTTTAAAAATTTGTTTCAGAAGGATGTGTTATAATCATAAAAGCTAATCATTGTAAGCTGAAAGCTATATGAATATTATGACTTTCATTCCAAACTCTACTGGGAAAAGAAAAATTTTTTTATACGATGGTACCAAAAAAATTAAAGTAGCAGGAAGTATTTACTTTCAATTTTTAAACAAACATCTAAACAGTTTAATATCCCAAAGATTTTTTTTTCCCCTTAATACATTTCCTTCATTGTATGTTTCTATAATAGGAATTATTTTAACACATCTCAAAAAATGTTATAATACACTGATTAAAAAAAATTTGTGATTACATGTCTACAAAAAAGTATAGAATATCTTAGATATTCTTTTATAATATTATAAAAGAATATCTTATATTAATTAGTATAAAGTGACTGGTCAATTAACATCAGTAGGCATGTAACTGAAAATGTGTATGCAGTTTCTGTAAGAAAAAAATTGTTTAATTAAATTTTGACATATTCAAGTTTTAGATATGAATATTTGATATCATTTATCTGATAAATTACAATTAGGTAAAATAGACTCACAAATGAATATTAAATCCAAAATACAATAAAAAAACCTTAATATATTTAACTGATAAAAATTCTATTTTTTTTCAAAAAATAAATATTTTTGAGGCATTTTTTATAAGGATAATTTTTCTAAATCCCAGAAAATTATATTTAACATTTTATTTTCAGACAAATGAGAATTTTAAAGTTATTAACCCTATATGTCTAGATTTTAAAGTGATATATTGAAACCATTAAAAAAATAAAATAAATTCAATGCTGTAATATAAGTACTAGAAATTGCAAATTTGAAAGGAAAAATTTTTCATTAATACATGCTATAAATGGCGTTTTTTTTACATTAAAATGTGAAGCCATTATAAAATAGTAGATAAAATATATAACATACAAAAGCAAATAAGCAAGCAGCAGTATATCAAAATTACAGAAATATATGATTTATCGTAATAATTTATTGTCAATGAATGATCATTTTTATTTCAAAATACAAATGTCACTCTCGTATTTTATTTCCAAAATTATCACCCAAGTATTGCAATTTCATTAAATGCTCAGCAACTATCATTTCTGCTGGACAACGTCTAGTTAAAGCTTCAGAAGAAAATTATATATTTTTAATATATAATTTTAGAAATATTTTTAAAAATAATTTTGCCAAGCTGAATTTCTTTTTTTTAAATTCGTATTCATGAAAATGAGCACACAACAAAATACTTTACAGTAACTGGTTTTATTCACCGACTTGTAATGTTAACAAAATTTAACAGATTCAATACATCAATTACATAAAATCTTTTTTTAAATTCTAATAATATTTTGGTGAATATCATAAATGCTAGAATGCTATTTACATATGATTTTAAAAACATTTTTTTTATATTTTTTTTTACAAAAAACAGCTATAGTGATGGAAAGTTAGTGCTATTTTAAAATCCAGTAAACTTTTAGAATAAATTAATGGTTATATAAAAATTATTCTTTATATCTATCTATGTGTTAACTATAAAATAGAACACAGGGCATGTCCATATTATTATATGCCCACAAAAACTAATAGTTTCTATATAAAAGCTAATTTTTCATAGTTTGATAACTGGGCAAACGTTAAGAAATGCCATATTGGTTATAATCAACTGGTGTAAATGACAATTACTAGAAATTCATTATTTATTATTAAATGCAGTAAGTGTTTATTATTTAATTTGGCCCTACTGTTGGAAAACAAAAACTCATGCATCTAAAAAACATACTTTAAATTAAAATCCAATTTTGATGATTAGATTATGTGCATTAATTTCATTGGCATTTCTTAATGTAGCATGCCATATTGATACAAAAGTGATGGCTAAATATTAAATCAACAAAATACAATGCTTTAAATAATTGCTAAAAATTATAACAGCAAAAGAGATAATCATTTTCATATTGTGTAAAACGATAGGAAGAATTACATAAACCCAAAGTTAAAATTTTACAGAAAATAAGTAAATCATCAAATATGGATAAATTTTTGGAAATCTGTAGAAATTAAATGGATTAAAAAGTTAAGATGAAGAAAAAAAAAAAAGAAGAAGAAGAATGAGACAAAATAAAATAATAGTCAGATAGGAATAGGGATTGCAGTGAACTTGAATCAATAATGTTCATGAAAATAGTGTTCCATCAAATTTTCTGCAATTTATTCAATTCTGCACAGACAATGGTTCTCAAATTGTAACTACTAGAAAGTACTTCAGCAGAAAGTCACATAGTAAGGTTACTGTAAAACAAATTTTTGACAAAAATTTATTAACTAATTAAAAAACAATGAAAATTGTGTCTACTTTTTAATACAAAAGCAATATTATTATAAATATTTGAGCATGAAGCAATTTGTTTTACATGCAGGTAGTATAAAACTTGAACATGAAATAACTGATTTTATATCTTATAATTAAATTATTCAATGGAAGAATTTTAAAGAATTCCTACCCATTTGTCAAAAAATATAATAGAACAGAAAGATATTCATTTAATACTTAACACTATAGAAACCTTAATGGAGGATAAATATCAAGATTACTTTAAATTAGTGAATATTAATTTTACATTTAAATAAAAATGATCACATACAAATTAATATAAAAAATTGCTAGTTACTGCTTACCAGTACTTCAATATAAAATACCAAGCAATAACTACAGCATTAAACAGAAAATGGTAAGAAACCAGATATGCATAAGTGATTGTGATCTGATATCAATTAAAATGTTTAGATTTATTGTAAAAAAATGTTATTATTTTATTTTAGTAATAATTGAAACAACAAATTTTCTTAGCCATATATCCCAAGTATTAAAATTATGTTTAATAAAACTATACTATGTATGTATAGATATATATGCTTTTCAATTTAATAAAGGAAAATTATTTTACAACAGAGCAATATTTTTTTCAGGGTCATTCTATTTGAAGTAAAAAATTTGAGATCCACTGATTTAAGAGAAGAAATTCTATCGCCCATTCCTAATCTGACTACATGTAAAAATAAGAAGAGGGGTGGGGATGAGTCTAAGAATAGCATGATTTGTAAAAAGTAAATAAATAATAAAAGATGGAAGATGAAAATAGAGAAAAGAAGTTTTGTAAATAATTTAGTCAATATATTAACTAATTACAAATGAAAATTATCTTTAAAGAAATAACAGATAAGTTAGATTAAAGATGATGCTTGCTACACATACAACAAAAATATACTGATTAATAAAAAAATTCTTTCCTGTGGTGAATATAATAATTTGGTCAAACCCAGTATCTTTACATATGTGTTAATGGATCAAATATATAACTGAAATAATAATTCTCATATAAAAATTACATTGTATTAGTAACAAAAAAATTAAGTACAATCAACTATTAAAAATTCTATGTGCAGATGGAAAACACAAATAAGATGTGATATTCAAAAAGAAGGGAATTCCAAAATTGAGGAGAGATAAAATTTACACATTAAATAGTTAATTAAAGTATTATGAATAGTAACACTGTACAAAAATATATACGTGCACAGGTATGTTATCGATAAATTTTGCTACTGTATCTATCTCCAAACAAACAAGTGATGTGGCAGTATTTATACACTTATTAAAAAAAAAAAAATATTTGATAATCATGAGATCAACCCTTAAAAATGTTTTATGAATATTATATTCTCAGAGACATTTACCATACAGCAGTTTAATATAACAACAGCAGGGAAGAAAGATGAAGCAAGTTATTTAAAAATAAGGAAAGTAAAGAAAATATTTAACTACTGAGAAGTCATTTATTTTCTTAATATCTACTTCATGTAACATTTGAATAAAATGCAATTATTTGGCAAACACTGAAATAACTGCCCACTATGACAAAACACACTTTTAAATAAAAATACACAAAACAAAAATGTCAAAATTCTAATAATGAGAACTACACAAAATGCCTTACTATTACAAATGCAAATTAAAAAAAAAGTGAATTTGTACTTTTTGTGTTGAGAGAAATGTAAAATGCATGAAAAGAATAAACATTTCTTGAAAATTGCAAGAGCACAAAATTAAATAAACGACATAGGATAATTTTTTGAAATTTCTTTTCATTTAAAAGCATAATTCCTACAGATCAGTAACGCAAAGACTGTGGGTTGCTGTATTTTCCTTAAGCTGCCCGACTCAGCATGTATCAAGTCATTTAACTAATCAAGTAACAGAAAAGCATTTTATTCAATGCTTTCTTACTTATTATAACCAGAAAATATGAAACTTTTGTCAATAAGATATTAGCCTCAATGCACTGTTTTGAGATCTTTATGCAAAAGATGTATTGTTACTGGTTCTCAAAACATCACCTACCAGTTAATATATATTTTTTCTTTTACATATTCTGCAAGTACCAAAAACATGCTTTACATTAAAATCGCACATGGAAGGGGGAAAAAATAGTTATGACAGCAGGTATAGCATGTAGGCCATCTACATGATTATTCATTTACTATGGTCGGGTTATAGGTTGCATGTTATTTCTCAGAATATTCAAATCATTAGCTAACAGCAATTGCTATGGTTTAGCCATGAAATTAAATTAATAATAATTTCATTAAAAGTTAGGAGATTTGATAATTGACTCATTTGTGAAACGAGCATTTTATTTTCACTCTTTTGTTTGCAACAATTAATAATAATTCTTGGGAAAGGTATAAAAGAGATGGAACAAGTTTCTTTGGATCCATATAAATTTATGAACAAAACTATTCAATCCTGAATTATATACAAATAAAATAAAAATCATTCGACACATTAAATTTTAATAATAAATTAACACATTTATAATTGTCGAAACTACCAAATATTAAAACACTTGTTAAAGATATTTCATGACATTTCTTTTTTACTTCATATATATATATATATATATACATATATCAAAGTTTTTTTCTTTTAGCCAGCTGTAAAGTTCCATTAATTACAGACAACCCTTCATCGTCATACATCTGTGGATCCCTGCTATATGAATTCATATTTAAATCATTGATAGTATTCAAAAGTCACTAATAATAATTTGTAATACATATAAGAAAAGATAGTAAAGCAAATTAACATTTCTTTATATATGACTGACAATTTAATTAGAACATAAAAATTTGTTTCATAATGAGCAGATGTTTAAATAAGTAAACCTATATATTGCATATTATGGAGTAGAATAATAATTTGTAACTTAAAAAAGTGACCATAAAATTTATATAAAGAATTCATATAACTGCCACTAATAGAATAAAGAAATTTTTTTTTGTATATTCGGATATTATAAAACCTTTTTTTTTTAATAATTGAATATATTTACAAGGTGAAATAAAAAAAAATATCTACAAATGTTTTAAAATTAATTATGATAAATTCAGCTTTAAGATTGTTAAGAAAGTGCACCATAAATAGTTTGTAAAAATGTTCATTATGCGATAATTTAAAAATGAAAAACTTTTTACACTGCAATGTAATGAATTAAACTATAATACAATGAAAATATAGAATAATTTAAAAAGGCTGGAGAACAGCATTTACTATACAACTAATTAAAAATTTCTTTATAGAATTAAAATTTTGATAACAAACTTATAATATGTACAATAACAACATAAGAATAAAAACTTTACAAAATTTTCAGATGTGTGCAAAACTACAGCCTTTGGTAAAAACAATAAAAATCCATTAATTAAATGAATGGCACAAAAGCTTAGTTGAAAATACATAAATGGATGTCATACTGAAAAGGAACTCAATATAAGAAAATAATTTATTAGGTAAGTAAACAAATATATTTGCAATTTAAAACTAAGAACTATTTAAAATATTAATCAAGATTTTATTAAATATAAATCAATGACTAATATTATTATATTTATGTAGTTTAATAAGCATTTCATATTTTAAAAACAAAACATGTGCTACATGGTATGTTTTGAACTTTTTACTAAAATTACATTTTTTTTTTTTTGTATATAGGTGCAATGTTAACAATTTCCATGACATTCAAAATATTTTAATCAAAAATTTTTTTTTTTTTTTAAGTTTTGGACATTTTATCAACGCTTAGTAAAATTAAAATAATACCAACAATGGACTTGGATTTTATGTGCGTCACAGTGTGGAGGACAATAAGAGATTGAATATGCACATCACACAATAACAAACAACATTTTTTAAAAATATTAAGTGAGAAAACCCATTACTTCAAGCCAATGGAATATTTTTTCCAATAGCACTGAATTTTTCACAGATAAAACTTGCTAGCAAAACAAAACTTAAACACTACAATTGAAAAAAAGCATTAAATACTAAAAATCATTTGACCATAAAATTTCTTTTTTTAAATCACAAAGTTTATATTTAAAAAAAAGACAAATATGGGATCTAAAAAGACTAAAATTCCCCGAAAAATAAAAGAGCAGTGAAATGATTTTAACAGAACAGCAAAGAAGTCATTACAGAGAAGAATGATTAAGATTGCCTTCTGAATCATTTCTTGTAATGTGAGGTGCTTCCAATTTAGGAGTTACTTCCAACTGTTTCTGATCAGTCATTGTTTGTGCTCCAGAAGTGACATTGGAGGGTCCATGTTGCATAGCAGGAGTGGCTACAGCAAGTAAATTTTGCTCTCTTTCTTTATCTTTCCCCAGTTTAAAAGCTTCCAGTAATGCTTCAATTCGTTCTGTTGTTGGTCCCCATCGTGCATAACCAGCATCATTTTGGAGAAAGTAGACTAGTGTCCCATAATTAGAGCGGTGATAAATCTCTGATCTTTAAAAAAGGAAATAGTTATAAAAAGCAGTATAAAAAATATCAGCATATTTATGATTCACCTACAGTTTTGATAGAACATAGTAATTTTGACAATTCTTCAATAAAACAGTAATTTCAAGTCTTTATTACAATTGAGCTCTAACGTCATACAACAAAAGAACATTTCCTATATTAATGTTTTAAGTTGTCACTTAAAAATCATATTTCATTAGTTTAGGTATATTTATTAGTATATGAAAGGGTACTTACATATTAACGGTACCTTAACGACAGTTGCGCTAATAAAGAGCACACGCGTCAACCGGTTTTGAATCGCGACGTTAGATTGCCGACACTTAAAAACCGACGAGTCTGTCGCCAAGGTACCGATAATACGTAAGTGCCCATGAAAGTTTACTTTATAAATGAAAAATCTGATTATTGATGTATATTTTTTTCTCACGATGTCTGCTGCTATATGGAGCGAGCTGCGAAAATGGATCATACAATTCTAGTCTACTTCTAGAAATAATTTCTGTATAATACGACATTATCAATTTGTATAATCCTCATTAAATAAACATTTCTTTCAACACCACAGTGATGATGAAAATGATAAAATTAATATTTAATTTTCACCAAAACCTTGCAATTTATGGAATTTGGCATTTTAATTTTCATTATGTTTCAATTTAATTCATAATTAATAACAAAGTAAATAGCAAATGCACAGCACAAAAATTGCTTAAATGAACATATATATATATAAACACATACATATATATAAACTTATAACTTCGAATCAGCATTTTAAAATTTGTATAATATTTTGTTTCATAATCATTAACTTCTCCAATCAATAGTTTGACAATAAATTAAAAGCACTATTATTTAAAACTTTACTCAAAAAACTAGATCAACATTTTTCTTGTGTAATACTAAAAGAAAAACTAAGCATGATTTATACAATTCTGCCAAGCTTTTTAATAACAAATTAATATATTAATATTGAAAGAAAATCAACTATTAATCAACAAGATAAATAAAAATGTATCATCAAAAGTAAAATAAAATAATTGAAAAATACTTTTTCTAATTGATAACAGAATTAAAGACTACAGACAAAAAAAAAAAAAAAAAAAATTTAAAAAGCACATTGATTATCAATAAAAACAAAACTTAAACTACATGGAAAGCATTTAGTTATAAATCACAATACAATAACATACCTTGGAATAACATGTTGAAATCCATGACGATATTCATGATCATAAGCAGGTATTAAAAGTTGTTTTCTTTTGAATCTAACATCAAAAACAACACAATTACAATTTTTTTTATCATTACATTTCTTAAAATGCATTTTAAAGAAATTCTATATCGGATAAAAATTAAATTAAAATAGAGATTTAAAATTTTATGAATAAAAAATATCAGGAAAAAAAAATCATATAAAACAGATGCATAATGAATTTACAAATATACTTCTAACCATGCAAGTCAAGAAAATATTTATTTGTATTAAAAAAAATAGCAATTAAAGATGATTATTTTTTTTTTTACATTCAGAAAAATTTATTCTGATTTGGGGTATTTTTTGAATAATATTTTAATTTTTTCCCATCATGTACTTTTTTTTCAAATAGTATGCATTTTCCTATTTAAAAAATGCTATATATTTATATTTTACAAGATATATGAAAATAATGAATCAATTATACTTTCGGCAGTATAAGTACAAAGTACAAATAAGTTGTGAAACAAACTAATTTTAAGTCATATGAAAGAAAACTCAGTATTTCTACTTTCAGTGCTTCTGTATTTACAATCTCGGTATTTTTAATTTAATACCTTCAGTGTTTTTAGTGTCTTATATCTATTAAGTAAAAGTAGGAACAAATTTCATATTAAATATTATAAATTTGAAAATATTTTAATAAATAAAATGATTGAAAAATGAAAAAGCATTATACTTATCTTCTTAAGATAAAATTATCTATGTTTGTATATGTATATATACACACATATGAAGAATATGCAGATACTAGTCAAATGTTTTTGATTTAAATACAATTAAATAGAAAAAGAAAAATCTAACTTAGTTTACAATAATAATTAACCCTTTATAACATTGAATATTTAAATAATGCACATACAGATTTTAAAATTAAAGATTTATACAATTTTCTTTTACCTGCTAGCATCAATTTTTGGAAGAAATGATGGCAAAGGATCTCGACATTCGGGTATAAAAAGAATGAATGATAATGGTTCTTGAGAGGTTGACAAAAGTTTCTGTGAACAAAATTTATATTAGAAAGAAATTTTGAGAAGATCTTGTTTAATTGCTTCCTGTAACTGTTCAGTTTAATGAAGCGAATAATGGAGACAAATATATATAAATCCTTTTTAATGTATTTAAAATTACCTACCTGTAGTACATAAATTTGAAGAATTATCATCCGTTTAAAAAAAAAATCTTACATTTTCTTCTTATAGATGTTAATATGCTGCATATTGTTTAAAATGAATTTTTGCCCAGAAACAACATTAAAAACTGCCATCTAAAAATACTTTAAAAAAATTAAGATAATAAATAAAACTTCAATTCAACATCAAAATAAAAAATAAAGCTTCTTGATGAGTATATATTTTAATTAAATTAGCAATTAATAAATTTATTAAAAATTATTCTCAATTTACTTCAAAGAGAATAACTCAAAGGTATTAAAATTGGGTATTAGTTACATTCTGTTTTACACAGTAGTATGCATATGCCTAAGAAAGCATTTATTTATTAACTCTTGTGAATGCATATGAAGTCATGTTTCTATTAGTGATAAAGATGCATTGTTTATTCATTAAATTAGAAACGACATATTTCTATGTATAACCTGAAAATTTTAGAACTTTTTTGAAGCTAAATTACAGGGTGATAAATCACCAAACATAGTATGTTTTTATTTATTTAGCTTATATTTTTTAAAATTATGAAAATGAGTTGTATTTTTGAAAAATTGTTTATATAGACTATTTGTTGCATTGTCTGATCTGATCAAAACGAAAATTCGATGCTGGCTAATGCAAAAACGCACACCAGATATAATAATAGAATACGATAAGAAATTAGCACATAAACAAAACAATGAACATTAATTTAATTTCTTAAACTTCCTTTTTGTTCTTGCAAAACCACAACTGAATAGAAATAATGTGCTAGTTCCCTAAAGTTACATATATTGTCGATGGCATTGTGTTCTACTTAGCAGCGATTTGAGTAGAAAATATTCCACGTTTTACCAGGTTTGTAACATTTTCCACAGTCATGACACATTTGAGTATTACAGGAATTTTTTTTTTCTTTCCCCATTTTGGCTTTTATATGGTTTTAACTTTAGATAACTTTTTTAAGAAAAAACTTACTTCAAGCTTATATTCAGAAATATAAGGAATTTCATCTCAATATAATCAACTCGAGTTTTCAAATATTAGAATAAAACCTCTCACATTAGTTTAGGATATTTCAGGGTGACTACTATTTACAAGTGACTCTTTATTATATATGATGACATAATATGCTTTTCTCATTAAGCTGATGATGTTTTGCTACCTTGTAGTTGAATATTTTATTGGTTTTTTAAAAAATAAAAACCTATAACTAGAAAATTTAGAGCAGGCAGAAGCACTTTCTAATATCTAATAGTACAATGCATAACTATTTTACAATATCTAATTGCCCCATTGGGCCCTGATGACTAGCGCTCTGGCTACTCCCAGCGTATTTGTAGTGATTAAGTTTAAATTATAAATTCTGGTCTAATATGACTGTAAGAGCATTGGGCTGACAACCCTACCCCATAAACAGAAAACATCACCTATTTCAAAATCTGCCAGTAGACACACAGCATTGGCAGAATTTGGAAAAATTTGTTTTATTGTATTTGTAGATTATATATTTATTGTTAGATTTTTAGTTACTTTGTTTTTAATTAACTGCCTTAATTTAATTAATTGTTTAAATAATTTTCAATATATTTGATTGATTTATTTTCACTTCAGTTTTTTTTAAATAAGATTAAGTAATAAATGTACTCCCTCCTCCCGATAACTATAGCACGATTACAGAGATACAAAATAATCAACTGGGCACAGAAATCATAATACATTAAAAAAGACTTTATTGTTTTTTTAAGTGTGTTATTAAGAATTTTTCTTCATTCTAATTTTTCAATTCATTAATATTTTTTTCTGGAAACAGAATAAAATATACTGTCATTTGCAGAAGCCAGACAAAGCTGGATCATACTTGCCAATTTAATATATTTTTAATAACTTTGTACATTATTACAACTACAATAAATAAGATAAATCAGGAAACTGAGCATTTTGAGCATGATAATTTGGCACTATTGAGTCCAAAATAGAAGCGGTAGAATCATTATTTTTAACCAAGGAAGATTCACACTGTTTGCAGTTTTGTGAAAACATGCTTAGGCCTGTAAGTACTTTTAGTATAACATACAAAAATAACTTTTCATGCGGGAGTAAAAAACCCCATATAATTCTATTTTATTAAAGCAATACTGCAAAAGATTTGTAAAAATTAAAAGAATGTAATTAATGTAGCATTTAAGGACTATAAGTATATACTATTACTTTTAATAAGCATAATTTTAATACTAATTGTTGAATTGTTGTCTACAAGTTGAATTTAATAATGATTTACATTAATTACTACTTTAATAATAAAATAAAATTTACATTTCATTGACAGATTTTACAAACAACAGCATTATATCCTCTGCATAAATTTTCTCCCACATTTACAGAAATAACTTGCAATTTTCTGTCATTTGTACAAGGACATATATGACATTTTTTTCTGGAAGGGTTTTGCCGATAGTGTCTCACCAGAACTATCACTTTGACAAGTTTAATTTTTCATGCAATTCACAAGAAAGCATTGAATGCAAACTAGATTCTTGAAGTTTCTCTTAAAATTTTTTAATACAAGTTCATAATATATATATTTCTTAAACTGGACTACTAATAGCATAAGAATATGTGCATTTATGGTTGCAGTGACAAGGTGAATTGATATAAATGTTCATATAACCTATAATAATTGATAAAATTATTTCACCAAGAACCTGTAATGATTCAAGATATCGAAAGATAGAGATTTTGCATAACCAATATTTTTGGACAATTTCATTTCATTATTGTGCGCATATTTTGCATTAGTTCAATTTTATTTCATTCTGTTTATATTTCCCAAAGCAGTGACTAACCACACTAAAAACATCAGATTCAATGCCCGATTCTAATTTTTCTTCAAAATTTGACAAATAATCATTCTGTGTTGATTATATCATCTGCTTCATTAGGAACTGAACTAAATCCGTTGACATTTCAGCTAAGTCTCCTTTATCTTATATTTATGATTAAAAGTGATGCTTTTCCAATATTTCCTTATGATTCAATGATCTAAAATGATAACATGAGCACTCACTGTCCAATTGACTCGAAATGAATGCTGACCACTTTAATGAAGGAATCATCTTTACTGCAATTGTTTTGTTAAGGACCAGACTTGCAAAGTATGATGCATCCTCCCAAGTTAAAAAGTATGAAACTTGATGATAATCACAAATTTTATCGTGTTAAACAGGGTAGAAAAAAAATAAGCATAGGACCATAATTTCATAGTCAGAAATTTCTTAATGCATAATGGAATGATTCAACTGTATCACTACAATTATTACCCAATATATATTACTTTAAAAATTGGAAATAATAGATAAGTGGTGAAACATCCAGCATTATACCAACTATAACAAGCGTTATTCACAAAGCAAATTAAACAGGAACATTTAAAAAACTTGAAAATTCGTAATGAGCCTTTTTTAACGTTGTTTTTAACGAATTTTGTTAAAAAAATTATTTAATTACTTTTTTCTTAATTTAAATTTTTTTCTTTTAATTATTTATTTAGAAAACTAAAAGTGATCAATTAAAAGCAACAAAACAAAGGCTGAATACTTTTAAGAGCTTGTATGCAATTTTCAGCTGCCCCTCTACATAATAGTATTGAGAATACAATAATACGGAAATAGAAAAATAATTGTTAATTTAAAGTGATTTTGACCAGGCACATTGTACTTTCATTTTAAAAAAAATCATATAGTGTCATAAATCTAATCACATATTTTGTGCAGTAATTTTTATTTTGTATGTTTATATATGTATAAAGGCTACTTAGCTGAATTGAATGTTAATTTCTTTCTATTACTTACTCTAAGGATGTTTCAATATTATATGTGATTTGACATATTCAAAAACCTCCAAATTTTTATGTTTTAAAACTTTACATATAAAATCCTTAATGGAGCTAATTTATAAATATTAAATAAAGTGCCAAGCTCAACTGAAATTTTTTATGCCCTAATTATTAGACACTAATAACTGCACTTGCTAAACCCTATATTTTCACCCACAATCATAATCAATTTCACATAGAAATATGGTCATAAGATTAACAATTAACATTTCCAAAACCATTCAACATAAATGTGATAATTGCTGCTTAGTTCCTTCAATTCTGATACATCAAAGCTAATTTTGCCACTGAAACAGCAATAAAATTGCAAAGATAAAATTATGGAAATATGTACTACAAATGCAAATCTTAATGCTTAATTTTTAACAAACTATAATATTTATTTAAAAAATATTTTTCATCTTATCCTTGCAGCAAGAGTGTTATCAGGAAGAATGCATAATGTGAAAATGTAAATATATTATTTTTTCTTAGAATGATCAACAATTTTGATTAATTATTTTTACAATTATGAGATATAATAAAGACAATTTATTTACAGTTTTTATTAAAATAGCAAACATTTATTAAACTTTTGATGTGAAACAATTAGTGCAAATAAAAAACAAAAAATATGAAACTACAAAAATTTAGGTTAAAAATCAAAATTTTATTAACTTTAAGTAAAATTCATACAAAAATGAGCTTATTTTTAAAAAAAAAATAAACTCTGATTTTAAAAAGATAATTATATGCAATTCTTCATAAGTTAAAACAATAATTGATAAAACATGCATTATAAATACCTCAAAATGGATAACAGATGCATCTAACAATTCCTCACAATATGGTGGATTGGCCTCAAATGATCCACTCAAAGGATAAAAATTTAAAATAGATCTGAAAAATACATTGGATTAAGAATTTGCTTTAACACAGTAAAAATAACACATGATAGTAAATACTCTAAGTATATGTCATTTCAATATTAAATATAAAGAACATAAAATTAACTGTATACAAGCTGAAAATGTTTAAAAATTTTATAATGCTTATTACAAGGATCAGCTACTTACCAAAACTCAGATGTTTTTCTGTTAGCTGAGCACAAGCAATACAAATATTGCTAAATAAGGCACATATTTATTTTCTTAATTTGTAATTCATAAGTTTGGGGAGGGAGGGGAACTAATTTTAAATGAAATGAGAGCTTTTATTTTTGAAAAATTTACATTACTGGTTGCATTGTCACCAAAATAAAAATACAATGTTGGCAAAATTTGCACAGGGCGAACAGAAAAGTACAAAACATACACAAGAAATAATAACAGCATGCCATAGATAATAAACATAAGATATTTTTTTTTTCATTTGACCTTACATACGAGTTTTGAACTTTGAAAGAAAAAAAAAGGCCCTCTTGTCTTTTATCTGGAACTTAATATATCAACTATTTGTCCACTGTAAGCATTAATTAACCCTTTGCACTCGAAGTTTTATTTCATTCATATTATCAGCAACTCGAAGCGATTTTAGTAAAAAGATCATATTCACATGCAAGTTTGATATACGCATTATTTATATTATTTGCATTTTCTTCGTAGTGGAGCCCTCAAGCTTGAAGACAAATTTTAAATGGCTCCACACCGGAGCCTTCGAGTGCAAAGGAAATAGAATACGAAGAGATTTGAAGCAATAAATATTAAATATAAATTTAATAAAGTTGCAACTTTAAAATGAGAATAAAGGCAAATGTATAATTAGTTGGATATAATTCAGTTAATTCTTAATGTTGAAATATTATTATGCCTTTTATCTATCTTGAAAATAATGCATTGCTAATTGGTATACTTTTAAAATAAAATAAGATTTAAAACTTTTCAAAAATTAGTTGCCAATAAATGATATTAAAGAATAGTTTAATTATTGTTGTAATTTTAATTATTTAGTTCACTATCAACATAGCCTATAAAGTAATTAGCAATACCACAAATAAATTTATGAGTTCATATCAATGTAATGAAAAAAGAATTTTTCTTTTCAGGCAGCATTTTCAAAAACACAACTGCAAATACATATTTTAAAATACTCAACTTGCTTACCCTCGTGAGCCAAAGAAACTATCAGTATCTTGGAATGTAGAGGCATATTGTCTGAAATAACAGTTCAGTGGAGATGAAAAGCATTCAAAAGTAACTTGAAAATGTTTGTGCAAACAGTCAAATACAGATACAGGTAATGAACCTTGAATACCATGACCTTCATTATGACTAATACCAGAAAAGGCCTAAAGGTAAAAATGAAATATGAACTTTGTATGGCAAAAACATATGTATAATTTATGTTTTATTCATAGGAAAAAAATTGAACTTATAATTGCTAGAAAAATAAAGTTATGTATTTATCATTTAATTATACTGTCAGTAAAAATTAGATTTTAGTACATATCCATGACTATAAATATGGCTTTTAGTTATCCGAATTTAATAAAAAAAAGCATTAAAATAATAATCAAAAAGTTATATTTATAAAAATTTAATAAATTTCAAATATAAGAGTTTTACGTATAAAGTAGCACATAATATATATATTAAAGACAAAGTAATTTTAATAACTAATTCACAATAGCTTAATTAAATAATAGTTTTACAGTTAGTATGATAAATGATAAATAATCATAAGTAATATGTAAAGAAAATTGCGTAGTTGATCTTGAATGTTTAAAGATAAGATTCAATTAATTTACTGTAATTTATATATGTATAATTCAAATCTTTTAGATATTTATTAATATACTTACTTGATAACGTTTCAGCATGCACCAGACACGAGCCAGAAAATTCTCAAACTTCCTGTCATCTAAGCAATTTAAGCGATATAGATGCTCCTGGGGGAAAAAAAAGGCCTTATCAAAATACTTTTTCAAAAAATGCAAAGTAATTTTTTTATTCTTTGTTAGTTAAACAACAAATAAGCCAAATTTATTCAATGTTTACACAGACAAAAAAACAAATACATACAGACAAATCATGAAAGCTTATTCAAATACAATAATGTTTAAGAACTAAACTGGCAAAGGTCCATGAAAATTTTTCCAATGAATTATAATATATTTTTAGGTAGTGCTTACAATGTCTGAAACTTATTCAAATTCTTGACAGAGTTTGATTAAAAAATTTCATTAGTGAAATAATTATAGAAAGAAATAATAAGGAAAGATAAAATCATTAAAATGCATAATGGATACTGACCAATAAAAAAAATATATATTGTTAAGTTGACAAACATTAAATGGAATTGACTAAATACTGAAAAAAAAAGTTATCCAGTTTTTTTTCTTTTTAACTTTACTTTTAGAATTTTAAATTTCTTCATTTCACATTTTTGCAATTATTTATGTAGCAAATAATTTTCTGGTTTTCATGTACATCTATGATTTAATTAAAAATTAACAAAAATAGAGAATAAAAAAAAGTTGTGAAACATAAAATATTAATTTTATCAATGTCGAACAACGCTCTTCATCTACCTCATAAATCGTAGAAACCTACTTAGAAAGTTCTAACAATATTATCAATAAAACATTTATATTTTGCTCACTAGCTTTTGGAAAAAAACAGTAGATATTCGCACAGCATCTCCTTTAAAACGCAAAATTGTGTGCTCTTTCTCTGTTAGAAGTTGTATCGGTGGAAGGTGAGGAGAAGTAATGGCAAACTGCACTGGGTAGCAATAAACCTTTTTATGAACACTCACTTGAATTGGGCAAGTTAGCTCTGAAATAGATTTTTTTTAAAAGTTATTTTTCTATAAAAGGTAAAATCCTTTGATATATAAACAAGGTCAATGAAAATATCAGAATATAACACATATTAATCCAAAAATCTATAATTAAGTTCAATATTGTAAAACAAAATTCAAAAAATATTTGTATTTTAACAGAAAAACAGAAGAGTTTTAAAATATGATCTATAAAGGATTTAGCATCTTCTTTTATTGTTAAAAATATGTCTTCCACATACATAATTAAGAGAAAATTTCCCTGATATATATGTTTTTTTATTTTATTAAAAGGATTCCAACACCAAAAAACTTCAATAAAAAAAAGATTAAAGTATATTAGCACTGATTTATTTTATTTTTAAACAAATTCTGTAGTAATAAACTTCTAACAAACCTTCTATGCCATGCGGTTTTAGAATTACCCAATGCTTATCATGGATTTTCTTAGCATAGTCACAGGATAAGTTATATATTTTTACACATATGGCTTCAATAGAATCTTTTGCAGCTTCAACTAAATGAGGTTGACATTGCTGTTTGATGTAAGCCAGTCTTGCCTACAATTAAGAGATATACATCAGTATGTTCTTTTTTATATATTCATTAAAAAAATATGCACAAGAAGATGCAAGCAAGCTCTTTTATATAAACTAAGAAAAATATATCTTATAAAAAATATTAACTTGAAACAAGAAAAATAAAGACGAATAGCATCATTCCCTCTCATATTATTAAAATATTAATAATTAATTCTTATTTGTGAATATTGAATAGTTTTTCTGCTTTGCTTTGCATATACTGCTAAATTTTAAAACTATGTAAAATAAAGTAAATAAAATAAATAACTTTTAAATTTGCTTTAGTTATTTTACTTTCAAAACATCAAATATACTTATATAAAATATGACACTTAAATTAAAAAAAAATCACTACTTGAATTTTAAAAAATATATTTGACAACTAATAATTCCATCACCCACTAATTAGTACATAAAAAGGTACAACATAAAAAACAATAACGAAAATTTACAAAGTGTGTTTTTTACTATTAGTTTTAATAAGAGATATACTTTAAACCTTATCAATTAAATTTAAAAAAAATAAATTAAACTTTTGTTTCTAATATATTCTTGAATGCGATTCAATTAATGTCCTGCCAAATTTTTAAGCTATTAAGTTTCTACACTGATGTGTCAATCTATTTCTGCGCAATTTTTATTATGATGAATACGAATAACAAACCCATTTAAAAGAAAATATACATAAAAATTACCAAATAATCCTCAAATGTGGCATTTAGGGTCTGTCTAATCCACTGAAAAGCATCCTCAGCATTCCATTTCACTATCTTTCTTTTCTCTGGAGAAATGTTCCTAAAAATTATAAAATTTAGAGAATATAATTTTATGTCATAAAAATTTATTTTAAAAGAACAATTTTTATTAACAAGTACATACATAAAAATTCACCAAAATGAAAACTTTCAAATAGAATAAAAATACAAGCAATTTAATGTAGCTATTTATATATTTTTACCTGAATAATAATAATTTTTATACTTTTTGTATGTTTAAATGAACATTGCAAATCTTTTCAATAACTTACATTTTTTTCTTTTTACGACACAGAAAATAATTTCATTCAGTTACAGTACTGATAACAATTATATACTTTCATTATAGCAATTAATAAAATAAGAAATTATAATGTTAAAGTTTTTATTAATAGAACAGACATTCAAGAAATTGGCATAAATAGTGCACTGCTTAGCATTAATTATAACTTTGCATTTTACGAATTTATAATGGTAGCTTTAAAATAATGAAAAAAGACAACCACAATGGAAAAAATTACAATATGATTAAAATTTCAAAATAATAAAATGGACATTGTTTAAAAATTTTTGCAAATTAAATTTTTTAAAAAATTTTCTTAATTGTTTCACAGCAAAATGACAGGATTTAAGCATGCACTTAAGAATTCTAAAAGATATGCACAATTAACAGAAAATAGAATATGTACTAATAGTGTAATAACATATGTATATATAGATATATATATATATATAGATATATATACATGTTTGTCTCAACCTAGTCTTTAAATAAACTGCACTCGACCATTCGTTTTAATACTACTTTGTTTTTGCCAGTAATCAACAATAACTTCATTTATGTTAGTGAATTTTTTTATTGTTCGTCAACTAGGAACTTGAATTAATAATTTGTAGTTTACAGTTTGTTAACAAAAGTTAATTAAAACAATGTCTTTTAAATAAATGAAAATACTAGAAAAGCTTTCCTTCTGATTATGTCAACATAGTTTATATTATAACACAATAAAAATCTTGCAAAAGTGAAGGAAATTCTTTTTAAAGACAAAATAAGAACTGTACCAGTGAATAAATATAGTCTCACTATGGATCAAGTAGAATGATAAACTTTCAATTTAATGACAAAAATTGGTGAATCGATTGCTTGTTAGGGGTGCTAGTCTGGCATATGCGATTCGAAAATCTTTGCAACAAAAAACATAATAATTAGCACGAAATTTTTTCATCTAGTTTTTCTTTCAATATCAAGCCATCTAAAATTTTAATGATTATAAAAATAAAAATTTATTGCAATTAAAATATTTCCCCCACTATGACGTCACCCTTTTTAAATCTGTCCAACTTGGCCAGATTGTCAATTTTCCACATGATCGATGATTTGACTATACATGGACAAATTTTGTTCATCTACTAATAAAAGTGAAGAAAATAATTGGGGTTATTTATTATAAGCATTGTCAAATACTTTATTAAAATTACAACATGCAGATAAAAAAATAAAAAGAAACAGTTTTGATCTTCATTTGCTATGTACTTGTCCCAGAATAATAAAGGGCAAATTAATATTAGCTATTAAAATCATTTGCAAACATTTTGTGATCAGATTGGAATTTTCGGTACTCGCGTATTAACGCCAACGCAGCTACAGATTTGGCGGTTTTTAAGTGGCGCCAATCTACACTTAAAATTTCTGTGAGAAATCATAAAATATATAAAACACTTTATTTAAAATCAAAATACTTTATTTAAAAACAAAGTTGTCAATCGGATTTCAGTGGAAAATGGGCCAATATAGAGTTTAACATATATTCAAAACAGTCTCTATTTTGGCACATCGGCAGTTCTTCATTGGCGCAACTTCTGCTGTGGTGCCGTTAATACGTAAGTACCGAATTTTTTTATCAACAGAAATCAAATAACCCAAATTTCCAGATTTATTCAATGTCATTCCTGAATTTTCATAAATAAATGTTTTATATACCTTGATTCTATCATTTTTTTAGCTGCTTCAGCATACTTTGAAAGTTGTTTTCGGGCATCACCAGAAAATTTTGGCCTCATCAACTTAATTGGGATGTCATTCATGATTTCTCGAAACATAGACTGTGATATTTCAGGATAGCAATTTGATGGTAGAAGGGGATCACTTCCTTTATCTATAATTTTTCTTTCCATAAACCATCTGTTAAGAGATTCTTTTGGTGCATCGATTCCTAAATAAAACACAAAATATTTTTATACAGTGTTCATACTCTTCAAGATGTTTGCTTCAAATTATCTGCACTATAGAATTTTATATAAATTAATGAAATTGAAAATAAAAATTCCATAAAGATGCAAATAAAAATAAATCAATGACAAAATTTTTCTTTAACCTTTTTGTAACTTATTTTTGTTCATATTTTAATGTTATTTCTGTCATTCAGCATTCTGAAAGACTGGCAATATAATCAATATAACACCCAAAATTTATGTGAAATAATTTCTTAAATCCATATTTTGATGATGAAATAAATGTGTTTAAAAAAATCCTATCAAATGAAATGAATTATAAGCAAACATTATTTTACATTTTCTTTTTTAATCAGCATTTTATGACAAAATGAAAATTAATTTAAATTATATTTAATAAAAATGATGCATGATTTAATTTTACACGAACTTTATTTTATATTAGACTGCTTAGTTAAAAAATATGGTAATAATTGCTCAATAACAATGAGCCTTTTTTTCCCAGTTGCTTTTTAATACTTAATTCTTAAAAAAAAAAATTCTTTACAGTTTTCAACTTTTTTTTAATAAACTATTACTATAGTGAAATCTTTTCAATTAAGAACTATTTTCTGGCTTAATAAGGAACTTACTATAAGTTTTTAACATACAAACTTTCACTGCTAAATAGTAGAAAAAGAACACGATTTTTTTTTATTATGCTAAATTACATATCTTTTTGAAGAGTTGTCTACAAAATAAATTAGTAGTTTAAAAAAAACTAAAAAACACGCTTTTAGAGTTAAGCTATCTAAAAAGTAAAAAATGTTAACATAAGAATAAAATGACTGACGAGAAAATGAATGTCACTGTTCTAAAAGCGTGGGGTGCTTTGTATGACATTTTTAAACTAACTCTGCACTTCATAATGAACTAGTGAAAAATTATAACGATTGATATCGAGCAGCCCACGCTTTTAGAACAGTGACATTCATTTTCTCGTCAGTCATTTTATTCTTAAGTTAACAATTAGTTTTTACTTTTTAGTTTGATTAACTCTAAAAGCGTGATTTTTTAAACTATTAATATATTTTTTACTTTTTAGTTTGATTAACTGTAAAAGCACGTTTTTTTAGTTTTTTTAAATTATAATTTAGGAAAAACATCTCCTGCTTGAGAACAATTAAAGCAGAAGATCGAAAAAGCTAAAGCTATCGGTACAATTAGGAGTCCGTTGACGATGTCCAAAAATAAAAAGGCTAAAGTTAAATGAGAATTTTAAGATAAAAGTAAAATAAAACAAAAGGAATTAAGATTAAACAAAATTATTATACAAAATAGGTAGGGTTTGATCAGTTGACTGACTCGCCAGTAAATGGCGCCATCAGTCCCAAAATCGAGCCCAAAGAGTCAGTTACAAGCATACAAACATACAGGTGAAGCTAATAAAAGTGTATTAAAAATAAACATACCTTCTCGTGAATGGCACATTTCTTGGTACTGCTGTCGCAGTTTAATTACTAAGTTTGATCGATACTGTTCAATATCTGGATGAGGAGGTGGTAGTATGGAAGGCGATCGTTCCCATATAATTACATTTGTGGGAATATCCAAATTCCAATAACCACTAAGAGGAAAATTTGTATTTAAGCATTATTTTCATTCAAAAAATATATAAATCATATAACAAAAATAACAATTTAGCCATGACTAAATTTTTCTAGTATGACAAACGATAAAAGTGAATAAACATATAATTTTCATATTTAAATATTTGTATAATAAATAATTTAATATTTATATGTAAAATGATACACTTTAAATTAATAAGAAACTCAACTGACAATCTAAAATCAAGAATTTCAACATGTGAGTAAATTTTATATTGATATATTATAAAATAACTCTAAATGAATTATGACTAAAATGTGATATACCAGAGAATAAACTTCTTGGCACTCGGTGCCATACCCTCATCAGATGCTCGTCTTTTTTCTGCTATTCTAGGAAGTGGAGTCTGGGGAGTTGGAGTGACAGGAGTATGGGGTTCACCAGGAGACATCTGAATGCCTAATGGATCAGTCGAGGGATCATACTGAAATTGATATCACATAATTTAAAAATTATTTAATTGCTGATTATATTATATTATTCATCATTAAATTATTGATACTAAGAAAGGCAAAAAATAAATATAATTCCTAATGAATTATTTATAAAAAACAAAGGTCTGTAAATATACTAAATTGAAGAAATCATTATAGTGTGAAATTTTAAAGGAAAAAATAAATATAAAATGTAAGATATATATAGAGAGATAAATAGATAGACATAAAGGAAAATTTTAAATACAAATTTTATTGATACTAATGAAACTTCCTGAACTATATGAAAATTTTTAAAACTGCACATTAAACAATTTAAACTCTTTTTTGCAAAATTTGAAACCTATAGAATATTCACAACTTAAATTTAAGACAAAAACCACATTACATTTAGCATATATATATTTTCCAATTAAACAAGCTGAGAAAAAAAAAAAAAAAAAAAAAGGCATCACACGGTCTGCTAAACATGGTGTGTTTTATTATTGATTTACAGAAATCATGATCTTTTTAGGCACATTTATTTTTCGGAGAAGTAAGTATTTCTGTAAAAGAACAATAGATTTAGTGAATACGTAACATGAAATTTTTAAAATGGACAGTATCAAATTTTCAGTAACTGTCATCTCAAGTTTGTACAAAGAAAATGAAGCATCCTGAATATACATATATGTAACATATTTAAAATTTTACTGCAAAAATTAAGTTATTTCTATCATTAAAAAAAAAAAAAATTATAGAAGAATGATCTTACTATTTGCAATAGATATTGAATTTAATAGTTTTTAAATTCAATAAGAATAAATATTCCTTAATCCATTACATGAAATGTGAAATTTAAGAATAAATATTCCTTAATCCTACATTTTACATGTTTCCTGATGATAATCAACATGGAATTGCCTTATTTTAGGTAATAATTAGTTTTTTCCAAATACACACCTGAACTCATTCGCAAGAAAGTTTATTAAACTTCATCTAAAAAAATTGATATCTAGAAACTTTATTAAACCATCAGCATAAATATATAAAAACAAGAAAAATAAATTTCTATCAAATATGTAAAATCATTTTTTTACATTCATAAAAAAAGAGCCCGATGGCCACAGGTATCGGGTTCAAATCCCGGCGTTGCCATGGGTGTTTGTCGTGGTTCGAATCCACTTTAAACTGTAGGTCCCGGTCATAATAGGATCGTAGAGTGCTGCGGGGGCATTGCTACTCCGCATTACTTATCTTCAAGTTACCCCCGGTAGTGCAAAGTGAGTAATGTCGGTGCAACCGTTATGGCATAAAAATATCACGGTCTATTTGCCAGCTGCATTAGAAAGAAGAAAAAAATAAAATGAAAACATCTTACATGTCCTAATCTGGGCATTTCCCATAGAGATTCATTTGTAATTTTGTTGAAAAAATAAGGTCTATTTTCTCTTTTACTCCAGAATTTCCTCCAGCCAGCCTGCAACAATTCTGGAGGAAGATCATGCACTGGATCATTTGAGCCATATTGATTAGGTGACATTAGTGGTCCCTGGGACGTTTGGGGTGCCACAATGGAATTCACATGAGAAACACTTGGCATTTCTGTAGCAATGGAATTGTGCCTTCGTAAAACTGATGGTACAACAACTAAAACAAAGATGAATAATATGAGATACAGTGAAAAAATATGAAGATTTTATTAAAAACGACCAATTAAAAAAATTGGATCAATATGAAAAGACAAAATTCAAATAAACTGTTCAATAGAAACATTAATTTTAAAAAAATGAGCAGTCATCAATCACAATACAATGAGATGCATATAAAGATAAAAACATTTTTTAAAATTGATAATATAATTTTCATGAGTATGTAAATAAAATTTATAATATTTTACATTATTTTTACTTGCATTGTCAGTCAAATTAATTTATTAAACCTGCTCATAGTCGATTATGTGATCTTTTTAAACTCAAAATGAAAGTTAGCATTCTCTTTTCATCAAATTCAAAGCTATAGTTTTAACAGGTTTATTTATGACTTCATATTAAATTCCTTAAATTAAATTCCTCACTTCCTTAAAAATTAATTGTTGTAATTTGAATATTATCTAAAAATCTAAACATTGGTATTCAATCAATTTGAATTACTTTTTAAAAATTTTTAAATTCTTCTGAAGAAAAATTAGTTTAGATATTTGGATAACGACATTCTATGGGAGTGACCATCAGCTGTTACATAGATGTTTGTGTGCAAGAATAGCAATAAATAATTCAACTGCAACCTTGTCTGAGGGAGGGGGGGCACTGTTACTTTGTTATTTCATATTTTGAAAATGCTTTACTCAAATGTTTCATACTTTTAGGAACCTAAATTTTAAAGTACTTATGTAATCTATATTTATTTAATGATGCCTTTATTTTCTGTTGGATTGTTTGTAAAATATTTCAGTCACACTTAAACAAAACAGAAAGATGCTGTGCAGGATCATGGACTATATTAAGAAGCATGCACAACTTATGCAATCATGTAGTACTTAAAAACATCAAATTGGAAGGGGAAAAATGCAAGAGAGTTTCTGAAAAACTGTATGATTGGTTGAGATGATATATTGTTTTGTAGTACTTTTTGAATCCCGAATAGGGTCAAATTTTCTTTAAACTAAATTATGTTGATTTAATGTTGTAAATGTTTCAATCTATTCTGCTTTTACATATTATCAACACTTTCTCCTGTTTGTAATTCATAATGTTCAAATATATTGTAAAGAAAGTGAAAGGTACTTGGATTGATTTTATTTAAAATGCAATTTTCAATTTAAGTTAAAAGGTGAATATTTTGAAACAAATAAAAATATATGCAAAAGATCTTAAAACAATAAAATAAACATAATCAATTTTATAATTTTTTTTTAAAGTTTAGTAACCAAAAAGAATTTTTATTTTATCACATTAATAAGCATGAGTAAAAGTCATTAAAAAGTTAAATTTTATTCATGCTTATGAATGCAAATTATCTGCTTGTCTTACAAAAATAAAAATTTATGCTATAGAAATTTATACTGGTATACTGCCACATCAATGAAATCACATCAAGCTACTTAATAAATTTGTATACACAGCTAAACACACATTATGTTAAACAGTGACTTATACTTTGGTATTGTTGTTGGTTTTTTTCATCGATGGAACATGCTTCATAATATTTTGAATACATTAACTTAGAAATATATAAGGGTGGGGTGCTTTAAATATAGATAACCTTAATTTGCCTCCCCCTTCCCTTTTTAATGAGCTCACTTAGTAATTATCTTACCATCTCAACATTTTACTCTCATATAATGATATAAATTTTTTGCTAATTTACTGTTCAAGAAAAAGATGATACTTCATTTTGAAATTGTCTAGAAAAAAGTGCATTTAATTATTTAGCACTTAGTGAAATCTAAATATATTTTGGAATGCATAATCAAATGGGAAAAAGAAGATAATTTGTTTTGAATTATGAAATAAATTTGTTTTGAATATAACAAAATAAAAGGTTAAGTAAACTAAAATGAGCATAATTTAAACAAGAAACAAATCACTAAGACTATTTTTTTTTTTAATTTATTAGTCGGGAAAGCTCAGACTACCATTTTTTCTTTAGGAATTAAAAACAAGTTCCATATTCCAAGTAAAAAATATATAAAATCAATATATCAGTATATTAGTTGGACAATGTATCTATTTTAAAAATTTTAACATCGTCTAGCCTTAATGCCCAATAGAAAAAGCCTTTACTGTGTTGCAGTTATAGAAACCTTCAATGAAGACTGATTCTATCATGAGGGTGCTAACAATATGAAAATAATTGATATAAGAAATCAATGAATGAAATAATAGATATAAGAAATCAATGGCAATGAAAATACCTATTATTTCAGTGAAGGATGCCCAGTTTGATTAAGGTGTGTCACAAAAGATAACTAGACAACCGAGACTTGGAAAAGCAGTGCCATGCCCAAATAGGACATGCTACATTTTTTTCCCACTTATTTCTATAAGTAATCGTAATAAACATGGCAAATCAAAAGATTGATTTGCCATGTTTAGTGTTTGTACATGTTTTTGCCATGTTTGCAAAGTTTAAGATTTTGCAGCAAATATAGTGTGAGAAATGTTTTGCTGATTTTATGTTGTTTTGAAGGCTAGACATCCTGATAATTTAAAGCATTTGTAATATTAAATTTTCTCCAATGGCGAAAATTTTTTATGGGCTATAATGCAATCACACATTATAATTCAAACGTGGTTATCCTAATATTTATCAAATTTCTAATATTGCTCTAAGTACGTGATCACTAACGCCAGATTGAATCCTATACCAAAGATTTAGATATGTTGAAAAAACATCCAACTTTTCCAATTTCCTTCATAGGATCTGTATAGCCTAAGTATAGAATTCTCAGGATACTCTTAAATTATTGGACAATGCATACTTGCTACAAATAAATAAAATAAAAAAAAAGTTTTTTTTTTTTATTTTAGGTTTAATTTACAAGGACCTTTGCATGAAAATTGAATGTGATATTTATCTTATTTTTTAATATTAATATCACATTAATTAGTTTGGTTTCCAAATTTCAGAAAATAAACAAGTCTACTATAAAATAAATAGAAAATAAACTAGTCTACTATCTGCAATACTGTTAAAAATTTTTTGCAAATATGTAAATAAATATAATGCTGTTTTTCTGTTTCATCTAATTAATTTTAATAATTAAAATTCTTCTAATAATTTCAAAACATAATAATTCATCAACTGAGAAATGTTTTGAATACATGAGATGATTACATTTTAAATGCACAATAAGCCGGAATTGGGGGGAATCTTGTCTATATTGTAAATTGTGCTAATTAACTTGTCCTCATCAAATATATAATTTTACAATATTGTAATATATATTCCACACATGCAAATAGAGGAATGAGTGACACACTGTTAACAGAATGTAAGTTAAATCGTCATGAATATGCTGAATTTATTTTGCAAAGAAACAACATTATGATTATCAAGGTTATAAGATATGTAATTTAAAAAAAAAATTTTATCTGAGACTGGTATCTATAGTAGTGTAATAAAAAAAATAAAAAATAAATAAAAAATAAGGGAGAGAGAAAGAGAGAGAGAGAAAATTTGTTATTTCGAAAAGATTTCTAAATTTAACATTTTTACTTATCAACATGCTAGCTTAATGATATTGAACTTGAATTAGGATAGTACTACTGTGTCCAAAGAGAAAGACCAATTTTCAATTTAAAATTCCCTGGGCTTATGGAATTAAAAAAATTTTTTTTTTTCTTTTTAGGTTGTTTTGACTGCCCTTAACATTAGTGGCAAATCTGACATCAAAATATTCATTAGTGCTTGAGTTACGTTTGGCTTTGTGAGATGCTAAAACTGATTCCAGCGATTTTTGAAATGTCTGAATTAATTGAGCAATGAGCTTGCATTAAATTCTGTTTGCAGATGCGTACAGAATGTTGCAGAAGGCATTCGGTGAGCATTCCTATATTGGGGTATAAACAGTTCAAAGAAAGCAGAGAACACATTGAAGATGAAGAGCCCTCTGATCGACCATCAACCTCAATCGACGAAGCTCAAGCACAAAAAAATTAAAGACTTGGTGCTTACAAATCTTTGATTTATCTTGATGAGGATGTTGGAATTTCAAAGGGATCGGTCAATTCCATTTTTGGCCTCAAATCTCGATTGGTACCGAAAACACTGAATGCGGCAGCTCACACTGCATTGATTCTTAGTGACTTTTTCGCCAAAAATGAAACCCATATCGTTCCCCAACCACCGTATTCACATTGTGCGACTTCTGCCTATTCCCTAAATTCAAAAGACCACTACTATTTCAATTGTTAGAAGCATATAAATAATAATTCTAAAGTTAATCCATTTTATCCAATTTTTAAAAATGTTATTTGATTATGAGGAAAATTATATGCTCAACTACTTTTGATATTAAGTATTCTGATTAACATATTACTTATGCAATTTTAATGTTTACAATTTATATAAAAAAACAGAAAAACAAAAAAATTCAAATTTGGTACATAATAAATGCATACAAACCTGGTTTATCAGTTGCTGAAGTGTCTAACCAGTCTACATGACTTGTTTCACCAAATTTGTGCTCACTCAAATCTAATAATTTTGGTGCACCATGATTTCTGAGCTCCTCCTCATCTAACGAATGATGTCTAGTGACAGGAACTGTTGTCATTTTTAAAAACACCTAATTCAAAATAATCTGAACTTAATTTAGTTTTTAAAAAATGACATTAAGAAAACAAGCACATAAATGCAAAATACATTTTCAACAGGTTTCTATCAATCTTTCACTGAAACACATGATTATCATGAAAGTAAATTTGAAAATGATACAGAAATAAAATGTTAAGACAGAAATTTGTAAAATTTAGATTTCAATTAAATAATTTTTTACTTTTAATTTATGCTTGGTTTTTATATAAAAATTAAAGATTTAAGCATATATTTTTACTTGAGTGGCCTAAACAAAATATTCAACTACAGAACTAATAAAAAAAAATATGATCAAACCATTAAAACGTTCAGTTCTAATATATTTAGTATAAAAAAGGCATATTTCTTTGAAATTTGTTATTTTCTTATTCATAGCAGCGTATTCTTAGAAAATTAATTTAGTCCATGGGAAGAGAAATTGCATCAACATGTTCTCATTTGACTGCTTTTATTCAAATTATTGTTTTCCTAATCATAATTAAATTATAATATATAAATTTAAATTCATGTTGAATGATACACAATAAATTGCTTATAAATTCAGAATTTAATAAGAAATTACCAGAGCTTAAGGAAGTTAAGAATAGGTACAACTTTTCATAATACTCAATTTATCCCATTTCAATTTATCAATTTTTGGTGATTTTTCAATCAATTTCATGATATATTTTAAAAATCTATTTTTCTTTTAACATTATGTAATAAAGTTAATAATATATTTCTTTGGGAACTTGGTAGAAAAATTTTCTTACATCATAACATCATATTGCTATTAAATGAACAAGTATTTTATTTAGTTAATTGAAACCAGTGATCTACAAAAATTTCAATCATTATTCTTTATATGCTTTTCAACGAATTACAAACAAAACTAGAAATATATAAAAATATTAATCAATTATTTGTTATAAATATTAATTCTAAAATTCTTTTATATAATCTGTCCAGCATAATATTTAATTTTATTCTTTGTATTTAATATCTTTATTCAATGCTGTATTACTTTATCTACAAATTGTTTTTGAATAAATAATAGAATGCTTGAGCATAATTTATTATAAAATTATGATTTCTTTTAGCAAGACACAAAGCATGTCTAAGAATGCCAAGAAAATAATGCAAATTATTTCAATTCATTATGCTACTATTGTCGATGATTTGGTGAGACTTTTACATTTGCAACAAAATAATGCTTCATTAACAGAAAAGTACCACTTACTGCACTAATCCTGATAACAATTCTAATATCTTGCATTAATGACTAATATTTCTTTTCGCAATTTACTTACACATGCAGTTTATTTTAAATACATGAATTCAAAATGAAATAAAAATTTTCTCTATCTCAGATAAATAATTGATCCCAATACACCATTCCTCTTCCTAAATGCCTCAAATATGAATATTTACTTTAAAAAAAAAAAACACCTAATTTTATAACAATACAAGACTTTCTCAACATTTTATGTTACAATAAAATTCCTAGTTTTAATACATGATACATTTTATTATATAAAAAAATTCCTAGTTTTAATACATGATACATTTTATTATATAAAAAAATACCAATTAAAAATTATCAATGCAATAAAATATTAAATTACAAAATAAAATTGAAAAACATTATAAGTTCAAATTTTGGGGGGGGTATGACTATACAATGGGCCATTCTAAAAATAATTCTGTGGTATTTGAACATTTATACAATGACATAAGAAAAATGTCTTGGAAAAAATAATAAGATATTAATGATAGCCTAATCTGCTCTAAGAATAGTTACAGCTTGTAATGAATTTGAAAGGTCAAATAAATATAGTTCAAAATCTAATAATATAAATTTTTATAATTAAATTTTAAAAATTTATTATTTGAATTTATTAGAAATTAAAAGTACTTGTGTATTAATACTCACTCATTGATGGCATCTCTTTTCATAGGAAAATCACTAAAGATGGCAAAGTTAACTGTTAAATATATACAGCAAAACAGATTAGAAGATACAAGTGATAAATGCTAAATAAAATTTTTTATTTTTTTATGGAAAAGTTTCAAATAATAGCTGGTAAAAAACAAAACTTCATATGTTTTTCACTTGTTTTATAATATGCCAAACTACATTTTTGCATGAATTCTTGGCAATGACAAGATTTTTCATAGTCGATTTCCTTTGCAAACTGAAAAGCATAGACAGAATAATAAATACAGAATTACATTTATCTCGTATTATTTAAATTAGTATTAAAAAACATCAGAACCTTTTTGGTGCCTTAGGATTTCTTAGACTCATCATCAAAAGTTAAGGCAATCATTAGTTAAGAACCTTTTCCTTGAAGTAATTACAAACACAAATGAAATGCCAAGAATCACTTATCTGTAATAACAAAAAATCAATTAGAGAATGAAAGAAATTTTGTATAGCATAATTTTGAAACACTTATAAACAATCATTTCAAAATAAAAAAAATTTAATTCTTAAATATAGGTTAACAAAATTAGAAATACCAAATTAAACTTTTGGAAAATATTTGAATTCATAAAAAAAGAAGACATTCTTCATAATTTTAATTATTATAATCTATATATGAATAAACATATATTTTCCCATCAATAAATTCACAAAGAAGATGAATGCTTGCCATTTGCTCTCAAATGTGAATATGGCTTATATTTTTCTATTGATTTAACTAATGTTACAAAGACAACTGTCCAAGCAATGATTGTTAGTACCAAGTTAAATCGTATTTTATTAATTAGTATGTCTGTTGACTGTTCATGACTGTTCTGTCAATGACTGTTCTACTCTATAATTAAATTATACAGTCGAACCACCTTAAGTTGAACCTCAATAAGCCGAAAACCTCCAAAACTCGAACATTTCTTTTGTTCCTTTCCCTTCAAGCCCCAAAACCTCCATTACTCGAAATTTCAACCCTCTATATGTCAAAATGATTAGTCAATCCCCACAAGGCATTCTGGCATATATTTTCCCTCCGTAACTCGAAAAAAAAAATTGGACCTCTGTATCCTGAACATTAGCAATGTTTGATTTTACAACCTTTACAACTCGATCATTTGAAACTAATTACCTCTATAGCTCGAAGAAAAATAAGTTGCCGACAATGCATGTCATTGTTTCTTAGAAAACAATGTATGAGTATACAGTAAATAGAATAACCAATTCTATGAAATATTCTTATTACTGCTACTGATTTCATTTGAACTCTAGCAAAGCAAATCTTTTGTTGTCGATTGTAAAAATATCAGAAGTAGTTTGGTTTTACTGCAGTATACATCTATTTTAACAACAGTATACGAATAATATTGTTGAAAAAATGAGTGCTGTGAAACGTAAACTGAAAACTTTGATTCTCTCTGAAAATGTTTAAGCGCTTGAAGTTGTGAAGAGTTGTCAAAAGAAGAAAGACGTTGATAAACAATTTGGCCTACCAATGAGTACTCTGTTAACAATAATAAAAAACGAATCAGACATCATAAAAAAAAATTGAAAACGGTCAAAGTTTGTCCTGCAAAAGACGAATTGCAGAATTTCCCAGCTTGGAGGAGTCCTTACTTAAATGGTTCAAGCAGTGTCGAAACCAAAACATCAGTGTCAGTGAACCACTATTACAAGAAAAAGCCGAAATGTACTCTAAATCGTTGGGACTGCCTAACTTTAGGGCCGGTTACAGATGACTCGAAAAGTTCAAAAGAAGACATGAACTTGTTTTCAAGAAAGTGCAAATGTCAACATTGAAACCTATGAAAAATGGAAAAGCAAATTGCAAAGCTTATTACATGGTTATGAACCTGACAATATCTTTAATGCTGACGAAACGGGACTGTTTTTTAAATATCTTCCTGATAAGACTAACTTTTAAAAATGATCGATGCCATGGTGGGAAGCATAGCAAAGAACGTTTGACTATTTTGCGCTCACCATTAGTCATCGGAAAAGCTAAGATACCTCGTTGTTTCCCAAGATGTAAATCACTACCTTTGAAATATGAAGCAAATACAAAATGCCTATAGCATAATAAGATGTTTGATAGCAGCACACAAGGTTGATCCATCTCATGAGGATCATTTTAAAATTCATTAATAATTTTTATTTTCATAACCTTTATTATAATTTTCTGTATGCAATGCAAAAGTTATTTTGGTTGATTTTAATATAAATTTATAATTTAACATGCTTCATTTACAAATCATTATTTACTATGTTTTCAAATGTAAATATCTAGATACATAAAAGAATATAATTTTTTTCTTTTACTATACCTTTTTGTTTATTGGCTTAAAAGAAGTTAGATATTAAGAGACCTTGAATAATTTTTTAGAGGGCCAGTAGGACAAATAAACCATTGACTTGCAGTAATTAGTTCTAAATAGTATAGCCATTTTCAAAGCATAAGTTAATCATTAATTTGCAAATTTCTAATGAAAAATAGACTTGCATGACTCTTAGTCATAAAGAAGTATGCCAATAAATACTAGTAAAAGCAACTGAATATTATATGCAAATTATTTTATTTAATATTTGAAATTTTGACAGGGGAAAACTAATTCTAAAAAAAGGTACCAGTCAGTAAAATGCTAGCGACTGATCACTTCCGTCAACAAATGCTAATGGAAGTGATCATTCGCTACCAACCTTTGTTTCAGGATGAAAATGTTAGAAAATACAACAATATTCAATGTTTGGGCAGAAAATATTAATACAAGGGAGGAATGCCCAAGTTGAATCCATCAGTTAAAAATCGGGAGAGGGCAGGGAAATATACACAGTTTGGCGAGAAACAATCAAGCTGTGGAATAAGTAAATGTTAACTCTACCGGTGAACTAAACCTGGGTATTCCCCAAATTAGCCATCCCCATGACTATACAAAAATCTGACAAGTTTGATGTGTGACTACATAATTTTGCAAATATATTTCTATTTTTTTAAAATGTGAAACATATTATTTCATAAACCATACTGTACTACTTAAGTTCATGTTACAACAACTTGAAATTTTAAATAATTTTTAATTCTTTTATTGAAATTAAAGAGTATCATGTATATGTGAAAAATTTTGATGGACTTTTTGAAATTTTTTATATATTTAAATTATGTTTGCAAGAGTTGAAAAATGTACAATTTTTTATGGTGCATCTTAACTAAAAAAAAGGAAGACACAGTCCTAGATCATCAGTTGAATTTACAAATATTGTTATAATTGAAAGAATAAATATTTCCTATAAGCCTGAAAATAAAATAAAAGTATTAAAACAAGAACTGGATAATAGAATAGGTAAAAATCCAGACAATACCTGAAGCAAGAAAAGGAGTGGATGCTGAACAATCTGAGAAGATTTCCCTATACTATAGAATGGTATGTTCTTAGGTATAAATATTGAAAATGAATTAGATGTACAGTTTAAATTCATTGCAGAACAATTTGCACTTAACTGATGACTAAGGATTAAATGTTTAATCAAAAGTTAAATGCTAGAATGTATATTTGTATGTTTACTTGAATAATAAGGCATGTTCAGAAAAATTATTCCATATTTACATGAGAAGTACAAGTTTTCAAGGAAATGATATAATAATAAAACTAAAATGCATTATATCAATGAAAAATTAATATATTATAAATTAAAAACATTTTTAAAAGATTTACATTTCTATTATTTGAATTGTTACAAAATTCTATCATTTTCAAACAAGAAATTTCCATTATTCATAGAAAGTATTGTACAATCGCTTCCAGTACAATAATAATAAATTCTAAAAACATCACTAATACGGGATTTTATGAGAATTTAAAAACTGTAGCCGTTAAACATTATGATATATGGCATAACTTTAGAACTTTTAAATAACAGAAAGAAACTAGTTATCCAAATAAATAGTAAGTATTAATTATTCTTTTAACATAATTTCACTTAAAAATATCACAGTAAATAACAAAGTAAGTTTATACATACATTTTTACTCTCTTTCAAATTTTGACAGCTCTGCTCGTATAACGATCGCAATGGTGATCTCCAATTCTTCTAAATATGGTGTATAAATCAACACAAATGCAAGAGTAGAAAAATAAAAAGTCATCGGATAAATTTCAAATAACGTATTTTGATTTCCATTCCGATTATTTCTCTCGCTAGTTAGAATTCATGTCAATCTGTGCTAGATGTACACAAACGCACGTGTGAAGCCGACAATTATTTAAAATTTTAGAACACTTAAAAAGACAAATTTGCCTCGTATTACACACAACATATATCCTTAAACAATATAACATCCATATTTTGCTTAAAAAACTGTTATAACACTATTAAAGAACACTTCATTCATGATTTTAAAAGACAACAAATGACTAGACTTCCTTCTAGATGCGCCATTTGCCTCGTTAAACAATGGTTACGTCACGTGACCAAAAGCTATTCCATTTATTAATAACAACCTTAATTTTGTAATTAAAATATTTTTACATTGTATCGAAATTCACCAATTTGAAACATACTTTTTAATTTTTTTTGAAAATATTACTTTTTCACTTAACAATAGTTTATTACATGCCTTTTACGAAAAATCTTAAATATCTGTCAGCTACTGTTATAATTTATTAGTTTATATATACATATAAACTAATAAATTATAATAATATATATGTACATGTGTATTTATTGATTCTATAAAATAAAGAAAAATTTTTAATTATTTAAAAAATTATTAATATTAATTGTAAAGAAAATGTTATTCATCTGTATAAACTTGAATGCAAAACAGAATTTCTGCGAAACTGCTATCCTCTAAAACATCAACAAATCTGTGATTCTTGAACGAAAAAGCATGATACGTTGATGTCTTACATTATATTTGGAATTGCATTTGACTTTTTGTACTTGCACATTTTAAATTGTCCTTAGATATAAAATTCTAGAAAAATGAACGACAGTGATATAGATAGAGATTCTGATAATGATCGTGATAGAGATATTGCTACTATTCTACAATACTTAATTCGAAGGTAAATAAACTAAGTGCATAATTGTTATGTAACATTGGATGTTTTTGTTTACATTTTTAAATGTAGATTATTTTTATGTTTTCATGTTTTGCTTGGAAATTTTTTACATTTTTTTTTTTTTTTTTTTTTTTTTAATGTATTCCACATAAAAATTTTTATAATTGAATAACTATTGGAAAAAGTAAATCAATATAAAAAATTTATTTGTACAAAAATAAAATAGTCTATGTTTCAAAATAAAATCTTAAATTGAATAAACTTATTATTAACATTTGAGTAATTTTTTGTGTATTGATGATATCATTAGTTTTCTTTTAAATATGATATAACCTTATAAATAGAAAATTATTGGCAATTATTTTATTTATCTAAAAGATATAAAGCATTACAACTCTAAAATTAATAAATTTTTATTTGAGTAAATTTATTTTAAAAATTCCTTTGACAAATAGTGGCTAAATTAAATATGCATCATATTGTTAATTAAAAAAATTTTACACATTTCTACTAATTTTAATGATGCAGGTTTATTTTCAGATATTTAATATATCCTTTCACTTGATTGAATAATAATAAGTTTTTTTTTTAACAAATAGGGTCTACTGTTATGTAGTCATCATTTTTTATTCTTTTATTTGCTGTATTTATCTATGTAATGTGTTCAGAAAATAAATATTTAAATTCCATGTTTAATCAGATTTAATAAGTCTAGATCCCTTTCAGATCTGTTTTAAAAATCGAATTTTATTAACATCATCAATCAAAATTTTATTTAGTAGTCAGCATGTCAAGATTTTGTATTTATCACTCTCAAGTTTGATTAGAATGTATTAAAAAATTATAATGCATTCAGAGATGCCAACTACTTCAAATTTTCTGTGGGTTTTATGAAAAATAACAAAAATTTTCGATAAACTACTGAAAAAATAATGATAAATGTATATGGTCAATACTGTCTATCTATATTTGCTATATTAATTTGTTGCCAGCAGCTTCATGCATGCTTCACCTTAGTCTACTGAATTGAATGAGATTTAAATTTATGGTCACAGCTGCCAAAATTATTTTAGGAATATTAGGTTTCTCATAAATAAGCCTGCATGAGAGTTTAAAAGAATTAAAAAATTTCATTTTAAATTATAAAAAATCTTAAATTAATGTTTTAGAATAGTGTTCTTGAAAGTGTGTGTACATGGAGCATATTATCAATACATATGGCAAGGGTCCTACATAAAGCCGTGCAAAATATAAAAAAAAAATTTTAATTTGTAAGGATATCTCCCAAACTTATGTACAATAATTACATAAATTTTACCAGTGAAAAATAAGATGAAAATGTTTTAAACTAAAATTTTAAATTGTAATTAATAACAAAAACTTTTTTAAGTTCTATATCTGTTTCATCTTTAGAAATAAATATATATATTTATAATGCTTTGTGGTTTTTAGAAAATAATACGTTAGAAAGTTAAAAAGAAAAAAAAATTAAAACTAAGAATAAGATGGCATTATCAAAAATCTATAGCATCTATCAAAAAGCATTAATACACTGGTTGAAAATGAAATCTGAACACTAAGAATAAATTAGTTTTAAGGAATGAAATTTCAGCAAAGCATTTGTATAGGTAACATATTTATTTGATTAAAGTTTTATGGTCAGGGGTTTAAGTATGTATGAGAAGAGCCATTTCAAATGTGAAATGGTGGTACATTAATAACTGTGTAGTCTCTACAATTGTGAATGCATGTGTGCTTTTGTTGTGTTGTCCAGGAGCTATATGTCATTTTGGGAGATGAAGTTCCGTACCTGTTGCATTGGGTCAGTGAAATCAGCAACAGCCTATGCTGGTTGTAGATAAGGCTGAATTTGTTGTCTATTAATGTCCCATATGTGCACAATGGGAGAAAGATCTGAGCAGGACAGCATATCATCTCTGTGTAGAACATGTTGGGTGACAATAGCAGTATGGGAATTTGCATTATCTAGTTGACAAATGCCCCCTGAAATATTGCTAAAAAATGTCAGCACAATTGATTCAGTCACTAGATCTACAATTTTGCTGTCATAGTGTGTGGGATAATAATGAAAATGTTCTTGATGTGGAAGGAAATTGCTCAGCAGGCCTTGACTCGTGTTGTAAGTCCAATGTGTATATGACGAAGGCGGATTGGTCCCAAGTGCTGACCTGGCCTCCTAACCAACAAAGCCATTAGTAGCATCAAGACAGAAATGGCTCTCGTGTGAGAATGTAATAGATCTTTCTCTCCCTTCAGTAAGCAATATCTAGACACACTAAAGTTGTTATCAATGATGATAATTTGGTGTTAGTTGCATAAACGATACAAGGCTTTGGGCTATCCCTCCAGTAATCAGTGTGTTATAGTTTGTTGTGTTTGATGCCAACAAATACTCAAATTTTTACTGCTGATGCTGTAAAATGTGGCACAGCCCACCTTCATTTGACATTTGAAATTACTTTTCTTATACATGCTTTAATCTGGGACTTTGAAATTATAATCAAATAAATATGTTGCCTAAATTTAATTCCTTTAAACAAATTTCTTTGTGTTGGGATTTCATTTTCCACCTGTGTGTGTATATGTATGTATAACATTACATATTGATCTGTATTTAATGTATATGTTTTCTTAAACTTTTAATATATTAACTCATTGTTAGAAAAATATAAAATTTTGATAATGAATTTATGTTATAATAAAATATAATTTGTTCCTTTAAGTAAAAAAATAATTAATATGTATTGAAAATTATTTCATTCATGTCATAAATCAATGTGTATAGTAACTTTTTATGTAAAAATAAATATGCAGATATGAAATAAATTATTTTCTTGTGTAAGTTTTTATATGCATAATTTTATTTTAGTGGTCAAGTGAGAATAATTGCTGCAACATCTCCACATTTGTACCATGAAGGATCTGATGATGAATTTAGTACAAACAGAGCGTCACCTAAAGGTACATTAATAAGCGTTTCAAATGATAATTATTTAAAGAGGAGAAAATGTAATTTACTCTATATAAATGAATAAATATTTCAATACATATAAAAAAATGTATACAAGCAATTCTTAATTGTGGGAGTTATAAATTATTATTAAAAATTCCTCCATTTTAAATAAATTTTAGAAAAATTCATTAAGATACACGAAATAGATATCTAGAATTATTATTACCATTTTAAAAATAAAATTAATCATTAAAATAGGTGCTGCGATCAAAACTTGTGAAGGAAAAAAATAAATAAACAAAAGAGAGAAAAAATAACAGAAAAGGACTAAAAAAAGACTTCCTTAAAAGTGAAGACAAACAGTTGACAAAGATATGCTTAAAAATTATTTGTTTATTGGATTAGTTCAAGGATTCTAGGTACTTTAACATCTATATCAAGGCACTCATTGCTTTTCCAAACCAAAAATTTAATTCAAGAAACATTTCGATAATATGTAGTTCTAATGCAGCTGGCAATACAGATCTTTATGCCATAAGCAAGAGCTGTACCGCTGTTTCTAATTTAGACCTACACAGGAGGCACGTGTAGTTTGAAGATATGCTACTAATGCGAGTAACCCTACCCCCACAATGCTCTACGATTATATTAGACTAGGACCTACTGTTTAAAGTGGAATCCGAACCACTGCAAACATCCATGGCACCGCCAGGACTCAAACCCAAAATCTGTGGTATCGAGCATCAGAACACTAGCCACTTGATCAGGCACCTCGATGTTATTGTAAAACATATATTTAATTTTTTTTAATATATAGATTTATGTATTCATTAAACAAAATTTATTAAAGGCAGGTCTTTGATAATTGAAATAAAATATAAAAGCATTCATTCTAGTATAAAAATTTTTAATAAATGTAAGACTAGTCTTTGGTTTTTCTAATGTGATGTCTCTTGACAATAATAAGCAGATAAGTCACTTTGATTTACATTATATATAATTATATGTTGTTATATGCAATGACTATCCTTTTTTTAACTATGTGGTGTCAACAAATATGGCAGTCTTTGAAAGGGTAAATTTCCGTTTTAAAAAATATGTGACCGAATAACCTACAAAAGTGACGTTTACTGTTTTAAATACTTTTCTTGGTATGATATATAATATACCCATTAATACTTTGAAGGACATACTTATTCTAGGACAAGTCCTTCTTAACCTGATATTAACTTTTATCATTGTTTTAAATTAGTCAAACTTGCCTCTATCTTTAAATACATTATTTTTAGAAAAAATTTTAATGTAGGAAAGCTGTTGTCATTTCCATATCCCTAATTTTTATTTTATCAAGCTTATACAATTATTAGCAGAAAGGAAGAATGAATTTTTCATCAAATATCCTGAGTATTTAACTTGTAGGGTGACTATTACATTTATTTATTAAATTTCAATCACTGGAGGTTTTTTTTTTATTATTATTATGACAAAATGTATATCAAAAATAAAATTCTACTAATTTTGAAAATAAAATGAGGGTAGCTAAGGAAAGTGGAAAATTAATAGATGAAGAATCAAGACAAACATTTGAATTATCATGAAGCTTAGAATGGAAAGCTTGTAAGATAAAAACTGTGTATATATATATGTATTTATTCATTAATTATTTTGCATCCATTAATTCATTAATATTGCTAATTTTGTTTTTTCAGTTTGTATATTAGTGAATATTTGTTAGGGTTTACTCAAAATACTTGATATTCTAGAAGAAAATCTTTTACAACAGTTTTACTCAAATTAACTGAACATTCAGCTAACACATATTTATCCATGATTAAAAATAAATAAACCAATTTTGTATGTTCTGTTTTGCTCCTTAATGCTTTTTTAATGAAATTTTCCAAATGATGTAACTTTTTGAATTTATTTTTACGAAAAGAAATAAATATAATATTTTAATATGTATTATTTTCATATGTTAAAATATTCTTCAAATATGTGAGAAATAGTCATATACGAAATAAAATAAATAAGAGAGTATGAGAAAGTATTTATATATAAGTAGCTTAAAATTATTCTATATATTAATATATATGCATAATATATCAAGCTTTATGCTTATTCAGCATTTCTTCATAAGTGAAAAGGATTGTATAGTGAAGAACTTCAAAATTCAGAAAAATGTATTGATATCCATATACTAATGTATCCATCATTTTCAAATATAGAGCAGTAGTTACCAAAGTGGTAAATACCAACGTCTAAATGTCCATATTGTGCTGTTAGTGGTTGATAGAAAAATGTGGTTAGTGGTTTATGAATAATATTTATTTTGATTAACTTAGATTTCCTACATCCTGAAGATAGAAGAAAGTCATAAAATAGAAAATTTTTGCTTTTGATCGAATTGTAGGCCAAGATGTATTCACCAATAAGTAGGATTGTATTATTGCTAGCTAAATTAAACTTTATATTTTTTATCCCTCTTATTAAATATTCAATGTTACAAAAATTGTGTCAAGTTGAAAATATGGACTATATTATGTGCTCAATAAACCACTAAAATTATAAAACAGTTTAAAAGATTATCTTTCTCTTTCGCTTGTCCTATTAAAATTTCATAATAGTAAAAAAGGAGGATCGAAAAAGCCAAAAAACTTTTTAAAGGATCGCATGTGTTGTGGCTGTCAATGTGATTTTTATCAAAATCCAAGCTTAGGCTAGTAAAATTCCCAAGAATTAAGCAAAAGACCAGGATTGAAAAATAAAATTTTAAAGCTATTAAATTTAAATAGTTAATTTAATAAATGTTATTCTAATAGTTCTTTCCTAATTTCCATCAGCACTGTTTCTCTGATCTTTTATTTATTTTTAAATATCTTTAACTAAAAACACCATTTTGCAAGTCTTTTTTTTTTTAATAGTTATTTTTTTTTTGGGGATCTTCGTGTCGTACACTAATTTTTTCTTCTATTCATAACTTGTCTTGCAAGAATCTGATCCTATACTATGTATTTTTTTCTTAAGAATTTGGCTGTTTAGTATATATATATATATATATATATCCTGGTGCCTTTTGTTGCTGCACGAAAAATATGCAGTAATATTTTAATTAAAAAAATTTTTTTATATATGATGGTAAAACATTGATAACATGACTTGTGCATAAAGAAAAGAATGACAAAATCTCAAGTTAAAAATCAGTGGAACATCATTTTTGAGCAATTTTTGAAAGCTTCTTTTACCCCTGTCATAGAAGAGCAATTATCATTTCATAATACTATTATGAATATCATTTAACAATGAAAATATGGAAAATCGAAGGAAACAGCAATTCCTGATTCATTAAAAATGCTGTACAAAAGAGGATCTGCAAAATCTTGCTTGTTTAAATTGAAATAAATAACTTAACCCCTTCCCCCCATAGTTGACTGTTCATTTGTATTTTGAAAATATTTATTTTTCACAAGGTTTCAAACATAAATGTTATTAATCACTGATGTAGTATAATTTTCATATTTTGTATTCATATAAATAGCTTATATGGTGTCTCTGTTTTATGCGACTAACTTGGAATTTTTTTAATTTCACCTGGAAATCTGGGAAAAATCAGGGAATTTTACTTTGACTGTAGAATGGCTACCCAGCCATATGATTGAAAACTTAAGAGTTTTGAGTTTAACTAAAGCATTGGTAGTCCTGATCAAAGGAGTTCTGTTATTGCTAATAGAAATAGCAGATTACTTTCTAGCACCTAACATGCAAGATAAACAGTTTCAATAATGTGTATTTTTTTTATTATTATTTTATATTTAAATTTTATGAGAATTTTGTGATAAAAAATGTAATTTATTTTCATTTAATAGTAAAGCCCTTTTTAAGAAAGCATGTTTTATACTTTCGAAGCAATATGCATCATAATAATATTTTTTTTTCTTTACAGTGGATCATCATCCCGACACTTCGAGCCTTAAGGTATAATTATCTATATATTTTTAATCATTGATTACATTTTTAATTGGTCAGATATTCAATAATACCATTTTTCTTAGCAGGGTAGTGATTTAAGACAAGAAATTTTACTGAATTCAGGAGCATTGAATGATCAACATATGAATTCTTTACCTAGTATAGTCCCATTGCCTTGCATGTTGAGATCAGTAAGAGATTTAATATATTTTAAAAAATTGCTTAGTTATAAATTGTTTTATTTTAATGCTTAATTTTATTTATAAAATCAATAAGGTATATTTTAACTTCATGTAACTATTGTATTCCATTTACTAATATTATTTAATTTCTTTATCATTTCAGAGTAATAAAACTTGTATAATTAATGTGTGTGTATACATTAATGAAATCTTCTTAAAGAATCTTTTTTCAGAAAAATATGCATTACTTTCCATATGCCTGCCTATGTGTCCTTCACTGTGGCATCAGAAAAAAAAATTTCTTATGAAAAATCTTAGTCAAAAATCTTTCATTTACTTCGTTTAAACTATAAATTAATTGTTGAAAAGTCTTGTGATATTTTTATATTACTAAATTCTGTATAGAAATTAAAAAATTTTTTTTTTTTTTTCAGTTATACCATTATATATATATATATATATATATATATTTTGTAAGAATTAGTTTTAAAGTTAATACATTATTTTTTACTATTATCAAATTTAACAAAAGCATAATATATTTACATAAATTAACTTATGTAAATTTCTGAAGCTGCAGTTACATACAGTGCATCACAGTATATTTATAAAATTCCACATGTATTTACTTACAATAATTCAGTTTATTTTTACTTCTCTATTCACTTTTAAAATTATGGGGGGTTTTTTTCCTCTGAAAATGTTAATGTTTTCTAAATATATATTTGAATTTTAATTTAATTCCAAGTGAGATTAAAAAATAAAATTCAGTGGTACTAATTTTATTCTATTGCTTATATACATAATAATAAAATAATATGGATACTAAAATAAACATTACTATGATTAAAAAAAAAAAAATTGGGCTTACATTAAAATTTGACTCGTGTTGTAAGTTAATGTTTTATTTTATTTTTATGTATCAATGACTGGCTGTATTTAAAATTCTGAAAATAATTATGAATAATATAATTGTAATATGAAACAAGCTTATTTATTTAAATGTATATTGAATAATTCACATATATGTACATTTTGCTAATAGAGGGAGATTGGAATGAATGGTAGACAACATTTCACTCTAGGTGACCGTTGTCAGATAATGCAAAGGTAAAAATTTGTTTTCTTTTCATATTAAAGCTTTTTTTTATCAATTAATTGTAAACATTTACAACAAGACATGTATTAAAATGTCATTATTTTTAGTTATTTTAAATAAAATATAATAGTGTTGTAATAAAATCAAATAATTTCAATTACAAATCATCCCTTTTCTTGGAAAACGTCCAAAATGTATCGATTGTATTGTAATTTTTTAGTAAAATAATTAAATTTTAAAGTTTGATGTAATAAAAATTCCATTTGTATAAAACTTTTATTATAATTATGCTTTTAATTATAATTTTTGATCTTGCATTTATTTTATATTATATATAATCTTAATGTTGTTAATGTCTTCCTTAATGTTGTTGTTGTTTTCAATCGTTATAGAGTAATTCCTAATAAAAAAGAGACTCTAGATTGCTATAATGGCAAAGTATTTTGTGGGGCTTATGCAAAAGATGGAGATATCTTTATGTCAGCTGCACAAGGTGAGCAATTAAGAAAATCAACTTGTTTTTATTATCGAAGTCCAGATAAATTTCCTATCATTTTCATAATTATGTAAATTTTATTCTGATTCATACTTTTGCAGACTATTGTATTAGACTATATGATACAAGTAGAGGTCTTTTCAAGTTAAAAAGAACTGTTGAAGCAAGAGATGTTGGTTGGAGTATATTGGACACTGTAGTGAGGTAAAACATGTTTATTTGATATATAAAAAGTTATAAAAGGCCATTTGGAAATTGATTTAAAAAATAAATAATTTTATGTCTTCAGATTAAATGAAAGGTGTTCAGAAATTTGGTAAAAGTAAAATCATGCTGTTTCTATCATGTCTTTTATTCTTATTAATATGTTGAAAATCAAAATGAATCCATTAAATAAATGTTCATTATTACTAATATCAAATAATCTGATTTTCTCTTTCCTCATCAATTATCTTATTTTAAATAAATATTTTTATATTTACTTTTTAAGATTGTTTTATCCTCCGTCAAGCTTTGAATTATTATTATAAAAAAATTTGTTGTTGATGGTTTATTTATTTTTCAGTCCCGATGGAAACAATTTTATTTATTGCAGCTGGTCTGAATGCAGTGAGTGAATTTGTTTTATTATTATTATTATTATTAGTTTTATTAGAATTTTTGACAAAAATAAATTGTATAATTTACCATTCCTCCTTTTTCTTTGACTCTAGTACACATCTGTAATGTAAGTGGGGATCAGGAAGTTCATGATGCTCTTCCATTATTTCCAGAAGAACGAAGATTTTGTGTTTTCTCACTTCGATTTTCTCATGATGGAAAAGAAATTCTAGGAGGGTAAGATAATTTTGTTATAATTTAGCAATTTTTTTATATAAACTGTATTTAAAATTTTCTATTAATCATGTGTTTTAAGTTTAACTTTTAATAAATAAATTAATAGTTTAAAAAAAACTAAAAAATACGCTTTTAGAGTTAATCAATCTAAAAAGTAAAAAATAATTGTTAACATAAGAACAAAATGACTGACGAGAAAATGGATGTCACTGTTCTAAAAGCGTGGGCTGCTCGATATCAATCGTTATAATTTTTCACTAGTTCATTATGAAGTGCAGAGTTAGTTTAAAAATGTCATACAAAGCACCCCACGCTTTTAGAACAGTGACATTCATTTTCTCGTCAGTCATTTTATTCTTATGTTAACAATTATTTTTTACTTTTTAGATTGATTAACTCTAAAAGCGTATTTTTTAGTTTTTTTTAAACTATTAATTTATTTTTTACTTTTTAGTCTAATTAACTCTAAAAACATATTTTTTTAAAGTTTTTTTAAACTATAATTGTTTTTACTTTGTTTTCCACTTGGCCGGTTATCCGCTAAGTTTACATACTTTTTACCCACCGCGATTTTCGGCCAATAGGAAGAGCACAATTCGACATGATCGCACTCCTATGCCTTTGAGATCCGCCTCTTTTAGCCACCGAAATTTTCGGCCAATAGGAAGAGCGCAATTCGACATGATCGCACTCCTATGCCTTTGAGATCCGCCTCTTTTTAGCCACCGAAATTTTCGGCCAATAGGAAGAGCGCAATTCGATCGCGGATCAGTCGACTGACTCGCCAGTAGATGGCGCCATCAGTCCCAAAATCGAGCCCAAGAAGTGAGTTACATACAAACATACAGGTGAAGCTAATAAAAGCGTATTAAAAAGGTTTGAATTTCAAATTATTTAAAAGCATTTGAGTATTTTATCCTGTATCTACTCTTTTTGAGCCAAGTTTTTTTCATAAAGCCCAACTCAAAGTCAAAGTATGATTAATCATAAGTAAGAGATAACATAATGTAAATAAAACATATAAAGCCCCCTAAAATATTTTAATGAACATTTAATCAAAACAATTCAAATAACAACATCATTGAACAAATTCTTTCATTTTTTATTTTTTCATTAACTTTAAATAAATGGGACAGTAGCTATACATACTTTTTTATTTAATTCTTGTTCTTCATTATTGCAACCTGCAAAAATTGAGCTTCAGACAAATAAGAAGCTAAAATAAAATTAAAATCTGCTGAATTTATCACTTAGGTAGGATTCTGCAACTTTTATGAAATACAAATTTTCGGTCAGTTTCATGCTGCTAAATTTCACTTTCAAACTATTCTTGCTAGGTAACTCAATAAGGTTCTGATTTTCTGCAAAAATAAATTCAGATTGAGCACTGGTATTGAATGAATCTTGAGTCCATTCGAACTAAGCAATGTTTTCATTTTTAAAGTATTTTTTAAGCTTGTGATAAGTGTCTTTCAACTATGGATATCATATTGATTTGATAAAGTTTTTATTTAACATTCAGCTGTCCAAATATGATGCATAAATGTACATCAATATTTTCTGTAATATATATTTGTGTCCTTCAAGAAAAATGTCCTGTCTCAGTTCAGATGTACATTACCACAAGAAAGGCATCAATCATAGCTGTAAATGAGTATTCATCACCCATATCCTTGCATAAATTTTTAACATCTTGCCGTGGACAAATTTTTATTAAACAGACTACATTTACTCTGTATTCTGAGAACTGTTCAAGATGCAGATATTTCAATAAAGTTGCTCCCTGCAAATGATATTACAGGTCCATGATGTATCAAGGGCTTAGCTTTGAATAAGTGTTTGCAATCCTCTGTAACAGACCTGCAATCCTCACTTCTGGAACGAATGTCATCAACAAAGACGGCAATGCACTTGTCCTAATCCAAATTATTTTCAAATTTAGAAAATCCAAGGTTCTCGCATGAGTTCTGCTCCTTCATGCCCTTAATAAGAAGAGGTCTACAAAGATTTACAAATTAAGAGAACTTTCCCTACAGCATATTATGCATTCCATATATATAGCATATGAAATGAGTATCCATATTATTATCTAAATATTTTACAGCTGCAACCCAAATACCTTTCTTGAATATTTTTAATTAATTAATCATTGGGATCCTCTGTCATATATTGTATTCTGTAACTGTTAGTATTATTGGGCGAAGGTACTCTTGCAAGCAGTTTCCCAGCAGACTTAGCAATCATAATATTTACCATTTCTACAGCAACCAGTGTGATAAGTTTTTGGTCAATAATATGTATGGGACTTTATTTTCATGATTCTGTAAGCCACTTGTAAGATGTTAGCAAAACATTGTTTGGTATTGATGCATTCTTCAAAACTGTGTGTTTTGTTTTAGTTCATTCAATTTCCTGGTAAAAAGTAACAAGATTTGTCAGCCATTTAATAGCGATTTTTCTAAATAGTACTTCAATTTATTTGACAGAATGAACTCTAATGCATAAACTGTCTCTTTACTCTGGGCTTTCTCTTCACAGTCAATTTCTGTTAATATAAGACATTCTAAATATTTATGATATTTTTGCTTTTTCACAGTTTTTAGAGTGCACAAACTATTTGCACTTTTGTGTTTATTATTGTTTTATGAAATCTGGTCCATCATGACAAATACTAGAATCTCAAAATTATGTATCCGAGATAAAATCTTATATAACACCATGTATAACCGGCCCTTGTATATATCTTTATTAATCGATACAAATTACCCAGGAATTACTCAATCTAAAATATTAGTAGAATGCTATCAAATAACAAACATAAAAAATTCAAAATGCTACAAAAGCCACCTTTACACTTTGGAGAACACCATTACATAATAAAGAAATGTAATTAATTACACTAGCTCCTCTTGATATTGCACCTTGACTTAAAAATGAAAATAGAAAAAAAAACAGTTATGAAAACTTTTATAATGTTCCTCATTGCCCCTATGAAATTGTGTATGTTTTAAGAACCACTACATTATAACAAGTTTGACTTACTTAATACATCCTGAAGATAATGTTTAATTTATAGAACATTGCCAATTGTTAGAATTAGTATTTCTTTCAGAAAAAGTGATTAAGGAGCATTGCATGCTAATTTTATGAAGTTGCTGTAATCAGTTCATTTCTTTATATATTGCATAACTTTATATAAAACTTCTATTACTGTGTACAGTATTATTAAATTTAATGCACTTTTCTGTGAAAGACCAACAAAGCATGTGAGATGATATTATCATTAATAGAAATTAAGATAGCATGCATGCGTATTTTTCTACATTGGAAAAACAAGTACTTGAAATATATATATTACATAAATTGTGAAACAATTACTCAAGCAATAATGATTTTTAATTAATAAAATATATTGTAGTTTTAAATGTCAAAGTTTAGAGATGCTTTATGCCATGAATTAAAAATATTTTAAAATCATTTTTTTTTTTTATATTTTATTTTAGGGCTAATGACCAATTCTTGTATGTATATAATAGAGAAGAAAACAGAAGAACTTTAAGAGTAAGGGGTTTTATATAAAATTATTATTGTACTTCTGTTTGATGTCTTCCTTGATTATAATTTTTATTTTTATTGTTAAATATTAATTTCTTGTTGAAAAAACTAATTGAAAATTTAAGATATAATATTTTGAAAACTTTTCTTTATTATAGTTCTCATGCAATCTAGTTTCTATTGGCTTTATTTTTTTTATTTTGATTTACTAAACTTGGATTGATCATAATTTTTCTTTTGTGTTGTGATGCATAGATCATATTTTAAAAAATTCATTCTTTTTAAATATATATTCAAATTCCTTCTAAAATAAACTTTTTTAATCAATTACAGAATGTATGTTATATTATAATGTAATGTAATGTATATATTATAATATAATGTAATATAATATATTGTATATTACATATTATTATTTCTTACTCTGTATTAGATAGCATATTTTCCTAAAGAATTTGTTTTCTTATCAAATTTAAAAATTCAATCTTTCATTTTAGTCTGATAGCATTAAGGATTTTATTTTCTAATTTATGATAAGTATACTGTTAAATTGTCTTCACAAAATATAATTTGGATTTAATTTAAAAAATATATTTATGGCTTTACCACTGAAATTTTAAGAATAGAAATTTTGTACGTAGATTTAAATTAATTAAATGCAAATTTAATTGATACTAAATTTTTGAGAATAATTTTAAAACCTTGCATTTTTAGTATTTAATCAATGTTAATATATATTACAGTTCAAAATAAACGAGAATTTTAATAAAATTATCATTATTTTCATTATTAATATCCTCATCCATTATTGATTTTATTGACTAACCTATTATCATATTATGGATTCTTTTGTCTTCATTTTGTTGTTACAGTTGATTACAAAATTTTTATTTGCTTTTTAGATATATTCACATGAAGATGATGTAAATACTGTTGCATTTGCTGATAACACTTCACAGATTTTATTTAGTGGAGGAGATGATGGTATTTGCAAGGTAGTCTTTGTTTATTTCTCGTTTTTTTTTACCCTCACAATCAAGTAGAAGGTATTATTTGAATTTTAGTTACTATTTTAACAAATTATTTATTATAATTTCATCACTTTTAACAAAACAGTTTCAAAAATAAATTTAATTATATTAGCAGATATGACCCAGCATTACCTGATTACAGAAATTAAAACAATACTAACTCTTTTTAATTCAAAGAAATAAGTTACCAAACATTATGATAATAACAAACTTCTGTATGGAATTCAGAACTGAAATATAAAATCTATGTTAAAAAAATCCTGATTGTGAATGCAAATTATCTGATGATTATTGAAAATAAAAACAATTGATGCAAGCTATTATGCTACCAGAAGCAAAGCTTTAAAATGGCAACAAGCAGTTGTAATGTCATTTTCCATTAATAATTCTTTAGTAAGAAATTACATGCTCTATCTGATAGCATTAAAATATTAGAAATAGTTAATATGAATATTTTTAATAATTTCTTGCTTGAGTACCCTTTAAATTAAAAGTTCAAGTGTATTTTTTCTTTAAATTTAGTGTGATAGTTTTTAGGTTTTAAGAAATAGTCATAGACAAATGCATCTTTTCTCTCTATATATAGTGATATTTCTCAAGGATATATTACAAACAAATATGGTAGAAATAAAATATTGTGATGGGTATATCTAATTACATTTTAACTTGTATTTTTTTAGAAATATATTTGAAAATACTATTATAATTTTTTTTTACATAAAATAATATTTATAATAAACTATTCTGCACATCCTTACATTAATTTTTATTTATAGAGATTCTATATTTAAATTGTAGAATCCTAAAAATATAAAGTTATTTTTTAATGCAATATTTTAGAGAAATGTTTTTATGTGATTCATTGCATTTGAGCAGTATTGACAATTTAAATTGTAATAATAACAATAGTAAAAATAGGTGACTTGATGAATATGATTCAATGGCTAGTGTTTGGTATCTAGCAGTACAGGTTTAGGGTTTAAATCCGTGTTGTGTCATGGATGTTTGTAGTAGTTCGGAATCCACTTTAAACCATAGGTCTCTGTCTAATTAGCTTCATGTACAAGAAATGACTATAGAGCGACAAATTAGGTAGTTGGGCTTAGGGCTAAAAGCCTACCCCATAAAAAAAAACAGACAGAAATCTCATGTTAAAAAATCCTAAGCAGAAGAAACTGGATAGATCTCATCCATACTACCATCAGATGGACCTAGCTGACTGAGAAAGCCTTGCTGGAAACAAGCTGCTCAGTGGAAGAAGAAGAGTCGTAAAAATAATTATTCCTTTTTATCTTGTAAAATTTTAATGGAACATATTTTGTCTCTTGCTCATAAATTGGAAAACTAATCAAAGTTTGTTCTGCAAAAGCAGATGTATGACCTGTTTCTACTAAATTTCTGTAAAAGGCATAAAATATTTTTTTTTTAAATTATATCAAAAATGGTTAAAAATAATTACAATAAAAAATCATAATTTTATAGAATCTTACAATACTAATTCATTATCTCTCCTATGTAGATATTCATAGATATATATGAGGAAATAAACATAATTAATACATAATTATGTATGTAAGAATATAAGGCATAATTTAGAAGATGTAATGCATAATTTATACTTATATGTGTATACAATCAAACTAATATTGTAAAAATTCAATAAAAATCAGAATTTGCAGCTTTTAATGAATTATATATTATATTCTTATATTTTGTTTAATGACATCAAATCAAGTGCTTTCATTAAAATTATATTTTTATCCTCTTTATATGTAAGTATTTAATAACCAAAATATTTTGCTTAGGTTTGGGATCGTCGAACCCTATGTGAATCTTCACCTAAACCAGTGGGTATTCTTATTGGACATGAAGATGGCATCACATATGTTGATCCTAAAGTAAATAGTTTTCTTTCTATTATGAATGAAATAATTTAAGATATAAATCTATAAAATGTTCTGCTGAAGTAAGTTTATAGATTATAATATGCTATTTTGTGGATTTATTATTATTTATGAACAATTTAAAAACTTTATAAAAAATATTTCTCTCTTATTAGCATATCAGTTAATTGATTATCTTATCTATGCATATAAACAGAAGCTTTGATTATTTTTAGTGCTAAACAAATATATAACTGTATTAGTTTTTGAAGTTTGTGTGTACGTGTATGATTTAAACTAATATAAAAAAAAAAATTTGACATAGTCAAAAAGAGTATTGCATGATTGTGATCATTGCAGTTTATCAATACATGATTATTGCAGATAAAAGAATTAATAATAAAAAGTAAAATCTTGTTTGATTGATTATTTTTTATATTATTCTCGTCTTTATTTAATTAAAAATAACACATTTTTTTCCTAATTTTCAGCTATGTACTGAAAAATAATGCATTCAGGGGGAATGGAAATTTAAATACTATATATTTAAGTTTTAAGAAATAGAAATATCTTGTTTTATATATAGAGAGAGATAATTGAATATAAATCAAGGTAAAGCAGCCAATTGGAAAACATACTCAAAATCAAATTATTTCAAATCAAATTACTTCTACACATCAACTAAAAATTTACCATTAATAATACCATCTGTTTCTAGGGTGATGGTAGACATCTAATTACTAATAGTAAAGATCAAACAATAAAGCTGTGGGATATGAGAACTTTTTCTCCATCATCTTCTATGGAAGTAAGAATCTATTTATTTATCTATCTATCTACAACAGTAAATAACTATAATTCATTTCAATTTAATTACAAAAAAAGAATAGTTTCAAAAATAGTTTTATTGAGTTACCCAAAAACTAATAAATCTAAAAAAATATTGCCATAGAATTTCAAGCAGAAAAAATTAGTCTACATTTTTTTAAATTATATTCAGAAAATAAAGCTAAATTCATCAAATGAATTTGAATGAAAAAATTTCTCTGAAATTATTTTCAAAATATCAGTTTTAAAAGTCTGTGGCTTTTCCAAATAAATTAATCTGATTAAATTAATAATCTTTGAGATACTTTTTTTTTTCAATTTAAAATAATTTCTCATAAATTTCAATTCTGTTTTGTGACTTTGCATTTATTCTAACTGTTCTGAATTCTAAAATGTAAAGAAAGCATTTGTCTAATAATACATTAACCTCATAAGTAACTTATTCTATTAGTTGTCATTAATTTAAATTAAGGAAGTTATTGTTATTTTTAATGCTATTTAGATTTTTAAGTTGGCAAAATTGTAGCAAATCAATATTAAAATTCAAAGCTTAGAAGATCATTTAATAATTGTGACAATAAAGGCATTCTATTCCAAGTATGTTTAATGTGGATTCTCGTTATAGATAATTAACAATTTGCTAAATTATCATTCTGCAAATAATGTAGATACTACATTATTGATTAAAATCAATTTTTAAAATACTTGTTAAGCACTTAACACAAATTTAGAGAATTAAATTACAATTAAGGAAACCTAATTTTATGTTATTTCATGACTTTAAAGAGAAATTTCTGAAAATATTCTAAAACATTTTTCTTATTATAATAACGAGGTTTTTTTTTTTTTTTTTTTTTTTTTTTTAATGATGTGTTGTTAAATTTGATTTTTTTTAGAGTGCTTATAAAGCTGTAAAGTCACATAATTGGGACTACAGATGGCAAAGAGTTCCATCAAGTTGTAAGTAACATAACTTTTTAAGTACTTGAAAAAAGATTATTTAAAAGTATTCTGTGTTAATAGATGTTAATCATTATTATTATACTTTACAGTAAACAAATATAAACGTAAACTACCTGGTGATACCTCACTAATGACATATAGAGGTCATAGTGTATTGCAAACTTTAATACGATGCCACTTTTCTCCAGAAACTACAACAGGACAGCGTTATATATATACAGGCTGTGCTCAAGGTCGTGTCATTGGTAAATATATTTTTATTTCTCTTTTTGTTTTTATTTATTTATTTTTAATTTTGTATAGTCCGATAGCTAATCAAATGAATAATTGGGCATTGCCATCTGAGATATATGCGAAAAGAGAGGCATCATAGGGAAATAAATATCACTAAAGAGAAGATTTAATTAAAATAACAAGAAATCTAATATTAAATTATTAAATTTTAAATATGATTTTAAAAGAAAAATTAGATGAAAAAATTCCGCTCTCATTATTATACTTCTTTCAAAGTAGCTTTGCTTTGATTTATCCATTTCTGCTGTTAATTCAGATGTTTGCTATTCTGCACAATCATGGTTGTACTATATTTATATATATATTACTGTAAAACAATTTAGTCTATTGGATTGTACAGTTACAATATTATTACCTATTTATTGTTAATTTTTTTTAAAATATAAGATCAATTTGTGGTGATTTTGTATATTATTATAATTGTAACTTACATTTTGAGAAATTATATGAAGATGCATTCCTGAGCAAAACAGTATGAAATGTTCATTAAATTTTGTTAATCTAAAAAGATTAATTAATTCCAGAAAAATCAGTGTTTGATGAAAATATTGGTAATTTGCAATGTCGGTTTGTGAGGATTGAAGAAAATGATTTAATTTTTTCTCCACAGATTATGATTCCTATGCCTCTTGTTATAATTCAGATTATAATTATGAAATACATGTTTGATTGTCTTAATCAAAATGCTTTTTTTTTAAAATTATTATAATAAAATGATAAAAATTGAAAGAAAAATTAATTTTATTAAACTTGTCTAGAGAATAATGTTGAAGATATATGTGTTATTTCATGTAATACTCATAAATTGTAAATGAATTTAAACATTTTTATTCATAGAGAAAAAAATGATGGGGGGAAATGAGGAAACATGCCAGATGGTTGTAAATATTTATATTGGCATTTTGTGCTTTATGAATTTTTCCCACAAGTATTCCACAACTTATGTTTCAAATTTATTTAATGTTTCTTCTGCATTTCATTTCTGTGGTTTTTTAATGTTTGTGATTATTGTTTTAGTTTATGATATACTTACTGGAAAGATAAAAGCAACTTTGAAAGGCCATAAAGGTTGTGTTCGTGATGTCTCATGGCATCCATATCGAAATGAAATAATGAGTAGTTCAGTAAGTATTTACATTTCTGATTAGTTATGTAGTTATTGAATTTGTGTAGCAATATTATTAAACTCTTATTTTTAATAAATTTGCCATATAATTTTAGGATTATGGTTATCCTATAGAAAATAGGTTTTTAATCTTTTTTATGAAAAACTTGCATTTAATGCTATTCTCAAAAAAAAAAGTTCTAATCAGAATTTGAGTTTAACGAAAATATGGGAGGGGGGAAGGGGCAGGAAGTACTCGTTTTTATTTTCTAATTTTTCGAACTATTAAATATTATTTTCTAATTTTGTCTTAATTATAATTCTAAGTAATTTGTTGCTTTCTTCACTTAATTAACTGTCTATAACTAAAGTTTACTATTTAAACTTCAACACTTTACAAAATTGCTACACTAGGAATTATAGGCTTTAATAATCGCATTTTTAAAAAAAATATCTCGATAATTTAACAGTATAAGTTTTATTCTTGTGAAGCAATTTTTTATTTATTACTGTCTAATTACTATATATTCCAGCATTTAATGCATGCTTTTAATACAAAATAATATGATAAATTTACTAATGTGCATTATACACTGGATAAATTTAACAATAAGAAAATGTGACCATAAAAAAAAAAATTTGATTTATACATGTACCTAAATGTTGTATATTCAAAAGAGTTGACATACCTTTTGAACTAAGAAATTTGCATTATTGGATTGCATGAATATCAAATCATATTCATCTTACATTATATCTTCAGGCTCATCATTAAAATCTGTTTGACCTTTACCATTATTGTTCCTCTAATCCATAAATATTCATCTTCCATACCATTTAGATTGTTAGGTACTACTGTATCCAAAAAGTAACACCAATTTTCAGTTTAAAATACATCTGTATGTCAAGGACAGTGCCAACAAACCTAAAAAATAAAAATAATAATAATTTAATTCCATAGCCCCGGGAATTAATTTTGGGTTTCATTTTGTAAATTTGACACCAAAATATTCATTAGTGTTTGAGTTACGCTTGTCTTTGTGAGATGCTAAAACTGATCCCAGTGATTTTTGAAATGTCAGAATTAATTGAGCAAAGAACTTGCATTAAATTTTGTTTGCGAAAACGTATATAATGTTGCAGAAGGCATTCGGTGAGCATTCCTATCTCGGAAAGAAATGTTTAGAAGTGGCATGAACAGTTCAAAGAAATCAGAGAATGCGCTGAAGACGAGCCCTCTGGTCAACCTCAACCTATGAAGCACATGTCCAAAGAAATTAACATTTGATGCTTGCAAACTGTCGATTTACAATTAGAAACTTTGCTGGTGATGTTGGAATTTCAAAAGGATTGGTCAATTCCAGTTTGGTCTCGATTGGTACCAAAAACACTGAATGCACCAGCTCACACTGCATTGATTCTTCATGACTTTTTCGCCAAAAATGAAACCCATATCGTTCCACAACTACCGTATTCAAACCGGGCGACTTCTGGCTATCCCCTAAACTCAAAAGACCATTCCGGGGACACCGTTTTGTGTCGATTGAAGAGATTCAACAAAATCGTCGCTCGCTTTGAAGGCCATCCCTGCAGATGACTTTTTAGCATACATTGAGGATTGGAAAAAAAGTTGACATAAGTGCATTGAGTTCAAAGGGGATGACATAAATTTGGAAAAATAACGAAAGAGTTTTTGGAAAGAAAAAAAATGGTCTTACTTTTTGGACACTATAGTATACTACATTTTGAATTATATTGGGTTTCATTTCATTCCATGTTTTCATTATCCATTCAAACATTATTTCTAGACTCACATGGTGCATTTGACCTCCTTTTGTAAATATTTTTTCATCTTCTAATATTCATGTATTCCATTGTCATTTTAAGTTTCCTTCGAATGGTTTATTAATTCTTACATCAAAAGGTTGAACTAATGACATTTAATCTACCTGGAATAATTACCATATGTATTATATTTGTTCATCAATTTCTTCATGTTATTCGTAGATGGGATCTGAACGTGTCCCAAACTAAAAGACTTTCTGGATTTTTTAGAAACTAGGATGCTTTTTCCAAACATTTCTTATCTACAATTTTACACTGTTTTAATTTTTTCTCATGAATCTGAATGAAAACACCATTTGGAAAATTATGTTTCAGTATCCTCTTTCTTTTAAAAATAGCCATTTTGCACCATCCACTAAAAGGAAAGCATTATGGTAAAGTATAATTATTAATAACCTGTTTTTTTATATAAGTTATTTTTGTTCCAACATCAATTGTTTTATTTTTTGTCATTTCAAATACTACTGGAGTTTCATTCATATTCCTGTACTTGACAGTAAATAACTTTTTTTTGTTTTTATAGGTTAATAACATACTTCTACATTCAATTGGTTGTTTAAATCTTTCGAAAGCCTTTGCAAAACTTTCGTTTTTTCTCATAGAACTAAATTATTTTGCACCATAAATCGATTACATCAACTCAAAATTGCTATGAAGTGTTCGCTCTCATTTGCATTCTTTTTTTACCATAGTGAGACAAATAAGCATATGCAATTGTATAATTAATCTATTCTTGTGTATTTCTAGTACCCAGTTTGTAATCTTTTATTTTATGGTAGACCATTTCATTACTTCTTTTCACATTTTTATTATATTCTCTAGCATATTAATTCTTGTGATTTCATTTTGCTTCTACCTTTGTACGGAAGTCTCATCAACACGAAGCATCCTAACCGCAGCAAGATTTCCATTTTCTTTTGCTAGCTCAATGATTTTGCATTTGAAACCAACATGTTTATTTTGTTTGGCTGGAGCTCTGTTAACTACTAAAGGAAACACTAGATCAACTATGTTTCAACTAAAGCAAATGTGATTTACTAAAGCTTTCAATGTTTATTTCAAAATCATGGTTACAATTGGCTCCTTATTCTGAGAATTCGTTCAGGTCAAAACTACATTCTTACCCCAAATTGTGTCATTTTCCTTACTCCAAATTTTCTTGAAAATCTAGAATAACATTGTTATCCACACCTGCATTGAATACAATCCACCCTGTTTTCAGAATCATTTACTCCCTCAAATATTTCACCCCCTCACATATTGTTCTGCTTATCACTTGTCAATTCAGTACTTATACTATTGTCAATTCAATATGTTACTTGTCAATTCGAAAGCATGGGAAAAATCTCTGAAGGATGACTTGAAAAAATAAGAGCATCACACATTTCAAGCACATCATCACACATTTTTCTTTGTTAAGAAAAGGCTGCACATTATGTGGAGAATATACTTAAAAAGTAAAAAAAAAGTTTTCTTTTAAATTATATAATTATATTGTTATTATACATCAGAATATGCAATTATAGATGTGCATTATATGCTAGAATAAATAATTCTTTTGAATAATTTAATAGCTCTACAATAATTTCTAATAATATATCATTCTAATTAAAAATTTAATTCTGCTTTTGTGATTAAATAGCATATTTTTGAGACAATTAAACATGTTAATGTGAAAAATGTAATGCCTACTATTCATTTAAACAGTCTGTATTATTAGCAAATGTATATTATGTCATATAATTGATCCCTCCAAACTGTTTGGATAGAAAGTTTCTTTTTGCAGTTCTTTTAAATATGTTTTTAACATTCAGTTTTTTATAGTATTTATCGCTCTTGTATTATATTATTTAAACCCTTTTTTAGTGGGATGGAACAATTGTAAAGTGGACATATAATAAAACTGAAATAGACTCAGATTCAGAAGAAGGTGCTACTATTTATAGCAATGGTGAAAGTTCTGAATCTGCTGGGCTCCGTCGTTCTCAGCGCCTAGCTGACCAACGTAGAAAACAAGAGTCTGAATTTTTTTAAATATTTATATTTGTACATAAAAATCCCTTTTTTTCCCTGACAATTTATTTTTCAAATCTGGACTGATGATTGTAAATAAAGAGTTTCATATTAATTGTAGCGTAAGAAAAAAAAATTAAAAATATATTTTCGGAAAATGTCATCTCTTGTCTTTAACATTTTCCCTTCTTCCAATTAATATAAATTTGCTTTTCCAAGTATATTTTCTATTGAATTGTTTAATTGTATAGTATCTTATATTTTATGTAGTTTTTTGAAAAAGATATGTGTGATAATTATTTAACTCTTGTATGCTTGTCTTTATACATATATACAAATAATTGTAATTTTTTTTAATTAAATTTATTGAAATACATTATTCTTAACCTGAATAGACTTGTAATCAACTTTCATTTTATAATATTAACTGCTTTTAAAAAATAATGTATATGTATTTGCATTTATAATGCTTTGCATAATTTATTGGTTACTATAGCATGCTGCAGTGATGTGTAGAGTGGAAAAAAAATCTATTTTTTTTCCATACATATCTTGCGTAATATCTAAAATGTTTTGCAAATCATGTTTAATGAAATATATATTGTTTTATTATTTATGTGTTGTTAAATTAAATTGTAACTTTTTATTGAATTTGAACATGCATTAGTTATTTTATAATAATATTTTAAATATAAAATTTCAATACAATAAGAATTACATAATGGTATCAAGCAGATCATTTTTTTAAAATTAAATTAATTGTGCTTCCATACCTGTTTTAGGCATTGCATAAAAATATCTAATACAATTCTTCAGTATATTTATGCATACAGTGCCTTACAGAAGGTAATGCGTAAACATATTGTGTATCCAAATTCTTTACATGAAAAGTTATTCAATAATGAAAATTAACTTTTGAAACAATTCATTATAGATATATTTTACATATATAACTTTATTTTTATTTTTAAAAATTTTGTTAGAAATGTGATAATACATGATTATTGGTTCTCACAAAAGTTTTTACTCCAATAAAGGTCTTTCAACTGCATATTAATTTTTTTTTATATATATTTAATTGAATATTCACAATTTTTAAAAACACTTATCTTTAGGTACAAATTCAATCTAATTTTTAAAAACCATTTAGTTCCATTTTTCTAGTAGGACAGATTTTAGCTGCTGGCTGCTTTAAAAAAATATTATTTTTCAAATTTCTGTTTTCAAATATTAACTAAATATGTTATACTGAATTTAAATCTAGTGACTGAGAAAGCATTCAAGTCAATATATTTAGAATAATTATCCTAATAGAACTTGAAGGCATTCAGTCGACTAAGTTTTTGTTGTGGACTTTAAAACTTAGTTCAAGGTGTCAATATACTTATACATTATGTGTAAAATGTCAAAAGTTTTGATTCCGCATGGTAATTGAATACCATGCCACCCACTTACAAAAAAAAAGAAAATGCAGTGATATTTTTGAAGTGCATATTTAAGTTATGAATTCCAGATATTTTTTATGTGGAATGTACTATTCTATGGTTTCATCAATAAATTTGAACTTACCTACTCCGGTAGATAATTCTACTATCATGATTAACAGTTGTAAATAAATTTTCTTTTAGGAATTTTTTAAAAAATTTCTTCAAAATATTGCACTACCATTTTTGAATATGCATTAAATTTGAAAATGTCACATGGTTCCAATATTCTAAAGGATGTTTTATAATGTCTTTAGCAAATGAAATTAAAAGCTTTCAATTTTTTTTTTTTCACTAATGAAGACCCTGCCATGATTTCCGGCTGATCAAAATATTCTTAGAACTGTTTTTGGACTTTCACATATTCCACAATATTCTTCCAATTTTGCTATTACTCTTGTATTCAATATTATCAAATTTTCTTTAACTTTTTTGGATTGTAATTCCCTTTCCACATTGGAGTTTTGTTGTCTTCCCAAACTTATTCTATAATGCTTTTTATGATGAAAAAACAGTTCAATTTCATTACTGAACCATTTTTAGAATTTTTAAAATAGTATAACTTTTTCCCAGTTGCTAATTTCTAATGAAGTATGCTTGCTTGCTCTTTTTTTTTTTTTTTTTTTTTTTTAATTTTACAAATAAATACTAAAAACAAATGAATATTCTAAGTATAATCCTAAGACAGGGTGTGTGAAAAATTGGCAAGCGGCCAAGTAGGACAGATTAAAAAGAGCAGCATCATACAAGATAATGTTATTTAGAAGAATCGTAATTGCAATAAAAAAATTTTAATTTTTAATCATTAATATTTTATATTGCATACTATTAAAAGAAAAACTAGTTGAAAAAATTCTGCAATAACTATTATACTTTTTTTTCTTCAATACAGCTTTGCACTGCATATGCTTGACTAACATCTTTAATGAGTAATCAGTTCCTTCATTCGATGCTGTCCATTGGTCAGAATGTAGACAATTTTCATTAATACAAAGCATACAATTTTTTATGAATGTCAAGATCATGTGAAAATTTTTGAGCTTTATTTAGTTTATTAACTTTACTTTAAATATTCTATTTTAATTTCTTTTCAAAGTGGGATAAGCTTTAGATTTAAAAAAAAAAAAATATAGTTTGTTTTCATTTGAAATTTTTAATTATTTATGCTTCGTTTTCCTGAAAACATGATAAAAATCATGCATATGAAAACTTTTGTGAGACACTGTATATACCTGAAATTTTATAATTATTTTTATTTTTAAAAATTTAATTATTTTTGGGAAAAAAGTACTTATTGAACTAACTAGTAAGAAAAATAAATAAACAATCGTAAAATTTTCAACAAAATTGGATGATTAATATTATATGTGTTGTTTTGTTTCATGTCAAAATAATGTTGAGAAATGAATATTTAATTTTTTGTAATTGTATTTTTTTTTAAGTAGTGTAAATGATTGCTGTGCAATTAAGATGTCTTTCATTTGATTATATGTCTATAGTTTGTAATTCATAAATATACATTAAAATATTTTCAAATACATACAATAATATAAGTAATTTTATATCAATATTTTTTTTTTCCAAATATAGAATTTGGATGTATATTTTTTAAAATATTTGTAATTAGAATTTTTTTAAATATATTAAAACAAATTCAAAATCCCCAAAATTGGTATTGATATGAATTTTCTATACTTTTTTTTTGGGAGGGGGGGATAAATGTTTTCTACCATATCAAATTCTAGAGTTCTTTTTTTATGATTAGAGATATAGTAAAAAAAGGTATTCAAGTACATTTAAATGTACTTAAATATCATTTTATTTCCTATTTTGTTTGATTTTTTTTTAATACAAAAATACATTATGTGTTTAATTTAACATCTTATAGAATATCTATCTTCAAAAATTAATCTAGTTATTTATACAAAATGGAAACTGCAGTCATAATAAATGATTGGCTGTAAATTTGTTATAATTCTTATATAAGGGTGTATATAAAAAATATTTAAATAAAAAAGTTAAGTGGTGTGTTGTTTCAATGGAACTTACCTCTTTCTTATTTATATTTAAAAATTTTATGTGTGATGGTAGAGAAAAATATCTATTTTGAAATTATATATTTTATCTACAACTAAGCTGTGAATAAATTTTATTTTTCACTTATTTTGAGCACTTGAAGTTTAAGTTGGAAACTCTTAATTTGAAGTTTAATTTAGATTGATCTAAAAAAAATTCCATTTTTTTTTTTTTAAATTTCAAAGAAAAGTATAAATATTAAATTAATTGTATTAAACGGTTTTTAGTTTATCATTTAATCATATAATTTTTAAAAAATGTTTTAACATTTTGTGAATGCTTTATTTTTAACATCTTTATAAAAATGTATTTGCAATTAATATTATTTTTATAAAACATATTCAATATGTTTATCCTTTACATGCCAAACATTAAAACCACTTGCCTAACGAGGGGAAAAAAAAGAAAAGAAAAAAAAAACCCATAACAAAAAAACATTAAAAAAAAATTAAAAAATTAAAAAAATATATATATATAAAGCTTTGAACCAGCTGTAATGCCTTCAACTAGATATTATAATAAGTTGCTTGGTGTATATCACACCATGATTGCAACGCAATTGGCCTAGTTCTTCGTAAAGATATTCGTAGTATTCCTAGTTATTCATAAAGACGTGATGTCGATGCTTGTGCTTGTAGTTCCATGTTTTCGGTGAGGAAAAATTGCACACTTGATGTAAAACAAAACGAAATTTCCAACAGAACAAAGTCCGAATGACCTTAAATTCCTCAATGGTCCAGTGGTAAAGACTTACAAACAGAGACGACAAACTGTCTGTTATCAATTTGTTTGAAGTTTACGCTGTGTGCAAAAATATAAATTTTGTTTTCTTTCTTAAACAGTTTGTAAACAAAAATGTTAATAGGAGTTTATCCTTTCTGGAATCTAAAAGTCATATAGTGTTATCAACATGATAAAAAAATATTAAATAAAATCCCGGTTATTATTTGAATGCGTAATACAAAAAAAGCGTAGACATGACTAATGAGCTACTATTTAATGCATAGAATAATATTTATGGAATATAACAACAACAAAAAAAAAAGTCACAATGGTCTGTGCTAGCACAAACCATTGTGACTTTTTTTTTTTCCTTTCCAAGATACTAAGGCACCTAATTGTTTCGTCCTTTCGGCTCCAAAAAATTTTTTTTTTTTTTTTTTTTTTTTTTTTTTTTTTTTTTTTTTTTGCACAATCCAGTTTCGTCTACATTATACATTCGATTTTCGCTGAGTTTACATTTTTCAAGTATTGTTTGTAAATTTTTAAAATAGTTTTGACTACCACCTTGTGACAAGGTTCATGCTTTTTTCGGTGTAGGTTTACTTAATTATATGAACAGATTACGTTTAAGAAGTAACGCTTTACCCTCTATTTTTGTCGATTTATTGAAATCAGTTTCATCAAAACTATGCCCCAACTTTTGAATGTCAAGCGCTCTCTCACTCCATTAAATTGCCTGGCTAACTTAGGAGAAATTTTTTTTTTTATATTGAGTGTTTAATTTTGTCTCGAAAAGTGGACATTCAGGAATTCCAAAAAATCTTGCTATTTCGTATATCTCTAAAGTTACATAAATGCACTGCTTCCAGTTAAACCTAAATCCAACATCTTTGATTAATACATCATGTGTAATTCCGAGTGCATTTATTAAATACACAAAACAGTCATTATGTAATGGATTTTTATTATAGGGTAATATTGTGTACTAGTTTTTGCTATTTGGTTATACCGCACACCAGTTGCCATGATGTGCAGAATTAAATGGAATTTTGTATAATATCGGAAAAAGTAGTTCAGCTTCCCCACGGTAGATGATGCTCATGCATAAGTTTTTGTATTGTACGGAATCCATTATACTTTGATCTGGTGCCTAGCGAAAATAAAAATGTGTAAATTGGAAAAAAAAAAAAAAAAAAAAAAAAAAAACTAGTTTTTGATTACAAACGCCGTCAAAAATCCCATTTAAAATTAACAGTTCAGATTTAGTTAAATGTGCCTAATATTAAAAATACTAATAATTGAAATGTTAGAGGAATTATATTTCATGTTATGAGGACATTTATTACTTTCAAGATTTAAATAAATTTATTGTAATTTAATTTTTTTTTTCTTCAAATGTAAATCACCTTCGATACATGCTTACTACTTCGTAAAATGCGATTAGAAACAACCATTGGTATAACAATATTAACTGAACTACGGGATTTTGTATCGCATCTGAAAAAATAGTTAAACTTCTCGGCAATAGATTAAAAATACCTATTACAAAAGGTTAATACAAAATACAAAAAGGCTATTACAAAATTATATATAATTATTAAAATTAATATTAATACAAAAGGCTATTACAAAAGGTTTTTTTATTTATTTTTTATTTCACTGAATCTGTCTATCCAAAATTCATGTAAAAATTCTTTTTTAATTAAAGAAAAAAGGTATTTTTAATAACAAAATTGCTATAAAAAATCTTCAAGAATTGCCTAATTTTGTTTATATGCGCCTAATATTAAAATTATTAACAATTTAAATGTTTAATAAACTAGATACGTTATAATGACATTTATTATTTTGAGATTTCAATAAATATGTACATTAATTAATTATTTTTTTGTGAACAAAAATTTATTATCTTAATGTTTTGAAGCCGAGGATTATTTATGTTTAAAAAAGGACGATTTTGCCATGAATGAAAGATGTAAGTCGTTTAATAAACGAAATTATGAATTATTATATTTTTATTTTTAAATATATCATGGAAATATTTTTAACCCACAAAAATTTCAACATTTTTTTAAAATTAAGTTTATATTTTCTATTCTTTTTTTCATTTAGAAAATACCCGACATTTTTAAAATTTTACCCATGTTCATATGTTCTTTTTACTCATATCCAGTGTTAAAATTAGACATTAAATATTCTGATCAACGATTTTAAATTTTCATTCTAAACTAAGCCATTGAAAAATATCACCATAATTATGGAAGGCTAGCAAAATGGTCATATTTGTTAGTAAGTAGACGGTTATGTTTGTTGATCATTCGTATCGTATCAAAATGGGCGGCCTGATGGCCAATTGGCTAGCGCTCTGGCCTTTGGTACCACAGGCTTCACATTCGAATCCTGGCGGTGGCATGGCTGTTTGTTGGTCATTCGGAATCCACGTTGAACTGTAGGTTCCGGTCTATTTAGCCTAAAGTGTGCACAAGATGACCGTTGACGCGACAAACATATCAAAATGACTGCAGAGACGATTGTTACAATTTTGCTACAATTATTTGCCTATTTCTATTTCTTCTGTCAAAATCTTAACAATTTAAACTGTCGAAATGTGTACGAAAACAACAAAAGGAAAAATCCCATCAACTATCTCCTCTGGAAGTTTAGTACCATCTGCACTTAGCGAACGATCCCTTGAGCTAGGGGAATGCTTCTGCGTTAAAATGGCCATAGAAGAAATATATATAACTATAAATCAAAGAAACTGTATTGACGGCAGCAAAGAAGCCGAGGACATTGGATAAAAATTAAATCAGCCATCTGAAAGTTTTAACACATCACTAAAATGTCTTTATTTTAAAATCACAGAATCGCCAGAAGAATTTCAAGAAATCCTAACTTCTCTAGGAAACACTGCGAAAGTCAATTGGAAACGGAATTCCACCTCACCAAATCTTTCATCAACGGAAAGGTAAACCTCCTCCTCTGTGAAATGCGGCCTGATGGCCAACTGGTTATCGCTCTGGCCGTTGATACCGAAAACTGCAGGTTCGAATCCTGGTGGTGGCATGAATGGTTTTTAGTGATTTATTTAACCTATAGTGTGCACAAGATGACCTCTGTGAAATGCGCCACCAGTACCCACTCAAATTCTTTGGAAATTGATGGAACTCCTAAAGCACTAAAATCCAAACCGAGAATTCTGGATAAAGAAGGTTTCGTCATCCCACTTAAACATATAATTGCGAAAACTAATGAGATATGTCAACCGCTACTCCAGCACCCAATCAAGATCAAAACATATTCGCTCAACGGGTTTAATAACGCTGAAACTATCAATAACAAAACTATGCAAAAATTGTACTACCCACCATTTTTCATTAATTCGGATAAAAAAAATGGTCAGAAAGTTAGTCGTCTGCAATTACCACTGTCCGGAGAGCATTTTCTGAGCTAACTGTGAAAAGGATTGCACAACCCTCAGATCCATTGTAATCTCTCAAAAGGTGGAATTTAAATGTTACAGCCTGAATAACAAGTAATATATAGAAAAAAAAAATTTTAGAGTCAATTCCTACTTTTTTTCCCCACTATATTGCAGAAAGTTCCTTATAAATAATTTTCATTCATTTTTTTAAGTTAGAAAAAATTCTCTCTCTCTCTCTCTCATATACACTCTCTCTCTCTCTCTCTCTCACACTAATATATTCACATGTTTCATTTTGTTCCCTCCTTGACTCAGTCTAGAACCCAGAATGAAAAAAGAAATTTTTTTCAGCGATCTACACGCTTCGCCACTGACGTTATTTATATCCTGCTAAATATCTTATATAAGAGAAATTTTTTTCTCCCAGATAAAACTAAAATGAATTAAGTTTAAAAAAATGTATTTGAACTTGAGTGGATGAATAAGAAGTATTTTATGAACGATTGAAAAATTGAACAAGATATATATAGGGAGAGTGTGAACTAATAGTAGGAACTGAAAAATCAACTATTAAAAGTAATAATCCGAGGATTACCCATCTTCATGTCAACATGTCATAAAAGATGCAGTCACATTAAGAAATTTTACTCTCCTTGACATAGGTTAGCTTACCAAAATTGAATCCATACCTCTCTTCCTTATAAAAATAGCAAACTCTTTTATATCCGATGAAATCTGTAAAATGAAAGAACTCCTAGATAATCGTACTCCGAAGAGAAATACAAAAGAAAAAACTTGAACATTTCTCCTGAACGCCACAGAGCGCCGCCTCTTGCCAGCATATATGAGAAAGTACTGTTATAATAATATAATACTGATATACTCTTTTCACTTCACTGTACTGTTATAAAAGAAATTTTCTGAAAAATTGTGCTTGATAGGAGAAATGTGCTTGAAAAATTGGAGAGAGAACCTTCAAAAACATAAGAAACAATCTTAAATTATGAAAAAAAGTTCATAAAAATATTTTTGGGTTGGTCTATTTTTAATCATATGAACTTTCGTATAATTAATAAATATATCTTTATGTCTACCTGGAATTAACACTCAAATAGAAAAGGCTAATTTATCTTAAGAATAAAATACGGTCGAGCGAAAAAGTAGTTGAAAGTCGTAGTTCTTAAAAGTAATGCTAATTTCCAAAGTCAATTTTAAGAAATCCTGCCATAAATTTCATCCTTATCCGCCAAACATATTAAACAAATTTGTTATTCAGAGAAATATATGGCCACATAAATTATTTATTTTCAAGTGTTCATTATTCTCTTCATTAATAAATTAAAAGGCATGAAGAAATATTTGTTTTCTTGAATATTCATGATATACTAGTGGATGCCTTTTTTTTTTTTTTTTTTTTTTTTTTTTTGAGAGAGGAAAAAATAAATGTTAAAGCAAAATATTCATTCCTTTGAAGTTGGAAATGATTAATTAATTCAATTTTTTTTTTTACCCTTACATAAAAAAAATAGAAAAAATAAATAAATAAAAAGTTAATGTTTCCCTATTTATAATCTTTAACCTAATTTCTTATGATCAATTTCGAAGAAATTACACTTGTGCAATAATTTTTTTAATCAATACAACTTCATATATATCTTGCAGATATATCCTCTCAAAATACATTTTTATAGTCATGAATTATTATCAAAGTTATATCCATGAAATAAAACAGATTGATTAAATAAAATATAGCATAAGCAAAAGAATATCACTAACGAGATTTATGAAATAAAAAAGTAACAAAAAATTCTTGTTTCAGATAAAAGTTAAAAAAAAAAGATACTGCCCGATGATTAAAGCGAGAAAAACATGTTGTCAAGAGACCCGTCTGATAAATATTCAGATACTAAATTTATTGATATTAGCATAGAAATTATTTTTTTTATGTAAATGATTATTTCTGTTCGCAAGTGTTTATTTCTGCTAATATTTTTAAAAATCAACGATAATGAAAATTGTGGAAATATTATATAATTTAAGTAAACAATCCGTCTGAGATATTTAATTATGTTAAACTTGCCACAAATTGCAAAGGAATATTTATTACAAAATATAAAATTGGGAGAATCCGTAAAATCTATGGCTTTGCTGATAGGAAATCACTGATATCGATTTACTTAATACGGCAACTAGAGAACTTCGGTTAGTCTGGTTATTAAATTTTAATAGCTATCATATTTAAATTATCCACTTTAAACCGTAGGTCCCGATCTAATATGACTGTAGCGCATTGGGCGTAGGGCTGACAACCGTACCCCGTAAAAAGAAAAAAATCTCATGTTTCGGAATCTGGCCCACCATGGGGTTGTTGCGACATCGAAGAAGATATTTAAATTAGTTATTTTTTAAACACAAGAAACAAAGGGAAAGAAGAAAATAACACTGTTTTATTATTTTATTTTATTATGTCAGTGTCGTTATGCACTTATTGCTATAAAACTTAAAGCACCAAGAAAGAACTACGGCACTTGGCATAAAGGTTTACTATGTCAAGCAGATATATAAATTACAGTTTTATTGCATATTACATAAGTCTAGTAGGCATCATTGATGTCCACCCTCTCTCATAAATAGTCTCTCTGAGGTCCACTGTATGCAGTTTATTTGCTGTAGAGAGAATACTTTATCATTAGAGATGCAATTATGGCGCCGTCGAAACAAATATGAGCAGCTAAGTTGAGCTTTTTGCAGTTGAGCAGCTACTTTGAGGGAAGAATCATTGGAATGATAGAGGCTGGGTGCGATCGTTCTGACAGTAGGTGTTCCAATGGCTTTCCCGATCACAAGATTTAGCACCAATTAAAAATTTGTAAACTGGCCTGGGTCCACTAGCTGGAGAGCGATAGAGTTTGATCCGAATACAAGTACGCGTACATAGCTGTGGACTGAGACGTTGCAGGACATTCTAAAAATCGGTCTGTCTCAATGACCGCCCGTATTCTTAAACTGGGGGTGGTCCGATGAGATATTAGGTCACCCCTCATTTCTTTGTGGGTTTTCCTGCAATAAATTATCTCTTTCATTTTGTAATCATTTATTTATATCAAAATTACAAAAACACATATAGAATTTCAATCGTTTTTAACAATTCCTTTTTGGTGCTTTAATTCTTGTGGCATTGTGTACATTATAGACAAGACATTATTGAAATAGGTTAATCAAAAAATATATTTTTATTATAAAGAAAGCGCAATTATGAATGATACAATTAATAAACTTTTAGTTATTATTTTACGTTAGTTAATTATTTTTTCGCAAAATGAACAGGCTATAAATGTGATAATCTAAACAAGATTCATTTGGTAAGTTGAATAAATTCATCATCATAAGCATGATGTATATTTGTCAAAACATATTTTTATGTTTTTTAAGCATAACTGTAAAAAAAGAAATGTGGAAAAATTTTAAAAAAAATGTGTTTTGGATGCCATATTCAAATATTGTGATTTGTTACGTGTAATCTACATATTGAATGTTAAAAGCATTATAATGTCTCAATGCGAATTAAAGGTAATTGTGTACAATCTATAAACTTTTTTTTTTGTAATTAAGATAAAAATTAATTTTTAAAATGCATGACATATGTTTACCTTTTTTCCGAAAATGATTAAGACAAATTTGCTCTAATTGAGTATCAGTCATACTTAAAAAGAATTTCGTTTTTTCTTTAACAAATAATATTAAGACTACAATTTGGCAAAACTTTTTAAAATTTGTTTAATTTAGAATCGGATAATATAAAATTCCGATTTCTTAAAGTTCTTCAAAATAGTTTTTTTTTTAAATTGTTTCTTTTATTCTTAAATGGTGCTTATTATGAAATAATTTTTCTCTTTACTTGTCTGTATTTTCACAAAATATTTCCGACCAATTGTTTATTATTATTATTGCTTTCATATATATACTACTGCGTCCAAAAAGTAAGGCCAATTTTCAATTTAAAATTTCCCGGGCTTATGTAATTTCAACTTTTTTAGGTTGCTGGAACTGTTCTTGACATCTGTGTGAAAATATTCATTAGTGTTTGAGTTACGCTTGGTTTTGTGAGACACTAAAACTGATTCCGGCGATTTTTGAAATGTCTGAATTAATCGGGGAAAGAACTTGCATTCAATTTTGTTTGCGGAAGCGTATAGAATGTTGCAGAAGGCATTCGGTGAGCATTCTTATATCGGAAAGAAATGTTTACAAGTGGTATAAACAGTTCAAAGAAGGCAGAGAACGCGTTGAAGACGAAGAGTCCTGTGATCGAACATCCACCTCAACCGACGAAGCTCACTTCCAAACAATTAAAGACTTGGTGCTTGCAAACCGTCGATTTACAATTAGAGACCTTGCTGCTGCTGATGAAATTTCCAAAGGATCGGTCAATTCCATTTTGGGCCTCAAACGCGTCAATTCACGATTGGTACCGAAAACATTGAATGCACCAGCTCACACTGCATTAATTCTTCGTGACTTTTTCGCCAAAAATGAAACCCCTATTGTTCCACAACCACCGTATTCACACCGTGCGACTTCTGGCTATTCCCTAACCTCAAAAGACCGCTCCGGGGACACCGTCTTGAGTCGATAGAAGCGATTCAACGTGAATCAGCACGCGCTTTGAACGTCATTCCTACCGATGATTTGTTAGCATGCATTGAGGATTGGAAAAAAAATTGGGATAAGTGCATTGTGTCCGGAGGGGATTACTTTGAAGGCGATGAAATAAATTTGGAAGAATAAATAAAGAGTTTTTGAAAAACAAAATAATTGGTTTTACTTTTTGGGCACAGTCGTATATATGCTGTCTTTATCTTAATATATGCTGTTATATTAAAGTACAGAAATTTTGCTGTGATATATTGCGCTTTTTCTTTGTCTCTCAATGTGACTGACATAGCGAGGAGCTACTGGGATTAAAAAAACAATTTTTTAGAAGTTAAGAATACGTAGGTTTAACATTTCAATTCCGAATATGTAAATGGTACTTTACTGAAGAGACAAGGGAAGTACAGGAAAGAAAACTGTACAGGAGTAAATTGTCTGCGTATTATACAAAACTGTTTACATTTTACTGTTAAAAAATACGACTTCTAATTAAAATTCAAATATATATATAACATATAATTTCATTAAAATTGATTATTTAAATTAATTAAGTACAATTTTTTTTCCTTCTGTGGATATTCTTTTACCGTTGTCATGTACGTATTTTATTAAAAAAATTAAAAAACACATATTATTTTAAGTTTTTTTAAAGAATGTTAATATTTAGATCAGTAATGAGTTAAATATATTTTTGAAATTTTATTCATCAGATTCCCTTAACATTAGAGAAGACATCCGTACGATTTAAAAAAAATAAATCAAACTATGAGAAACTCCATATGGCGATAAAGTATTTCTTAAGTAATAAAGAACTGAGATAAGTCAACATAAATTGATAGTGTGAGCTTTTTTATTAAATGGGAATATCTGAAGACATATTATCTGCATTGTTTTAGAACATAGAAAGAGAAAAAAAATAGGTTGTAAAGTGAAATAATGATATGGTATATTTTTTTGATATTTAAAAAAAAAAAAAATTTATTCTAATACAGCCTTTTCAAATAACGGTGATTAACAAACGTGCAAATAATTAATTAAAAAAATCAAAAGAGAAAAAAATGTAACAGTTTTCTTTTAGAATTCTTTCTTCTTTTAAAGAATTTACTCGTCCCACTTTATACTTCGCGGTATTCACTACTTAAATGACGCATTTACATTTCAGAGGGGAGAAAAAATCCCCAACTTGGAAAAACAAAACTTTTTTTTCACTAAAATACAAAAAAAGAATTATTTTTATCAAATATTTCTCCATATTTGTTACGCTTCTTGTTTCCATAGCAACAAATACATTACCGAATTCTATGCGTCTGTTTTCCTTTAGAAATACTTTGTTTTCGTTTTATTTTAAAACAAAACAAAATATTTATATATGAGAAATAATTTTTTTTACAAATGGATTAAGAATTTATTATTCTTTACTCTAATAGTAACACGTATAGAGTAGAGAAACAAAAATCTCCTCTACTATTTCCAAATATAATATTTAGAAATTTGTATATATATAACGACAGAAAGCTGTTATAATAGAAATAATATTTTCTATTATTACAAATGCACGAGCCAACGGCCATACCATGCTGAATATACCGGTTCTCGTTCGATCACCAAAGTCCAGCATCATTTTGCGCGGTCAGTACTTGGGTGGGTGACCACCTGGGAACACCGCGTGCCCGTTGGCATACACAAATTTGGGACCTGAATGGCCGAGTGTCTAGCGCTCGGTGCCACAGGTTTCGGGTTCGAATCTCGGCGGTGCCATGAATGTTTGTAGTGGTTCGGAATCCACTTTAAGCCGTAGGTCCCGGTCTCTCCTATGACTGTAAGCGCATCACGGAGCCAAAGTCAGTCTTCTACCTACGGGGGTGCTCCATCACAACAGAAGCTGCTTCCTTCCCCTTCAATCATGAGTACGTATGGGCTCGTGGGCTTGGCCAGCCAAGTGGGATAAGAAACAACAAACAACAACACAAATGCACGAGATTGACAATGAAAGGACTTTATTTTTTTTCTAATTACACAAAAATATCTGCTCTTTTACAACAACAACAACACTTTTCGTTTTTTTTTCCTTCAAAATAAATCATATCGAGAATCAAAAGTAATTTCACAACAGCACACGCCACTTTTTCTTCTGGTGGACAGCAACAGAACATCACTCGCGTAAGGCACTAAAACTTCACACGCTATTTTCTCGAATGAAAGACTCGCTCGTGATTTTTAATAAAAAACAGTAGTTAAGTATAAATTCTGATGGTTAATTGAAAACAAAATTTTTTATTTCTGCTAGAAACTTTCAGGTTCCGTTTTAAAACCTTGATTAACTATGGACGGAATTTTGGCGAAGGCTTCTGTCGGTGATGGAATGGGTGTGTCCGGGTGTCCGTTTCCGAGGTGGTCCGATAAGTGACCGTTGGTCAAGTGGTCTGTGGGTGCCTGAACGACGGCGTGCGGCAAGGTCGCGGAATCGCTGGTGGATTCACTGAGGGATGATGAACTATTCGAAGAAGAAGACTCGGCGGATGCACCTGTGAAATAAGAAAAAAAAAACGAATTTTATTATAAACTTCACAAAACAAGTAATATTAAAAAAAAAAAAAATTTAAAGTCAATCCCTACTTTTTTTTCACTCTATTGCAGAAAGTCCTTTATAAATAATTTTCATTCATTTTTTTAAGTTAGAAAAAATTAGAGAGTTTTTGCATACCGTATTTTTATAATACGGTATTTTTTTCTCCCTAGCACGCATACTCATAGGAAATTGCGCATGCGTATCTGTAATAATGTTTCCTATGATCATGCGCGCTAGGGAGAAAAAAATACCGTATTATAAAAATACGGTATGTAAAAACTCTCTCTCTCAGATACACACTTTCCATCTCTCTCACTCACACACTCACTGATTTATTCACATGTATCATTTTTTATTTTGTTCCCTCCTTGACTCAGACTAGAACCCAGAATGAAAAAAGAATCTGAAAAAGAAAATTTTTTCCAGCGATCTGCACGCTTCGCCATTGGCGGTATTTTTTACTAAATTTATATCCTGCTAAATATCTTATATAAGAGAATTTTTTTTCTCCCATATAAAAATAAAATTACTGAATTAATATTTGAAAAAACTGTATTAACATCCAGTGTCATCCACTACAAGTTCAAAAAAAAATGTATTTGAACTCGAGTGGATGAATAAAAAGTATTTTATGAACGATTGAAAATTTGAACAAGATATTTAAATATCTTGGGAGAGTGTGAAGTAATAATAGTAGGAATTGAAAAATAAAAGATTTTTCTGTAGATAATATAATAATAATAAGATGCAATGAAAATTCATCATAATTCCCGTTATTTATAGGTAATAAATCGATTTAATCAAATAAAGATAATTAATATAGTCTACCAAGGTTAATTCGGTTAAAAATACTCCTGGTATTTAGTTGTAGCAGTCACAGATAAAGGAGTTATCATCAGTTAGACACATTCTGTATCACTTAAAATAGTAAACGAGCGTGTGTTTCAGTAATACAATCTGTAATTTTTATAACTAAATATATTATTTGTTAAAAATAAACACTCTTTTAAAAGAATGCTTATTGAGTGTGAGTGTAGTCCAATATACCTTAATATATTACAAAGAAGATTCCACCTTCGTTCGGTTTAAGTTAACATTTTTTTATTTTATTAAATTTGTTGAGAAAACAAATTTTAAATATGCTAAACTTATGTGGAGTTAAAAAAAATAGCGCAGCCGCAAGTGCGACAGTTAAATTAAATTGGAATTAAATTGAACGCAACTCTGGGTTGAACGTTAATCAACCTTTATCTGATGAAAGTTAAATTTTTTAAACAGGCGTTTAAATCAACTACTAATATCAAACCCATGTTATCCGAAGAATTGAATGGCGTTAAACACCTCTTAGCGCTGAGATTGTGAAGCACTGTTAAGTAACTGCTAAAACCAACTGCTAAAATACATTCCATATTCGAATTATTGAATTTAGTTACGGTGACAAAAAAGTAGCCTACTCATACAGCCAACTAGCTTCAAAGTTAAGTACTACTGCTAAAAGTAACCGTTAATTCTTCCTTTTGTCAGTTTGAGTTGACCACTAATTCTCGTTAAAGTAATTAAATTATCTATTACGTTAATATTATCACAAGGCCTATGTGCAAACATATGCCAGTTTTCGTTAAGAAAATATATAAAAAATAAATCCTCTATCCTCATAGAAATCAATATTGGCATACTGTAGCATTGTCTGTAAATAAGGATGTTAACAAATTAACATCATAAAGAGATTAGAAAATTGAATTTAATAACTATATGGTTATTACATTTACAATGTAAATGAAGCATAGTATTTAATAAAAAAATTTCACCAAGTTATTTACAAGACTTTCATTTTTACGTCTTTCAACCTGGAACTCACCTCCAAGCAACATTTCTTGTAAAAGATTATCTATCTTGGCCATCCCAAAGAGCTTCGCAAATTGTATCTGTTCTATCATCTGCCATGTGATACTTTGAAGGGCTGGTAATAGCAGTAAAATATCACCAAATCTTCCCCGAGATTCATACTGGCGATCGTTTATGTAATCCTCTAGACTAGTTTGAATTTGATCTCGCAGTGCCTTGATACGAGGTGAGTCTGCTAAGCCTTTGGCGTCTGCAATTGAAATGACTGTGTTGTACCATACATGAAATAAAATACTTGAAAAAAAAATATTTAAATAATGCTAAATCTTCTTGGAAATGTAACTTTTCTGATTAGCACAGCTAAATTTACTACCAGTCAAATTGTGTGTTTAAAATTAGTAGGCAAGCCAGAAGGAGTTGTTTACAAAAAAGCATTACAGATATATTTAGCAAAAAATAATGATACACTTTACCATTATTTGCTGTTTCCATACGTCAGGTAGTGAACATCAAAGTAAAAATAAGAATAATAATAAATATATTTTTTAAATTTGAAGAAAAACAAAGAATTGAATCTAAATACGTTTTATGTAAAATGATTATTATCAAACATTGTGATGCGAAATAATAGATGAAATCAAACAAATGACTATTAATTACAAAATTAACAAAAATAAAATTACGGAAAAAAGATTTTTAATGTAAAGAATACTAATTAACATACATTTCGAAATAATTTCTCTCTTCTTGATTCTGGTTTACATAACTCAATATAACTAATTGGGATAAGTATATTGTTGTGAAAAACAATTTACTTATTCCAATTGGTTATTTTTGTTTTAGATATTTAAAAAAGTCGCACTTCAATTCAAATATTTGCAAAAAATTTTGAAAGTCTTACGTTTTCTTTACATACGTTTCTGAAAAATTTTTTGACACTGTGTTATTCATGGAAACGATGTTTTAAAGTTTGATTATTTTTATTTATTTATTCTTATTATTATTATTATTATTATTTTGGCAAGAAGAGATTAAATTAATTATTGAAACTTTTAAACATATATTAATTGATTAAAGAAAAAAAAAACAGATTATATGGAACTTTTCTATTTTGTAAACTTTAAACTTAATTTAAAAACTGCTTAAAAATGAATAAATTTATATGTATTTTTTATGTGTAATTTTTTACAAATTCAAAATCATTTCTAATTTTTTTCCTTTAATAAATTAATAAAAAAAGACTTACTTTATTTTGGCGTCTTTAAACCGCATTCACACCAAAGCAGAGAAGCGTGAAGCTGCGGCTAATCACAAAATTTAAACTCGTGCTTACTGAGGCTTGTGATTGACCAACGCTTCATATCTCGCCGTGGTTGGTGTGAATGCGGCTTCATTTACAGAGATGGGGGTACTTTTACGATGATAATCACCCAAATAGTAACAAACATTTTATACAAGAAGTATTTTGGTTACTGTTTTTAAAACAATTTGCACGTGATTATTTCTATGTTTAAATCTGAATTTTAATCCGGCCCATTTTGTGTATGCAAAATTACGGAGTATGAAACTCCTTATTAATAACACTTTCATTTCAAAACTGTTAGAATTTATTGTGATTCGTTTTATGTAAAATCCAAAACAAAACTGTACTTAGAATAGAAGCATGCAAAATTGTGAATTCATTCCTGATATAAAAGTATGTTTGTGTCTAATCCTCAGGGTCCAGGCAGCATGTGACGGCGCCTCCCCCCATGATTCTACTCATGGATAGAGGAAAAGAGGGCAATTTCTGCTGTGTTGAAGCACTTGTAGGTGAAAGTCTGACTTAGCTCCGTGACACTGAAGAAGGGCAGTGCCTTCAGGGATGGCTTTTAAGGGGGAACTACCCCGCATTTGCGTATCGTATAGCAGAAAAACCCGGAAAACTTCCACCAAGTAGTCCAACTAACAAGGCAAGGTGCTGAACATAGCAAATGCCAACGCGCCTCCTCGTTTTTTTTAGCAGTGCCTATAACAAAAGCGCCAGAGTATTGAATCACCGTCTTAATGCTCACTAACAGCGCACGCTAGCGCTGAGCCACGAGACGGGCGATATAAAAGCATGGAAGGGTAAAACTGTTAAAACCTGGTATGATCAATTAAGCATAATAGTGAATTGAATCAAATAAGTCCTTCCAGTCCAGAAATTTAGCGATGAACGTAATCTATAGTATAAAAAAAATAAATAAATAAATAAAATTTCAGCAGATAGAATTTCGACATTTTTTTTTATTATTTTTCTTATAGAAATGAAAATAATTTACTTACAAAATGCCATAAATTTTATTTCCATTTCATCAGTAATCATAATATGTTATCGATGTTTGTTACTTTCTGGATGATCACTTCATTTGTTACAATAGTTATGACTATCATCCCTTTCAAATAAATCAACAAGCCTTATTTACATGAGCCTTATTTTTTACATTGCAATAGGTGTTGAGAGTTAGATAATACTATAATTTTCATTTTATTTGTTAGTTCAGCTACCGAAAAGCCAACATTGAACAGAAAAAAGCCACCAAAAAGAGGGAGGAGAAAGATACGAAAGAGCGGAGAGTGAGAGAGAGATAGAGAAGAACGGGCACACAAGAATCAACTGAAATCATGCAATGTTCGTACCATAGAAATGATTTCATTCACAGAAAATCTGAAGCTTACATGGATCGAAAAACACAATCGCTTTTAAGCAGGCGAATTCTGTGTCGTCTACGTGAGCTTCCCGGAGAGTAGTGGTCAGTTCGTCCATAATGCGACATCCGATGCGACTGATTTCGACCTCCCGGGACTGACGAGGAATAACGAAATCGTTACCTAACAGGAGATTGTCCTTCAGGTGCATTGAACGCCTCGCGAGACCTAATAGTAAATGCTCTCCAGCGTGGGCGCGCAACAAGGCTACCTGGAAATAAAAATCATATCACTTTTCACCCAACAGTTTTAAAGGTATCATTTTTCAATTAATTCTATTAGCTCACACTCTTCCTATATACACTCAAGAGCCAAAACATTATGACCACCTGTCAATAACGAGTTGGCCCACCTTTGGCGCGCAACACAGCTTCAACCCGGCTTGGCATGGATTAATACCACCACTTAATACCAGTTAAATACCACTTCCACCTGATCACGTGCCTTCCACGTCATCCAGGCGAGTTCATTGCAAAATATAGGGGTGGTTATAATGTTTTGGCTCTTGAGTGTATACAATTAAAAAAAATTTTAATTATTATTTCTATTCCTTGAAAATGATAAGAATTTATTCAAAATTTACAATACTCGATATATGATCAAAAATTCAAAACATTTAGAATATTTAATATGGATATGAAATCAATATAATTGTTTCTATTTAATACTGAAAACAGCTAAAAAACGAGTTATTTTAAAATCTTCTTAATATAGTCAAAAATTAATCTATGAAATATTAGCCTTAAAATGTTATATATCAAAAATACACTTCCTTTTTTTTTTTTCAATTCCTTCTATTAGCTCGCACTCTTCCTATATATATCTTGTTCAAATCTTCAATCGTTCATAAAATACTTTTTATTCATCCACTCGAGTTCAAATACATTTTTTTTTAACTTGTAGTCGATGACACTGGATGTTAATACAGTTTTTTCAAACATTAATTCCGTAATTAAATTTAATTAATTAATTTTAGTTTTTTTTAGATTTTAGTTGCATGTATCAACCAATAGATGGCGCCAGATAAACTTAAAAAATGGATGAAAATTAATTTATAAAGGACTTTCTGCAATATAGTGGGGAAAAAAGTCGGAATTGACTTTAAAAAATTTGTTTTTATATTACTTGTTTTTTTTAACAAACAGTTTTAATTTGATATAAGTATGAATATGAATGGGCCTTTTGTGACTAGCTCTCTAACGCTCGGTGCCACAGGGTTCGAGTCCAGGCAGTGCCTTGGATGTTTGTAGAGCTTCGGAATCCACTTTAATCCGTAGGTCTCCCTCTAATATGACCCTACCCCGTAAAAAGAAAGCATTTCCTGTTTCGGAATCTGCCAGTACACAGACGACCTTGACCCACCATGGGGCTGTTGCTCCAAAGAATGAAAATGAATAAGAATAATTATAATCGAAAATTGATATCTTTTTCATGAAATTACGAAACTTCATTGTTGCATAAATGGCAAGAGAAAAATCAGATTTCTTCTGCTTTCCTTATCGCAATAAATTTTTCTTTCATTTTCTTAATATCATTAAACACAGTTAGATTTTATTTATTTTTTGTGTTTTTGTCACAATGCTTCAGTTAAATCTAACTAACTAACTCCCCGGCACTACAGTCCATGGTGGATTAAGGCCGTCTGCATACTGGCAGATTCCGAAACAGATCTTTTCTTTTTATAGGTTAGGATTGTAAGCCCTATGATCAACAGTCATATTAGACTGGGACCAACGGTTTAAAGTGGATTCCGAGCCACTAAAAACATCCATGACACCACCAGGGTTCGAATTCGAACGCGAAACTTGTGGCACCGAACACCAAAGCTTTATTTAAATCAAAGAACTTATTTTTAAAAGTTAGTAATATTTTAAAAAGAATACCTTCAAAATACAAAATAAGAATTAATACACCAATATAAGTTTAAAAGAATCAAATAATAATAATAACGTGTAATAAATCAAATATGAATTCAGATGACTTGATTTTTATATTATATATGCATAGATATATTATGGATATTTTAATTTATTTATTAATATTATTTTCAAACTTCTTCATCACAGTAAAAGACATTTGCCTAATTCATGGCCCAGTTGTAATGTGGGCAGCAAGTCTGCAGATTGTTGTTGGTCAAGGGTCACTGCGCGTTCAGAAACGACGAGACTCGATTGAGATTGTAACAATATAGTATATAAATTGCTCGCATCAATGTCTCGCTGCCTGACGATACGTTTTCTTCCATATGATTTATCCATCTCCCAGATCAGGGGTCTCCAAACTTTCCAGCCTTAGGGCCATACTGTTTACTCCAGTAAGTACCAAAGGGCCAAAACCGTTTTAATTTTTTTGCCATTATCTATAATTTCTAGACTATTCCGTTCCTGGGGAATTTTCAGGACAAAAATCATATGTTCGATTCAGGATATATACATTCCAAACATCGATATACATACATATTCGATATTCTTTACCCCAACATAACTACCGAGGGGAACCGCAGGATGTTTAATAGTTTATAATCTTAGTGGGATTCATTTCATTTATTTGTTAGTTGTTATGCTTAAGTTAAATTTTCTGTGTATTATGCTTGTCATTAAGCTTTACCTAGCGAGTAAATAAAACCGAGTTAATATTATTTCTGTGTTTTTTTATCCAACTTATTACGGCAACAATAAGCTATTCACTGTCGCGTGCCGGATTGAGGACACTGGTGGGCCGGATTTGGCCCGCGAGCCGTAGTTTGAAGACCCCTGTCCCAGATGGTTCTGGGTTTCTTTTACATACACGCAAATGCATGGTAGTTACACCTGAAAGTCCTCCCAGAAGGCAACGCTTCGCATCTCCCATGTAGGCTATATGCGACATACATAAATGCAACACATGGCACACATAAGTACAGAAAAAAAGAAGCCGTAATTGAATTTGTAAATGGCAAGGGCTGTGTGCCATTGGGCATGGAGTACCATGAGGCTGTTGTTCATTGAAGAAGAACAGTACCTACTCTATTAAAAAATCTAATAAATTTTATTGCTGCTCTCAATTAATAAATAATAAATTAAGTTATCCATAAAGTCGAGTATCTTAGTAAAATATTGTTATGAATAATACCATAATTATGATCAAGATAATGTTTGGGGCATTTTTTAGTAAATAAAGTTCTAAAATTTTATATTGAATAGAATACACTACTACGGGCTTGATGGTCGAGTGACTTGGGCTCGGTGCCACATGCTTTGTGTTCGCGTTCGGGTTTGTAGTGGCTCGAAATCCACTTTAAACCGTAGGCACCAGTTTAATATAACTGTTGAGCGTAGAGCTCACAACGCCTACCCCGTAAAAAAATATTCTCATGTTTCGGATTCTGTCTACTGACAGACGGCCCACAATGGGACTGTTGCGCCAATGAAGAAGAGAACACTATTAAAAATACCTGATAAATTTTGTTGTAGATCTCAATTAATAAATAATAAAATAAATGTTGTAATTCCTCAAGACAAAAAAAATATTATATAAAATTGTTCAAGAGATTTATTATTTCCATTTCTGAATAGGTCATTACCACGTTGTACTTATCCGTATTTTGTTAAAATGAGTGTGTTAAGTACTAGTAGTGATTAATGGCTCTCTTTCTGTTAGCGATGAGTGATTTCAGTTTTATGCAGCCGTGAAATGTTTTTCCTTGAACTGTTGAAACATCCGTTTCTCTCACGTGAATAATAAAGTATAAAAATTAAGAAAAATTGATAAATAAACAAATGGCGTCATTTAAGACATTTATCTTCTATTTCTTTTTCTGTTACAGATTTATACATTTTCAAATTTGAGGTATTGAACTTTCAAAACAATTCTATAACAAATTACAGGATGCAAAATGTTGTTCAGGTTTTCTTTTTTAAAAATAAAAAAAACAGTTGATTTGTTTTCTTATATTTTGTGCCCATGTCGTGGGTTGTTTTTACCACTGAATATATTTTACCGAAAAGTATTTCTTCTTTATTGGCAAAACAGCCCTATGGTGGGCCAGGCCGTTCGCCTACTAGCAGAGTTTGAGACAAGAAATATTTTCTTTTTACGCGTTAGGGTTGTCGGCCCTATGCTGCACAGTCATATTAGAGATGGACCTATGGTTTAAAATGGATTCCGAACTACTAGAAACATCCATGACAACGCCGGGACTCGAACACGAAACCTGTGGTACCGAGTGCCAGAGCGCCAGCCACTCGGCGGTTCACGCCCCTCGTTTCGTAATATACTATTGGAATTCTTATTATGTACACTGGTCTGCAAAACTTAAGCAACAATGTAAAAAATTAGCAAATAGCCATGAAATTGCAGAAAAGGAGGTCTGAAGATCAGTATAATGAACACGTAAGTCAGTAGAAACGTCGGAGGTGACGTGAGCGTAAGCAAAACGCGTGATGTCGGCGAGCGCAGCTCAACAGTATAATAAAAGGAAGGACGGAGACGCAATTCAATATATTCGCTGCAAGTGTCAGTGAGTCAGTTCGTGAAATATGGCCAGAAGAAATCACCTGGACGACTTCACACGAAGAATGATCGGAAAGCTGGAGGAGGGGCATACTGTCAACAGTGTAGCTGCAGAGTTCGGAATCAACAAAAGTGTTGTTTCGCGCGCTTGGAAAGCATTCCAAACCACAGGTACAGCTGTTAGGAAGGTTGGTGGTGGCCGCCCGAGGAAGACAACTGCAGGGGATGACCGATATATCGTCCTGCAGCCGAAAAGAGGCCGACAGCAGTCAGCAAGCGCCATTGCTCAGCAACTCTGTACAGCAACGGGGCGACAAGTGTCGCCGTTTACTGTGGCCAGATGCCTTCACAAAGTGGGCCTCTTCGCCCGCCGTCCTGAACGCTGCCTCCCGTTGAAAGTTGGCCACCGTTTACAGTGGTGCAGAGAGCACAAAAACTGGACAACTGGTCAATGGAGTCGTGTCCTCTTTACGGATGAGAGTCGGTTCTGTACTAGAAGCGATTCTCGACGCGTTTTGATTTGGAGAGAGGTCGGGACCCGGTTTTATCCCAGTAAGCTCAAAGAAAGACACCGTTATGGTGGTTCTGGAGTTCTTGTCTGGGGAGGCATTTTGCTGAACGGGCGAACTGAGCTCCACGTTTTCGACAGAGGGTCTGTAACCGGCGATTGCTATTGTGATGAGGTACTCCTTCCCCATGTGCGTCTGTTCCGAGGTGCCTTTGGTCCAGACTTCATTTTTATGGATGACAATGCACGGCCACATCGGACTCTTGCTGTTGAGGAGCTACTGGAAAGTGAAGATATCACTCGAATGGATTGGCCAGCGTACTCCCCAGATTTAAATCCCATCGAACATGTGTGGGATGCTTTGGAGAGACGCATAGCACGCTTACATCCTCCAGAGAACACCCAACAACTCAAACAGATGCTGATCGAGGAATGGGCACTCCTACCGCAAGAAATGATGCACTATGCGTTCAATAAAGCTTGTTTTTGTTTGATTCCATACCGTATGCATTGCATTCCTTTTTCAGCGCCGGTGCTTTCGTCATTCTTTACGTACATAATACTCTCCCTGATTTATGAATGTCATGTCTCTCAGATGATTTCTCGTGGAGTTATGGCAAAAAACCCACCTGTTGCTTAAGTTTTGCACGGAAGCGGACGAATCGATTACTCGTTAGGAACAAATTTGCTCTGAAAGGAAAAAAGTATTATAGTTACGGTGGAATTCTTTTTATTTATTGTTTTTTTAATATCGTCAGATCTAAAATTATTATTAAAAATTAAAATTATTCTTATAGCTATTAAAATAATTCCTTCCTTGACGATATTTTCTTTCTTAAAAATTTGTGTATGTTATTTTCTAAGAATATTACTAACAAGGAGCAATTGATGATTATTTTCCTGTCTTTTTAGTAATTTATAACAATTCAAGTGTTGCTTAATTTGAAAGCAGCCATTGAGAGAGAAATTCAAAAAAGTGAAAGTAGAAGAATATATACCTGATCATCCAGAGGAAGTTCGCAGAATTGAGGAATGCATTTAGCCCAATCAACCAGTATTAACAGCTGCTGTTTCATAGATTCGCACACGTCTGCTATGTTGGCGACTTTTTTTGCAGCGATATCTCCGTCCGCTGTGTTGTGAGTTAGCTGAAAGAATTAGAAACGCTGATCCCACAAGCAATTTACGCAATCCAAAAAATGCATGCAGTTAATTACCAAAATAGTTTTCACACATTAAATGCTAAAAACTTTCGATTATGGAACATCTGAAATATGACGAATTAACTACCAAAAAAATTTGTTTGGGTGTTTTTTCACTTATGCTTAATTCATTGTTTCTATCAATTCTAAACATTATACATAAGTAAGTTTTTTCAAACAGTATTAGATTTAAGATTAAAAAAGAACTTTTATTGCGTTTTATATTAAGAAATTCCTACAGTAGATTTAAAAATGTTAATTTACCAGAACATATGCAACTCCACATATAGATAAACATGCGATTTTAGTGTCACAAGATTCAATAATTGGCAAAAAAAAAAAAGTTCTTAAAATTGTTCTTAAGTCAAGAGGACTTAAGAACAATTTTAAGGACTTTTTTTTCCTTAAAATACTTTTATTCTAATATGGTTCAAGAATTAAGGAAAATTACAAGGAATTCCTATAACAATTTTCTAAATCAGGAATTTTCGTACACAAACGACATGATGGCAGTTTTTAAGCACAATCACCATTAAATTTAATATTATTCATTTGAAAGTGTATTAGATGATAAAAAGATTTCATTCTACGGTTCAATATTTTTTTAACAAAATCATGCAAAAAAAAATTCTTCATGGATTGAAATGGTTTTATTTAACTTCATTAAAATGTTACATATAATTTTAAAACAATTTTAACAAGACAGAGATTTTTATTCAGATTCTTCACTACCAAAACAAAATTTGGGCACTTAATTCACCAACGATGGACACTACCGTTATACACAATTTTTTTAACGCAGCTGTTGATTTCTGGTACGAGTCTTAAGTCAAATCTATGTGACGGAAAAACCTTTGATTTTCTTTGGATTGATTAAAATATTCAAAAATAAAGAAAAAAGCAAACTTCTACAGGTATGAAAAACTTGTGAAAGTATGTAAAGAAAGCTAAAGTAAGAGATATTTCAGAAACTGAAAACGTCTCGCATAATAATGAATTACATAATAAATAAGTACTTAATAGTACAGATTTGTGGAAATTCCTAGAAGTAATAGGACTCAAAAAGATGTCCTCCCGAACAGAAAGACCGATTGTGAGATTTTTGAGAGAGAATCCCAATACTTCTGCAGCGAAAATAGCAAAAGTGTAGGTGGAGGAATCTATTGCCAATAAGCATACCTAGACAATAAGAACTTTATTACATACCTAACACTACAGAGCATATATAGCTCTAAACAAATCATATTTGACTGCCAGAAATGTAAAATAAACGTCTCGGATATGTCAAATATTATGATGGAAAGTCATATTATTTTTGAAAATCTGTTAAGTTTTACAGATGAGTCAAAATTTAATTTGTTTGGATGTGATGATCGGCGCTTTATAAAACATCAACTCTCCGGATAGGCCAGTGCTCCGCAAGCGTAGTGCATTTCACTCTAAAATTTTGAATGCCAACGGCATGGGGTGTTGCCAGGTGGTCACCTTCCGAAGTACTGACAACACCTGATGATATTTATATTCCGTATGATATGGAAGCTGATGCTTTATATGACAAAAGAGAGATTCAGCATCTCAAAGCACTGATTAGCAAGTATACGTTAGCAAATATAAGAACGAATGTAAAACATAGTGGCGAATGCGTACGTATGAGGGATAGTGGTGCTAGAAATATAGTGTACATCGAAGGACAATGGAAAAATAAAGTACTAAAAGGAAATTTAATTCAATCAGCTACAAAATTGAATTTAAATGAAAAGCTTTATTTGATTCAATGCAATAATTTTAAGTACAACGCTCGGATATTGTATAAAATGCAAAAAGTATTGTCTCATCTTTCTCCAAGTCCTATATCTTACAAAACTTTTGTGGGAGTATATATGTAGAAAAAGTTTTAAGAGAAGGAGTTAAATAAAAAAAATAATAATAATAAAAGTTTTTTAATAGATATATAAAGAGATTTTATTGAAAAATTGGTAATTTGGATGAATAAAAAGTTACAAGTGATAGTAACAGCAAAAGGGCATCACACGAAATGTAATATGTTTTTATCAAAAGGGCATCACACGATTAAATTATGTTTTTATTTAAAATATAATTAATTTATAATTAGTTGTACAAGTGCAAAGCTTTATTTTTTTAACTTATTATAATTAATAATTATAATTATAATAATAATTATAATTATAATTTATCAAATAAAATTGTTTGTATCATTTTAGAAATTTTCTTTGTATTGAATTTTCTTTTGCTTTAAATAAGTGCATCATAGTAAAAAATATCAGACAATGACATTAGCTAACGCTGATATTGAATTAGCAATTTTAGAATTCATTGGCTTTTCAAATTAATTAATTAATTTTGATTCATGGAATATTAAAGTTTAATGGTGATTGTATTTAAAAACTTGAGCCACTTTTCACTTTTATTTGCATGATAAGCATGGATTAAAAACGTGTTATCGAACAGTTATTTTTTAGTGAAAATAACCGGATATAAAAGTTACTTTTATTATGAAATACTTTTAATAAATTACCGTTTTAATAAACATTTTTTCATTTTAAATATATATACATATTATTTTAATTTTATAACTTTTTGAAATCTAATCCTTTTAATACTATTTATTTGTACAACGATTATTTGCACAACAATCTTGAATTATATGGTGATGGGTATTTTTGTAAAATAATCCCTTTTATTCAATGAATATACAGCATGTATATATATATACATATATGTATATAATTGAAAAAAAGGTTGTTTGTTAAATTGTTTTTTAATTAAAACTTTTTCTAAACATAAAATGTATAAAGCCAATTTACTTATAATAATCATTCTTTTTCAATGCAAAAGCAATAGCAAAACACAATTAAATACTTTATACAATAATTTTACCTTTATATCCCTCCAAAAAAATTATTTTCTTCAAATTGGCAATTATTAAAATATCTTTTCATACGTGTGATAAAAATATTATAAAATAAATAACTATTAAGCAAAACTGTAAAAAAGCTAATGAAAAAAAAACTACCTGTCTAGAAAACATTTCTGCATTTAGAAGTGCTGTTAATGTAATTCCAGAATTATTTGTGGCTTCATCATAGCTTGGCCGCCGACAACTAATTCTGTCTCTTTCGTTTTGTACAGCTGTCAATAACGAATAAATGACCATTATTAAGTTATGAGTAAAAATTTATTTCTGAAAACTGATATTTGAATGCAAGTTATATTTAATTAATAAAAAAACTTCCATATTAAATTTTCTGTGATAATATTGAATTTATACGCTATATACTAAATTAAGGCACAAATTATTCGCACTAAGGCGACATTTATAGGCACATAAGAAACCGTTTTTAATACGCTTTTATTAGTTTCACCTGTATGTTTGTTTGTTTGTTTGTAATTGACTTTTTGGGCTCGGGTTTGCCGTACTTTAAGCGATCAGATTTAATTTAAACATTGTAGACTTATCAAGGACCGACGACAATAAAATATTTTGATAAGTTTATTATCTCATCATGATTAGGATCGCCCGGATTAGTGATTTTATTTTAACTTATGAAGAGCAATTTAACCCATGTAGAATGAAAGTACCTAAGACATTCAAACCTACGTGGCACAACGGATAACGCGCCTGACTACGGATCAGGAGATTCCCTGTTCGAATCCTGGCTGGCTCGACATATTGGCATTTAGCCCTTGTTTTACTCACTATTAAATTATTATAAGAACTGTAGTTCCAGTCCTCCGTACTGGGACATCATTTAAATATTATAGTTTAAAAACATGCTTTTAGAGTTAATCAAACTAAAAAGTAAAAAATAAATTAATAGTTTAAAAAAACACGCTTTTAGAGTTAATCAAACTAAAAAATAATTGTTAACATAAGAATGAAATGACTGACGAGAAAATGAATGTCACTTTTCTAAAAGCGTGGGGTGCTTTGTATGACATTTTTAAACTAACTCTGCATTTCGAAATGAAACTAGTGAAAAAGTATAAAGATTGATATCGAGCACCCCACGCTTTTAGAACAGTGATATTCATTTTCTCGTCAGCCATTTTATTCTTATGCTAACAATTATTTTTTACTTTTTAGTTTGATTAACTCTAAAAGCGTGTTTTTTTAGTTTTTTTAAACTATTAATTTATTAATACCATAATATGAATTCGAATAGTTTTTTAAATCTCTACATGGATATGTAATGCTAGGTTCATATAAATTCAAGACTAGATCTGATTGTCGTAAATATTTAGGTTTTAATCTTTAATAATAGATCAAGATGTTTATATGAATAAATTGATTGTATAAAATATCATTTTACACTCATAATGCGCAGTTTATTTTTAATGAGCTAGGTAATTAATTATAAAAAATAAGTAACTGTTGTTATACATTTATGATACTGTATTTATTTTTTCATTTTATTTATGTGTTCTTACATTTTTTGTAGTATATAACTTTGCAGAAATTGTTTTTTAAATTTCTTTCAGTCTTCAATTTCGTCTCAATAGCAATATACACGTAAAAAAAAAAAAAAAAAATCAATTACATTAACATGTTTACAAAAAATTTAAATTAACTTATTTTTTAACTGAATGCAGACATAACACGGATGATTTTTATGTGATAAGCATGATCGTGATGTTTTTTTTTCACCTTCCTTCTTCATGCCCGCTCTGAAGCACTTCTTCAACCTGCAGTACCGGCACTGGTTCCTCTTGTCCTTATCCATGACGCAGCTGCGATTGAAGCGGCAACTGTAAACGTGGTTCTTCCTGACGCTTCTTCTGAAGAATCCTTTGCAACCGTCGCAACTCGAGGCTCCGTAGTGCTTGCCGGTAGCTCGATCTCCACAGATGGCGCACAACTGGTTCAGACCGTTAATGCCGTTATTGGGAGTAGTTGTGACTCGATTCAGTTGAGTGTTGGTCACTTGCTGCAGACTGATCTTGGAATCCCCTAAAAGTAATCAAGGAATTAATTTAATTTACAGATAGATAGATAAAGTTTGTATATTCTGTGATTAGATTCTGTAATTTCCTGCCTATAAAATACGAATTTTGAAATATCAGAATATATATATATATATCTTCTAATGCAGCTGGCAAATAGACCGTGATTTTCGCCATAAGGGCTACACCGATGTTACTCACTTTGCATTACCCAAGAGGTGCGTGTAGTTTGATGGTAAACCACGGACGCGGAATAACAATGCCCCCGCAGCGCTCTACGATCCTATTAGGACCGGGACCTACGGCTTAAAGTGGATTCCGAACCACTACAAACACCCATGGCAAAGCCGGGATTTGAACCCGATACCTGTGGTACTGAACGCCAGAGCACTAGCCATTCTGCCATCGGGCCCCAAGAATATATATATATATATGTAAACTTCTCTACCAGTCTAGCAAATGTTTAACGACAGAGGGAGGCAATCTAGGGGTGTATTTCAAGGCGAAATAAAGAAGCGTTGTTTTTCTCTCAACAATATACATTTAATAAAAAGATATTATATTTACAGCGATATTTACATTAATTGTTAAATAAGCAGAACTTTTACAAAAGCAGAGAAAATGCGACGCATATCCCTCATCGGTGCGTGCTAGTGGATTAAAAGGCCTGGAATGAAGACATATTTAAGAATTAACTGAGATACTGATTAAGATAATTCATCTACCTCGCAAAAAAATTATAAATCATTGAGAAAATGGCATCTCTTTTGTTTTCACCATACTTCATGAATGAATATCTTCTTTCCGGTTTCTGCTATCTTAAATTCTTATTTTTCGATTTCGAAACATAAGATTTTTTTTTGCGGGTCAGCTCTACGCCCAGCAGTCACATTAGACTGGACCTACGGTTTAAAGTAGATTTCGAACCACTACAAACGTCCATGGCACCGCCTGCACAAACCCGAAACCTATGATGGTAGTGAGCGCCAGAGCGCTAGTTACTCGCTTATCAGGTTGCTAACTTAAATTACTAACTATATTTTTTATGCATAATTGAGTTATAAAAAATTATCTTTAAAACTGAACAACGTTTTGTTAATTTTATGGCATGGGTATAAAAACAGAAATTGATTACTGTTACGACATGCCAAAGAACACGCGCGAATTACACATGGATTACACGGAACCGCAGCTGAAAATGACGCTGCATAATGAAACCTTGTATCTCGTTTTGAAACGAGATTATTCCGCAGTCCTCCAAGGACGACAAAATAAACCGTTTTTAGGAAAAAGGCAAATCACCATAACATTTTTTTTTAAGGCACTAAAAATATAAAAATAAGCGAATAACTCCTATAGCGAGCCGATGACAGGACATGCGCAATACTTCTTACATATATGTAAGTAGGTAAGAAACATGTAAGTTTGCTGAAAATTGCGAGAAAGTGTCTGCAGTGGTGTTAACATGAAAACTACAACCGCTGAATTCTATTAAATAAGCAAAAAATATTTGTAACAGAGGACTTCGCTCTTTGAAGAATTAGAAGTATTCAAATGGAGAATAAAAACTAAATTATCTAAGTGGGAATAAATTCAAGTGTAATATTTATGTATTGACAGAAAAGGAATTTATTAATTGTAACCAAGTATTACATGAGTATTCACTTATTCCCCACAGCAAAAAATTAACTGAATAGTTCTGTGAAAGTTTCCTATTTGGGGCAATAGTTCAAACACTTTTATGCCAATAATTTGATTCACATAAACTTCCATATAATTAATGAATGTAATTTAAGGCACTATATTACGATACCAATACTTCCGTACAGAGGTTTTTTTTTCTCTGTTGTGGACGAGAGAAAAAACACAATTCGAGATCGCAGTTTTTAATGCATTATTAAATTCTTAAGTAAATTTAGGGAAACCATGCCAAGAATTTTATTCTCACCTGAAATCAACACCAAGAATACTTAAGCAAATCTGTTCTTCAGAAAAATATAAGACCACATAAATTATTTACTTTCACGTATTCATTTCACTGTTTATTTCAATAATAAAGAAAACTAAGAAGAGATATACATTTTTTTATTTAAATACACAATATTATTACAAAAATTAGTAAATGGCCCGTTTTGCGGGGGAAAAAAATTGTCACTTTATGCAGATTATATATAGGAAATTAGATATTTGTAATTATTACTTAAAAATTTTCCCTCATAATCAATATATCCGTTATATTATAGATGAATAAAAAAAGTAACTATACTGTGTACAATTTAAAGCATGCAATTAAATATCTGAATACTTTATTTCATAATAAAACAATAACATCTTTCGTTGCTTCTGACTAATTAGGGCTTGGTCATAGGAGTTCAGTTATAAAATTAATATAATTATAAAATAAAAGTCAATTGTTTTTATTTATCGAATATTTACATCAGGAACGCACAAAATGTGGACCGTCGGAGCTTCATTTATGGGTGGTTTTATCATATATCCATTTTACTTAATATGATTAAAAATTTCGTGAAAGAATTTCGAATTTTGTTGCAAGGAGAAAACATAGTTTATCTTTATAAATAATTAAATATTTAAATATTAGAATAATGTTTTACCTAATATTTTCTAGATTGCAAATTAAAAGACGACCACGTGCCACGTGCTAGCATATTTGAAGGATCCTTATCTATATAGTTATTTTTATTTGATATTTATTGTTAAAAAAAAGCTGTTCAATTTTAAAACAAAACAGATATGATTTTTGTTAAAGAATTATTAATAATAGTATTAAAATCCTCAAGTCTGCTTGGGTCAGTGCGTATGAGAGAACAAACATTTTTAAATTAATGTAAAAAAAATAGATAAAAACCATTTGATTAAACACTCCTATGACAGGTTTTGCCCATAAACCGAAACAAATAACAAAATAATTATTAAATTAATGCGATATCATGAATCAAATAGTTTTTTTTTTGTAATATTCTTCATGTTTAATATCCATAAAGAATATATATATATATACATATATTTCATGGCGTTTACATATAAATAGCCTATTAAACCATCTACATGAAAATACTGTTATAATTTATAATATACTGTTACAGCTTGATTTTTTTTCATTAACTATAGCATCTAATTATCTATAATTTCAATACTACATGTTTATGTATAGGAAACTTTTAAATACATAATTCAGTGTGGTATATACATAAATGTCCCAAATATATTTGGTTTTCAAAAACACAGAACAATTAAATATTTTTTATTACAAATTTATTCAGCTAAACAAGCTAATGAATTCAAAACTCATAAATGAAAAACTTTTTCTCAGAGTTTACTATTTTTTTTTTTGTATTATTTTTATCCGCGGCTTTTAATATTATTATTATTATAAAATAAGATGTGAAGATTGATTTACTATTTGGGTAGGTTTAGAAATTATACTGTTTACTGCTTAGTAGAAATGTAGTGAGATAATTGTCTAAAATTATCTATGATGTTATTAGGGTTTTCATTTATAAATCATAACGTTGTTACTCCAAATTCAAATATAAAAATTCCTTATATTTTCTTTACACAAATATTATACATGTCAGTTTTGCATAATTTAGAATTGCTTAAATTTTTGAAATAATATAGCCCAGCTATTATTCTTTGATTTTAAGTAAATAAAATGTATTATTTCTGAAATTTATAGAATTACTTAAGTGCTATGTAAAAAAATTTGTATATTAAAGAAAAAATAAGTACATTCGCTGTAATATCTATTTACTGATTAAGGCAAATTTTTACAAACTTTTTTTTTGTTTTAACATTATTTACATAAAATGGTAAAAATAAAATTCTGCAAAAATATACAATAAAAATTATAAACAGAAAAAATACAAAAAAAAAAAAAAAAAAAAAAAATTATAAAATATATCAGCTTTTTTTTATCTTTCAAAATGCATTTCTTGGAATTTTTCAAAGAAAACAACAAAATTTGTTTTTGCTTAATAAGCGTCTTCTACATTGATATCAACAACGAATTAATTTAAACATAATCCCAGACAAATAAACAAAATCTCCAAATGCTTATTTTGCAATATGATTTCGCTAACTCTACTCAAAATATATAGATTATTGTTTTATAAAATAACTTTCATTTATTATAAATCAGTTTGACTACTATATATATATATATATATATCACTGTATAAAGAAAAATGACAATTATCTTACGTGTCTCCATTGCAGCAATGACTTTGGCTACATTAAAGCATTTCGGCTTAGAAAAAGACCAGCAAATAAATTGAAAATGGCATTATTAGTAATCAGAAAAGTTCTACAAGAAATTTTCAAGACGTGCTATCTCACAAAAGATGAGCGACAAGTATATTTAATTTTTAATCAATAATGAAAGATTTAGATCCTGTGCGAGTTAAAAGATATATGACAATCAAAGTTCAGCCCAGAAAAAAAAGTTATCAGTTTTTGTTGGATTACTTAAGTATTATCTTAGAATATATATCAAGAATTGTTGATAATTTTAACTTTAATTCTGGTCTGTGATTTGCTGATAGGTCTATATTTTCTATGGCGTTGATATCTATTGATATACAATAATCTAAAAATAGTCCAAATAAATTGTGTAACTTAAAGCGGTTTTTCTTTTAATTCTATGTTTTTTCATTCAATCGATAATGCTGCACAAACATCAATTCTAACCCAAAAATAATTTGTTAAATGTTAACAGAAAGAAACTTTTTGTTAACATATTGCTTTCAGACAAATTAAATTAAGAAAGCATTAAAAAATTAAAAAGATTTTTAATTATTATTTATATTCCTTGAAAATGATAAGAATTAATTCAAAATTTATAATACTCGATATAATCAAAGATTCAAAACATTTAGAATAATTAATCTGGATATGAAATCAATATAATTGTTTCTATTTAATACTGAAAACAGCTAAAAACGAATTATTTTAAAAATATTCTTAATATAATCAAATATTAATATATGTAAAACGTTATATATAAAAAATACACTTCCTTTTTTTTTCAATTCCTTCTATTAACTCTCTCTATATTTATCTCCCTATATTTACAAATTTTCAATCGTTAATAAAATACTTTTTATTTATCCACTCAAGTTCAAACACATTTTTTTAAACTTGTAGTGGATGACATTTGTTAATACAATTTTTTCACATATTAATTCAGTAATTAAATTTAATGAATTAATTTTAGTTTTTTTTAAATTTAAGTTGCATATATCTACCAATAGATGGCACCAGATAAATTTAAAAAATGAATGAAAATTATATATAAAGGACTTTCTGACAGTGAAAAAAAAGTAGGAATTGACTTAAAAATTTTTTTTTTTTTTATATTACTTGTTTAGTTTAAAATAGTCAGAAAGCAGCAGAGCAGTTTATCCACTGAGTCCCAATTTTGCCTCCAAACGTTTTTGTTTGTTTCTATTGTTTATTTTTTATTGCCTTCTTGAAATTATAATAATAATATAAAAAAATTATATATGCATAAATTTTTTTATTAAGAAAATATGAAAAATAACAAATAATTAATAAAAAATATGAATAATGAATAAGTTTATTTTTTAAATAAATTAATAATATATATATATATATATATATTAATCTTTTTTATATCAATGGGCTAAAAGCTTAAGACATTTCTCTCATTCACAAAGCAGGAGAAAGAGGTTGCTAAGCAACAAGGTTCTCCGTCAATCAGGCAAATCGTAATAATCAGAAACAAGTAATATAAAAAAATTTTAAAAAATTTAAAGTCAATTCCAGCTTTTTTTTTCACTCTATTGCAGATAATTCTTTATAAATAATTTTCATTCATTTTTTTAAGTTTATCTGGCGCCCTCTATTAGTAGATATATGCAATTTAAATCTTAAAAAAAACTAAAATTAATTAATCAAATTTAATGAATGAATTACTATTTGAAAAAACTGTATTAACATCAAGTGTCATCCAGTACAAGTTCAAAAAAATGTATTTGAACTTGAGTGGACGAATAAAAAGTATTTTATGAACGATTGAAAATTTGAACAAGATATATATAGGGAGAGTGTGAACTAATAGAAGGAATTGAAAAAGAGGAAAAAAATTTAAAATAAAATGCTTATTATATACTTATAAAATTAATGGTGAAAAAAAATTTTCTTTCTGATTTTCAACAAGTAATATAGAAAAAAATTTTAAAGTCAATTCCTACTTTTTTTTCACTATTTTGCTGAAAGTCCTTTATAAATAATTTGCATTCATTTTTTAAAGTTTATCTGGCGCCATCTATTGGTAACTTAAATCTAAAATTAATTATTTAAATTTAATTACTGAATTAATATTTGAAAAAACTGTATTAACATCCAGTGTCATCCACTACAAGTTAAAAAAAAATGTATTTGAACTTGAGTGGATGAATAAAAAGTATTTTATTAACGATTGAAAATTTGAACAAGATATATATAGGGAGAGTGTGAGCTAATAGAAGAAATTGAATAAGCAATCAAAATCGTAACTAATTATATATTTAATATACAGATAACCAATGTCAGTCATAAACATTAAAAATTGTTAATGATGAATATTAAAATCATATTTATTGAAAATTAAAATTAAAGATAGCTCATTTATTTTTTTGCACCTTTCAAATAAATGAGAATTTATACTTTTATTAAACATAATTGCATCAAGGATGCTCTTGACCAGAGATTATCTGTTCTAGCTGTGTTTGTGCTAAACGTGCTGCTTTTGATAGTGTTGGTGACTCAGGTGTATCCAAAAATTGCAGACCCTGGATGTGTGCAACAATATGCTTTCATGAATTACGAACTTCCTTTCACATCGTGTCTGTGCTATTCGTATGGGAGATTCCATGTCTAGCTTGAAACAGAGTGAATCTGCTTTATCCCTGGGTACTGTGATTAATCCCAACTTATTCAAAGTTAGCTTCCCAACTTATTCAATTAATGATCTCTTTAAAATCTTGACTTCTGATGGATTGTCATGATACGGCTCTTTATTGTGGATGAGCTTGTTATTGGTGCCATGTGTTGAAAAGGGATTAATCCAGGCTAAATACCAAACTAAATTCGACTCTTAAAAGGCTGGGTTATTGGTGTGTGGAAAATAATAGTCTATAGAATAGAATATAGTATTCCAACTAGAGAAGACTATTAGCTAATTCTTTACCTTAAATAAGCAACCCTTCACTCATTGCTTGTCTCGGGGGGGATGTTTTGTAACATAACGATATGTCAACTTATCTGGGTTGCATCTTTGATAACAAATTTAAATGGATCAAGCATATTGAGCACGTCGTATTAAACGCAAAAAAGAGACTCTCCATTCTCAAGAGATTGGCAGGAGCTAAATGAGGGTGCAATAGAGACACTTTGAATACATCCTACAGGTTTTATATTCAACAGGTTTTGAATTATTGTAATGAGATGTTGATCTCGGCCTAGGATGGTACCTTGAAATCGGGTACTTCGCATGATTACTGGGAGAGTTAAGACTATCCCCATGCTTGCCGTAAACAATTATTTTGTCCCCAACAGCTTTGGATTAATTTAATTTTTTATTCTTTGTAGTTCTACAATGTTCTTGTTCTAATTAGACTCCAAAATAATTCTTTCTGGTGAGACTACGATTATGGTGAGGCAGGTAATCTAAAGATTCAGAGGAACTTCATCCAATGCGTTCGTGAGAATGTCCCATATAATGTTATTAATAATGTGCTATATGAACTACTTTCTTTTGGTAGTACATGGTACTTGATGTCGGATTGGACTTGGTTTTGAACGTGAGGAAACGAGACGTTAGTCCTATTATACTTCGCGCCATTTGGTAATTTTAGTGACTCTTTTTGCTTTCATTAACATGTCGGATCATTTTTAATTCACTTCGATGGAGAACTCGAAGCTATGTACTGTACTGGTGAGAAACATTAGAGATTTCGTTACCTAATGACCTAATGGTGAATGGCTTGGCATTTGTCAATAATAATAATTAAGTATAGTTATCGTACTCATAATCATGTTTAATGCATTCACTGCAATAATCTTTTTAATTGATAAATAAAAAAACAAAATAATACTCAAGCATGTTTTATATATATCACGCAATCTTTTATGAATTTTATGGTACTCGACAATTTAATTTTATGGTATTGACAATAAAACACGCTATTTGGTTTAAAAAAGTTTTATATAAAAATAAAATTTTTATTTATAAGATTTGATAAACGTTCGGTAAAAAAAAAGGCATTTAAAAATATTTTATTGTAGATCATTCCAGAATTTTAAATTAATTAACACCTAATAATGAAATCTCGAAACTGTATGATAATATATAAATGAATTATTCCATCGTTATTTATAACAGAATTTTGATATCTCGATTAAACTAAGAGATATAAAATTATAAAAATGATTAAGAAAGTAATTCTACAATACAGTGAAGTATATTGAAAATAATTTTTAAAAAAAATTTCTTAAGCATAATTAAAGACATTTTCTTAAAATCAATATTTTAATATTTTTGTAAACTATTTTGAAATTTAAAACTTATACAATTAATTCTTATAGGAATCTTTTAACACATTAAGTGAAATAATAAACTCAACTGAACGGGTATCAGTTAAAATCATTAACTTGGAATGGAAAATCACACACAAATCACTAAATGTCAGCTACTGGTTATTTTGTGATTGAAATCAAAAAGTAAGAATTTCAAATAACACATTATCAGAAAAAAGAAAATAATAATAATTTTAAATATAATTTGAGAATAGTTTTTAAAATTAATATTTATTTTAAAAATTCAGAATTTACATCTGAAAATAAAACTTTTCCAACAAATAATTATTATTTTAATTGATTTTGTAATTTGTTATTTGTTTTACGAAAAAAGGATTTATGTATCTAAATAAATGCATAATCATTATATTTTTAATAAACATAAATATTTTTTTAAAAAAACATAACAATTACGTTTTCAATACTAAACTTTTAATATTTTTAATGCTTTAATTTTTAATGCAAATAACTTTTGAATACTTCAGCAAAAATTGTTACAATTTGAAATTCAACATAATGAACTGTGGGAAGATAAGTATCACAATGTGTGGTCCATAAAGTTAACTAATGACGTAGGTTTACGTTGCACCATCTTATAAACACTGTGAAAATTAGTCACTAGTGCCTTTCGTATACCTGTTCTCCCATAAAGAACTTTTTATGATTAAAATGAAAGCTTTCTTCCGATCTTAGCCTGAATTTTAACCACTTAAGCGTACAATTCAATAATATTTAGAAGGCAATAAATCGTAGCAGAGCCATTTCCGTTTCCTCAGCCAGTGTTGACAAAATGGTTGTGGAGTCGGGACAATTAAGTGACGCCCTTCCTCAAAAAGAAACCAAATGCCTGCCTGGAATCATACACACTTTCTTGTTGTTGAACAACAACAATTCAATATTAGTTAGTACTGTTATTTAAATATTATACTACGTTAGTATTGTTATAATTAAATAATAAAATTTAGTATTGTTATAGGTATTATATACTTAGTATTGTTAACAAGTATTACACTACGTTAAATATTTATTTATATTACTATATTTATTTGCAAAATACATTTTCTTATTAATGGAAGTACACCATTCAATATAAAACAAGTAATCTTTATATTTCTTTATCTTAATCTTTATATTACCGTTATCAACATTAGTATACATTCAATAACAAAGAATCATTATATATGTGTATAAAACTCAATATGTGTATATATAACACCAAATTTTTGTCAAAAAAAATGTACAGATTAAAAAAAAAAAGAAATTTTTTTTTTTTTTTTTGTAATTTGTAATTAAGTGTGTTTTAACATTTAAACTTTTTTAATTATGATTTCAAAAGAAATTAAAAATTTTTTTGAAGTAAATAGCATACTATGTGTAAGTTTAGGAGTATAAAAAATCTATCGTAAACACGATTTCTAAAAAAAAAATTCGCTTTTTAAAACAATATATTAAAAACGAAAGTAAAATAAAAATTGAAATTTAATAATTGAAGTTAATATTTTGAGATTCATCTGAATAACATTTTTAATTTGAATGAAAAAATGTATTAGTATTTTAAATTAATAAATCTAGCTAAAACAACATTGTATTAATCAAATCAAAATTGTTTCATAAAATAAAACATGTTATTTAAATTTGATTTGTTATGTTCAGGGATTAATATAGGTATTAAAATAATCCAAAATTTATATTCATAATACTTATATTCATTTATATTTATGAATTTGATAGAAAATTAAATGTATCACAATAATTATATTTAGGTTTTTAATATTAACAAGTTATTCGTTTTATCTAGATAATTTTTTTATTTATTTAACTGAAAGAAATCGATGTAATTTTAATTAATAACAAATGATAATAACAAAAATACCAAATTCGCATGTATTTGAAATTACAAATAAAAACATTTAATAAAAAATTAAAAGAAAATGTGATTGAATTCGCAATAATAATAATTTTCGAAATACATTATTTAAGAATTAATTATGTATTAGTTTTTTAATAATATTTTTAGACAGTAACAAATTACATAAACAAACCAAAGTATTCTTAAGATTTTAAAAGAATTTTTACCACGCAACAAATATAATAGTGACAACTGTTGATAGCCATATGCTTATAGAATAATCAAAGCATTTAGAATATCGGACTAAAAAATCATCTTCAGAATTTCGCATTCAATATTTATGGCATAACTACTAAGAAAAACAGTTTCACTAACAGAAGTGAGTCAGCGAGTGAATCTTCAAATCTTCTGATTGCTGTATATTTCCAACTTCTTGTCATCATAGAAATAAGATGAACAAACTAATCCAATCCAATTATATTTTAAAATGTGCATGATTTCTATACGCAAAATTTGATATTATTATTGAGTACTGCAGAAAAAAAAACCCAAAGAACAATTAATCATAAGGAAACACTTGATAAACATCCCGTGCTGCAAAAAGCCACAGAACTGAAAAAGACTTCTGCACTTTATTTCTGAACCATACCACAATGGACTTTCACCACAAAGAACAGGGTCAATCCTGAAGCATGACGTCAAATGGAACTTTCATCCTAAGCGACGTTACCAAAACCGAAACATCAATAAAGCTAACAAATAGATTTAAGGTATCTTGACATAACCAGACAGAGTGGCAATGATAATGAATAATAAATTGATCTTTGGATTTTGCACGACCCAACTATCGGAAAATCCGGAAATCCTCTATAACGACTTCTTGTTTTCATTTTCTCGCGTTGACTTGAGCGAGAATGGTTTTTCAATAATCCAGCAAGAAAAGTTTCAGGAAAACTTATGGATTAAATCGAAAATATTTCCTAGGAAAATTACCAATGTATCGTTTAAAAAACTCTTTGAAGTTCATCGTTTGTTCGAAGATAGAAGAAAACAATCAGGCAAATATAAAATATCACCGCGCGGGCAAACAATTTAAATAATAATATCTCACCTGGCAATATGTAATCCCAATCCATTATCTTCATTGCTTTTCGAATTTCACACCACTAAGTTTGTTTTCTGCTACGTAATGAAACTAATAGATAAAAATTGTGACATTAAGACACCAGCATCAGCATCTCAGAATGAGCAACGCACTAGTTTTACCAATAACAAGTCAATGCTTCAAAAAGTATCGATATTTTTTTCTGCCATAATAGTTGGCAAAAAAGATGCTCACGACTTGAACACGTGAAAGTAAAAGAGCTACTTTCATAGCATTGGAGATCGTCTCTCTAGAGGCTCACGGCATTATCACGTGACGAAATCGCTTGTGATAAAAAGTTCTGTTTTCTTCAGGCTTATCTGCGTCATGGGAACTTTCATTTACTTTAAGCGTCTAAAGATGACCCCAAACATAGAGGTTAACGGTAGTACTGATTTACAGCTTTAGTTAAGGGACAAACTTATACTTGAGAAAAAATAATAATAATAAACTTAACATGACAACAAACTGTTTTAATCTGTTCTTTCCTAATTGTGACGACGCCATTTGATAAATATCGTAAATCAGCAATGATCAATGCAAAACAAATAGTCGCAGATCTAATATTTAAGGATATCTAAATGTTTTAACAACTATTTTCTCTCTTCTGATCCCCAAAATTTCGCTTTGTTAAAAAATATGTATTTTAGGATGTATTTACTATCTTGCACTCATTACGTCAACAAACTCCAACTATTAATGACTAAAATGTTATACTGCAAAATTGTGTATATACTTTTATTTTACACTAAAATATACTAAAATTATTCAAGAAACACAAATATATTTGTACCAAATTTTTCTACAGTGTAATGTCTAACCTTTTTCGTCATACATTTACTTCTAATCTTAACAAAAATAAACATTAATACCAATGCAAAGCTATTCAAGATCAACAATTCGCTCTTTTGTTTATGTTATGGAAAATATTAAATAGCTACAATAAACAACTTAATTATGATTTTCTATGTGATATTGCCTTACTTTAATGGAAAATACTGGATCATATGACTATAAGGACTAAACTGATAATTGCATTATTGGAGTTCTCTCTTTTTCAGTAAAAACTAAATGGTAAAACAAAATATTAAAGCATTTTCATATGTGTATTTTTCACGCGTATGAAAATGCTTTAATATTTTGTTTTACCATTTAGGTCTTAGTGAAAATGCGAGAATATATATATATATGAATATCATACAAAGTAAACATTCAGCTCTATAATGTCTTACCAGGTTTTTATTATTTTCAATGAATTAATGAAACTAACTTCTTCACAATCAATTTTTGATGATAAAAGAAAGCATTCTTAGATCTAATAAAAATATTGTCCTATTCATTTATAAAGGGATAAAAATATATATTTTATCTCAATACCTCACGTATTTCACATGCAAATAGCACCGGTATTTCTAAGAAACTGAAAGCATGTGAAAAAAAATCATTAGCTTTGCTACAATACTAGAGCGATAAAACACACGACAGTTCAATATAGTATTGCAAAGTAGTATAGTACTTTTAGCCGACTTCCTAGCTAAAAGGGGGGCTTTAATCATGCAAAAAATATCTTGTCCTATACCCTTCCGCTCTATCAAAAATCTCATCAAAAGATCAATTAAAGTCCGCTCTCAAGAAGACCTCTATAACCGTGTTTCCCAAAAGTCCTGGAAGAATGCCCTCCCAAATCTATGTAGTGTTCCAAGGCGTAGAGCAGTCGCTCATTTCCGACTAGCCACCGGACATGACTGCCTGCATAAACATCTTTACAGACTCAAAATTGTTCCTTCCCCGATATGCACTCTGTGCAGCTCTGGAGAGGCTATGGACTCCACACATCTACTGCACTGTGCTGCTCTGAGCAAGACTTTTCTCGCCGAGCGATAATGGGAGGCTACAGATATGTTAGATTAATGAGCTCTGTTGCAGCATGTTTTGTTGTTTTCTCTGTTCTTTTTTTATTTTTCATTGTTCTGTAACTGTTCATAATCTGCCATTGGAAATAAAAAACATTGAATAAGTTAACGAATGAATCGTTTTTATGAATCTGTGTTATTTAAGCCAACAACCGAATGTCACTCGTTCATAAGTGCAAACGGGATAAAACTGCCTAAAATAAAAAAGGAACTTTTTTTTAATTATAAAATAATTTTTATCAGGAAACAAAGCCAAAGTTAGCTTATCTAGACTCTTTAAAATAATAAACATTCAAATAAAGCTGATTAATACATTTGATGTTTTATAAGAATGAAGGCGACTACAAGACTGTTTAAAATGTATTTTTATCACTTTTTTTACGATAATAAAACTCACTACGATAATTTTTTTAGTATGAATTTCAAACATATTCTGTACAAACAAGTGTTCTTAAAATTTATCTGCTACAACTACAATATAGCCTTGGCTGATAAATACTCTTGCAATCTTGTAGCTATCTCGTTTCTTTACACCCCCCTTGATATGCTTTATTTGCACTTTCCTTGCAAAACCAGAAGATAATATTCCTTCTTTTTTTTCTTCAATGCAGTGCAATTGCACACACTATCCCACACCCTCACTTTTTAAACATAACGTGACAGATGAATGCCTCAAAGAATGTGTAGTAGTACAGAGGCATCTATAATTTCCCATATCCTAATTTCACTCTTCAAAATTAATCTTAGTAATAATTTCAAAAGGGAATATATAAGAACTAAAAAAAAAAAAAAAAACAATAATTCTGTAATAATGTAAGAAGAAGAAAATTCACATAAAATAAAAGTACTTCGATATTAAATACGTAAATTAAAAAGAGAGTATACATTCGATAAAACATTAATTGTTTATCCTTTATTTTCCTTATTTGTTAACTTTTTGATAAGTTGTTTTATCTCATAATTATTTATTTAGTTTTATCGTACTGATTATACATACTAATTCATAAACAATTAAATCAAAAATTTCAATTTCATCATTTTCTAAATAAATAAGAAGAAAATCACAGGAAGTACACTTCATAAAATGCTTATCACGATATATTTTTAAATAAAATTTGCATTTTTTTTATAAATCCCAATGTGTAACTTATTAAACAAATTCAAATTTTAGAACTTATTATTGAATAAAATTTTCTAGAAATCGGTGCCTACTAAATTATTAAAAATCAGTAAAATGTTTTCTCCTTTTTTTTTTATATAATTATATATTTCTGCATTCCTCTACATACCATGTTTGTTATCATTTTTTCAATTCCTACAATTAGTTCACACTCTTCCTATATATATCTTGTTCAAATTTTCAATCGTTAATGAAATACTTCTTATACATCCATTCCAGTTCAAATACTTGTTTTGTAACTTGTAGTGGATGACACTTGATGTTGATACAGTTTTTTAAATATTAATTTTTTGATCAATTAATTTTAGTTTTTTTTAGATTTAAGTTGCATATATCTACCAATAGATGGCGACAGATGTAAGAGGAAAATTTCGACTTGAAATGAAAACCTTTCTTTTTCAATTCCTACTATTAATTCACACTCTCCCAATATATATTTATATATCTTGTTTAAATTTCCAATCGTTAATAAAATACTTTTAACTAAAATAAAATTTTTCTTTGTTGACCTAAGTAGGAATGGACTTTAATTTTTTTTTTATATACTACCTGTTTTATTTCAGTTTTCCTGGAGTTCAAAAAAAAAAGTTCCAAATTTTAAAAAAATATATATTTAATAAGTTATGTATATTATAAGTCTTTATTGATTTAATAATTATTTCATTAAGTTTATATTTACTTATAGAACTATATATTAAAATTTCTGAGCAGGCAATTCTGAGTAAATTGTTTCTGCCGTAAATTGACTAGCTGGTTACTTGCACCGGAACTTTCATATGAAAATTTACTATTTCAAAAGAATAATTACACCTATCTCCCGCTTTACACGGTACTTTTTTACACGATTTCACTTTTACACGGTTTTTTAAAATATGGAATTTCAAAAAAAAAGAAAAAAATATGCAGTAATTTTTAATTCTTTCCGCTAGTTAACATTGGGGCTTACAGTAGAACCTTTTTAAGTCGAACTTCGATAAGTCGAAAATCTCCACAACTCGAAAATTTTTTTTGTTCCCTTCCCTTCAGGCCCCAAAACCTCCATTACTCGAAATTTCAACCCTCTATAAGTCGAAATAATTAGTCCATCCCCACAAGCCATTTTGGTATATATTTTCCCTCCGTAACTCGAAATAAAAAAATTGGACCTCTGTATCTGGAACATTAGCAATGTTTGATTTTACAATCTTTTTTACAACATTTACAACTCGATCAATTGAAACTAATTACCTCTATAGCTCCAAGAAAAATAAGTTACCGACTTTAAGGATTTGCCGACAATGCACGTCATTGTTTCCTAGAAAACAATGTATGAGTATATTGTAAATAGAATAACCAATTCTATGAAATAGCAACTCGGAAGAAAAAGAATTTTCTGCTCTTTATAGCTTAGATAATGCTATAGATAGAGAATGATCGAATTGTCTAAAGCAAAAAATAAATAAATAATAATAACTGACTTTTTTAATACATAATATTTTTAATTTTAAGGTTATTTCGGAATTATTTTGATTTTTTTATTGTAGTACATAATATAATTTGTAAGTTCCAAATAAACATGTTTATTACCTCTGTAACTTGAATTTTCATTTATTTTATTTCTCTAACTCAAAATAATTTAGAAAGAATCTAAACCTCTACAAGTGGAATATTTCCTTACAAAATCCGCGTAAGTCGAAATCTTCCATAAGTCGAAAACTCTATAACTCAAATTATTTGGCGCCTCCCTTGAAGTTCGACTTACAGAGGTTCTACTGTATTTGTCATTTTTTAATTCCATTCTATTCTGAATTCCATTTATTGATTTAAAAGTAGGGGATTCCCCATTTAGTACGTACAATCAAACTTTCTGTTCATGTAATTTAGTTCGGTAAATTTTTAGCAGCAGAAAGATGTACATCATTGTGTTTTTCTATACTGATTTTTTTTAAACTTCTCATATTTATATGTTAATGAAAAGTAATTATAATTTTTGTAGCATTTGTATAATTTTATTACAAATTTTAGGGAGTTTATCATACCAAAAGAAATATAAAAACAAAAATGAAAAAAAAAAAAAAAAAATTACATCTTTAGAAAAAAAAAATTAAAATTTTAGATCGTCTACATAATGGATAAAGAGTAATAGATTTTGCTAAAATTTACTCCATGAATGAAACCACAATACGAAAAATGAGATAAAAGCATTAACGATATGTCAAGAAAACACCACTCAAAAGAGATTTCAATGGATACCAATACAATTGCAAATAAGGTTTTGTATAGTTTTATTTTATGTTGAAATAAATGACTGAATTATGAACATTTTAGTTTGTTTTCTAAGGAATCTTCCGTGTAAATCGGGGGAGGAGGATAGATATATTTTTTATTAGCATAGTAATCAAATAGAGAATATAAAACAGAAGAAATATTTATTTGACGCTTAACTGAACCACTCAACTTCTGAGAATTGATTGTGAAATATAAGATTTAGCTTCGTTAATTTTTATTAATGATCTATTATTTTTATTAATTATATGACTTACCCATGAAAAGAAATACCATTTATTTACCTCATACAAAAGATGAGACAAATTGACTTTTAAGGAAAAAACTTTTTACTAAAGGATTTTTATGAGACTTTAAATTAAAAGTCTCATAAAAGTCGGAATTCAACTTTATAACGGAATTCAACTTTTTAGTAATATTTATAGTTCATATTTAGGAATAACAATATAACAATGTTTTATTCTAAAAATTATTAATTATTTATATAATCGTTCATATGAATTTTATATTATAAATTAATTCTAAAACAATTCTAAATTAAGTTACTTATTTTGGCTTAAGTATTTTTGCTTATTTTTAATATTACTTAATCAAACCAATTAAAAACTCGTAATGATATCATTTGAAAAAAGCACTGCAAGAACTATTAAAAATTAAAAATTTAAGTCATAGGTCTTATTTCCATAAGTCCATCAACATTATTTAAACAAATATAAATTATGATAAAAATTCTAGTTTAAAAGTTTATCCAAACGTTTGAATATTACAAAAATTAATAATAATTAATTTATTAATAATAATTTATTTTTAATTTGAATCATATTATTTGTAATTTACTGGTACATAATATGATATTAGCGAAACTCCAAAAGCGAAACAATTGAGAAACTGACAATAAAAATAATTAAAATTTTACAAAAATTAAAGAAATATAAAATACAAAAATAAATTATAAAAAAACCCCATATAAATGAAATTTAAAAATAAAATCATTTGAATTGCATGAGTTAACTTAAAATTTATTTAATGTTTTTAAAAATCTCTGAATCCACTTAAAAAAAACTTTTCTTCAAGTTCTGTTTCCACTGTTACAGAAATTTTTATTAATTATACCCTATTCTTAGAAACTTATTGTCTAATTAAACTGTGCTATTATTTAAATTTATCTTTTCTAATATTCTTTTCAATGCATAAAATAATTTATGGCCATTTCGTTAACACATTCAGCAGAAATAGTTTTAATTGAATTAAGTTCTTTACAAGTAAACAAATTTAAGTGAATTTATTTTTTTTTTTTATATACTATTTAGACTTAACTTTTTAAATAATATAATAAATTAGAATTCATAATAAAAATTTGTAATTTAACTTTAAATATCCTGCACAAATTATATTGACAAAAACTTACCGTTAACAGAAGTAGAACTAAACAGAAATTTTTGTCGAGGTCCGAGTGATTTCTTCGGATATCCAGAAGTATACAAACAATCACTAGGTGGTGATTCATACTTCAGCAATTGGAATGTAGGATTTTCTGGATATTGTTCGAAGTAGTTATCTTGAAAGCTCAAAGTTGAAAGCGAATAAACACGATCACAAGTTTTTGTCGCAACTTCGAAAGTAGTTACATCCATAACAGAAAACAAATTCTTAAGTGAGCAATAACTATAATCGAAGTTCAAACTACTGCACAAAAATAAATTATTGACGCATAACCTGATTTAAAGTAAAAAAAAAAAAGAAATTTGGATCAAACATAAAATGTTGAAAGCGAAATTGAAATTCTGCTTCGATTTACACCACTAGGTCTGCTGCTACAGCTCCTAGTAAGCTGAGAGTTCATTAGTTTCTTGGGCGATTGGAAGAAGTCAATGAGTTGCGGAGAAGGATTGGGAGAAGGAATGTTTTTCTTCTTCCCCTTTCCCTTTCACCCACGCACCACCCTCTCTCGTCTCACCATTGGCTGCGGTTTTGCATCGAATCCCGCAGTGGTTCAGGTTTGAGAGATTTTGTTTTTCTTTATTAAAACATTATTCAAAGCAAGAAAATGGAAATCTGCGAAAGTTCTTAGGAAGCAATAAGGAGGGGTGAAATTAGTAGGAATATAAGAAAAAATACTCAGAAGATTACAAGAAATTAACTTGGAATTAAAATAAGAATCTTCGCAGCATTTTTTTTAAGTAAAAAAAAAAAAAGAAAGAAAGAAAAGAAAATGGAAGGCAAAGAAAAATTTTTCTAATCATTATATATATAATTTCTTCTGTAAATATGTGTGTCGCTGAATTCCTTCTAAACGGCTTGACCAATTTCGATGAAAATTTTTGTGTGTGTTTCAATGGGTTTTACTCCGCGTTCGTGGCTTATCTTCAAGCTACACTCACCTCTTGGGTAGTGCTAAGGGAGTAACGTCGGTGCGGTGCTTGCCTTAAGGCATCCAAGACAACTATCTAAGGATTAAGATTTCCAGCTGCATTAAAAAAAAAAGAAAATAAAAAGGTTTCAATGGATTCCTGGTTGGTTTAGATTCACAACTGGAGCCGCTGCAATAGATATTTTTTCTGTACGTGTGTTTGTCACTTCTTCTAAATGGCTTGGCCGATTTTGATGACATTTATGTATGTTTGACAAATTATGGAGAATGTTTTACCAATTTCTAATTATTTATATATTTCTATTTTACAAAAAAAAAAGTTATTTTATTAAGATGTATGGTTGTATATCTTATCGGGATGATATGGATTTTTTTTCTGAGTACCTTTCAGCACTAGAATATGATAAACATAAAGACAGCTAAAAAATAAATTGTCAAGTGAATTCAAAGCTAGTTTTATGAAAGAGTGTATTGTCTTTCTTTATCATCTTCACGAAATGGGAAATTACGATTTCCCTCCCCCCTTCTTATTTTCTATTACTACGTGGATATTTTCTTAACAAATTCTAACTAGTTTTATCCCGAACACCTCATCTCTTATCAGATAAAATGCTATCAGGAACTGCTAGAATCTCCCCTCATGTTTACTAACCTTTCGGTCAATATGAGGGGAGGGCATTTAATCGCCTTTTCTTTCTGCTTGTACCGCCCCTTTAAGTTTTGTCTTTGACGCGACAACGAACATGAGTCAATATTTACCACACCCATGAAGTGTAGAGGGGTACACTGCGCAAAATTCGACTGAAACCAACTCCCAATAAACAAACTTTTGCGCTTGTCGCTCGTGTTTACTACTTCTTATTTATGACTTTAGCTGCGTTAGGCATTCTTAATGTTTCCTATTGCAGAATACTGTGAAAGAAATTAGAAAGAAAGAAAAAAAAGTGAGATGAAGAGAAAATTGTGTGTCCAACTTTTCCAATAGAATACTTCATATGATGAGAATTCCTTCTAATTACATTCTTTATTTAAAATTTGATAAGGGACTATACAACAGTTTTGCGTTTTTAATATATTTTTTTATGACTCAAAATAACTATAAGTTTTAGAAATAAATTAGCTATAAAAAATGTCATTTTCTACGTCGTATTTCTGTGATGGTGCAAGAATGGATGAAGACCCAATAGAAAAATTTGTATTTATACATATTTATATTTTGTTCTTATCCTTATTTGTTACTCTTAGAACTTATCTATTATAGTTAATTATTTCCTATACGTATACTGATTTTTCGTAATGGTTTTAATTCTTCTTCTTCATTGCCGCAACATCCCCATGCTGGGCCAAAGCCGTTCTGCCTACTGGAAGATTTTGAGACAGGAGATATTTTCTTTTAATGGGGTAAAATTGTCATCCCTACACCCAATAGTCATATTAGACCTGGACATACGTTTTAAAGTGGATTCCGAACCACTACAACATTCATGGCACCGAGCGATAGCCTCTCGGCCATCAGGTCCTAATGATTTTAATAGTGCCAAAAAAAAATATTTCTAATTAAATAATTTTTTTTACAAAATCATATTGAAATTTGGAAAAAAATGAAAACTATGGGAAATTGATACATAATTCAAGAAATATAATAATGATGAAAATTACAGGTGAATAAAAGACTACGAAGTACAAAACATTTATGGGAATTCACACAATTGTTAGTATTACGGGAGCTAACGGATGTTTTTTTCATTGTTTTTTTTTTTCTTATCCCACTTGTAGATAACAATATCTAGATTAAGTCCAAGAATCCGTGTGGTCTCATGGAAGGAGGGAAAGGGGGATAGGTTCTGTTGACATGGAGCACACGTAGGTAGAAATCTGACTTGGCTCCTTGACGCTGAAGAAGGAGGGCAGTGCCTTCCTAGGACTTTTAGGAGGAACTACCCCCATTTGCGCATCACATGGGAGAAAATTACCACTGATGGTATGACTAAGAGGGAAAGATGTTGAACATCACAAACGCCACGTTTTGTTAAACAGTGTCTACAACAATGCTCACCAGTTGTGGGCTGTGCCACGAGTCTTGCTCACAGTTTGTTCTTATCCTTATTTGCTATTCTTAGCACTGATATATTATAACTAATTATTTAATATCTTCTGATTCTTTCATAATGATTTTAATAGTACCTAAAAATATTTCTAATAAAAAAGATTTCTTTTTGTCAAAATTATATTGAACTTCGGAAAAAATGATAACTACGTAAAACTAGATACATAATGCAAAATAAATAAATAAATAATAAAAAAAAGATTAACAATAATAATGAAATACCAATAATAATGAAAATAACGAATGAGCAAAATATTACGAAATGCAAATCAATTATGGGAATTACACTCAATTCGCATTGTTAGTATTTTAAGGATTTGAATTCGTTGAGACGAAAGTAAATTGATTGAAAAAATTAAAGTAATAATATTAAAACAATTCATAATTATCAGGTAACTGTTTTTTATAAATGTTTTACGGAATGAATGTCTTCTCATAGTTTTACAGAACACATAAAAAAACTTTCCAAATCTCAAACACAAAAAAGTAGATGTTCAATACATTATTAAAGGAAAGATTCTGTAAAAGACAAAAGCTACTGTCAGATGTGGATAGAAGAAAAGAGAAAGGGAAGGATCGCAATGAATGCTTAAATGAAACTAAATTTCTTCAATAAATTATTTAATCAAAGATTTTATGTATGCTTATACAACAGCTCTGCACGGGCAAGTAATTGCTTAGAAAACACCATTGCTTTTAAAAAACGAAGAAATGCTGTTCGTTTAACGAAAAAAAAATCTTCTCTTTTAACATCGTATTCGTTAAAACGTAGCATCGTTGTCATTTATTGTTTGCTTGGGTCTGTTGCTCTTTGATGACGAAGGATCAATTAGAAAATAAGTACTCTATTTAAAATTTAAATATTCTCCATCCTTTGTGCCAGAGACAAAGATATGAATTGTAAACAAGGTTGAAAAAATTATAAAATAAATTCTTTATTGAATACCGCCAAAAATAAATAAACTTTTCATGCTTAAATTTTAATAAAAAGTTTTTTATATTGTCACATTTAATTAATAAAGGAGTTACTTCATAAACTTGTTTTAAATTTTTGACATTAGTTGAAATCATATCATAAATATACGTCCTTCAATAGGTGTTTATAGTAAAATCGATATACAACTCTCATCCATTTAATTTATATATAGATATATATTGATTAATAATTTTATCTGTTCATTCGTGAAAGATTATTACATCGTGACAGCAATAAAAAATTAAACATGTAAAACTGTTTGCAATAGGAAAAAAATGAGAGTCGGGAATAATAATTGTCAGGTAAACGGAAAACCTGTCCTATTGCCAAAATACGATGAAGTGCAACCATTTCTAGTTAAATATTCCAAGATTCTAATACGCAGATCGGTTTTTGATACATATAAAATTTAATTTCCGGTAATTTTCTTCAAATCCTTCGATCAAAATACTTTATCTGAATTTTGAACATCAGCATTTATTAAGCAACATTATATCAACATTGCATCAATATCAATTGCAAATTACGATTAGTAATCACTATCGAGGTGTTATTTATATCTATCTAAACGGATATATAATGGACTAAACCTAATTCCTACGCTACGGTAATCGAAATCAGCAGAAAGCGAGAGATGTGATAGTAATAGTAATAACAATGCATACTTCATCGTATCACTGTTAAGCGATACCGATTACACGTAATAGTAAAATAATTTTCGGAGTTAACGAGAACATGGGAAAAACAAGCAATAATGTTATTCATGTCATACTTATTCATGTGGTCCCTAAAATATACAAACGATCTTAACGCAAGTAATATACACATTTACGTAAGTATGCATGCATGGACACATACACGAGCATACGCAAATTTATATGAAAGCATTCAAGTATGTATTTATGTACATCTATATATGTATGTGTGTATGTATATGTATATGTATGTATATTTGTGTATGTATTTGTGTATCACTAAGTGAATGTAAATATTTGTATGTTTATTTTAAATATTCATAATATATTTAAACAATGTATTCTGGTCTGTATGTATATATGAACGTGTGAGAACAGGCATGTATTCTCGCAAGTAGGTTGGTATTTATGTGTATGTACATATAAACGTATGTATGCAAATGTTTGTATATGTATACATATATTAGTGTACGCACGTGCACTAATATATGCATAAACACCATGTATAAATATGCATATAATCATACATTCACACATTCAAATACATACGCATGCTTATATATATATATATATAATCATATATACATATATGTATATATATACATATATATATATATACATATATAATTTTTACAATTGTACAAAACTGCGTAAATATGTAAGCACACCGCTTCCTACAAACTTGTGTGTATACATGCTATTATAAATATTTACGTAAATATGTACGTATATATTTGCGTTATTACACAGTGTATAGATACATTATATACGTATGCACGTAGATTACATTTTATACTGGGAAAATATTCTCGTTGCTACACGCAGGTAAACATGTTTAATTACATACATTTGTGTATGCTACACGAATATCATACATAATTCCGTATATTCCTATGTATAATCATGTTTACATAGAGTGCCTATATAGATGTACACCAGTACAAAATGCTACGAGATCAGGTTTTATCAGGAACCATTAATATAGAATACTTCCGTGCGAAGTATCTCGCGTATGTGAGCTGGAAAGAACCAGTTGTAAAACAGCAATGCACAAAGATAATAGAAAATGATAGAGGAGGCATGCATACGTACATGCCTTCGTGCGTACATGTATGAGTAAACTTATGAATATGCATGAATATCCTTATGAATAATCATGAATACACTTGTGAAGGCGTCAAGCCACACACATAAAAAAAGACTTCGAAATTTATCTGAATTCTAAAACTTAACATATTGAACTAATTTTTATGCATGGGAAACATTATTACAGATAAGCATGCGCAATTTCCTATGAGCATGCGCCCTAGGGAGAAAAAAATATTGGACGATAAAAATAAGGTATGCAAAAACTCTCTATTATTTATTAAATAACCAATAAATATTATTATCAATCAATATAATAACATTTATTGGTTATTCATGTTATTGGTGGAAAATATCTATTAATGTTTAACGACGGGGTACAAAGTAGTTCGCCTCCCCGTGGTGTACCCTGGGTTATTCAAAATGAAGTACACGTCTACGTCTAATACCGTGCCTGGACAGTCAAGACAAAATACATACGACGGTATCAGGAATCTACCTAAAAAAGGAGGACATACCCACATCCCATTTGAAATCCAAAACCTTAGCTATGATCGCCGAGAGGTATTCATCAGAGGCATGGATCCACGTATACACGGACGGTTCACAAAACTCGGAAGTTTGCGGAGCTGGTTTCTTTTTTTCAGTTGCGCAAGGCTCAATAGCTGTTGGCAAATTGGCTAGCAATTTTGATGGCGAAGTAGCAGCGATCGGCGAGGCAGCTCGGGTAATGCTTTCCCTTCCTGATACTAAAAAAAGTGGTGTTTCTCTCGGTCTCAATCTCGGCAATGCAGGCCATATGTTCACCCACCATCTTAAAAGGGCTGGAGGTGGCCGAGTGCCAAAAACTACTACAACTGCTTAATAAAACAAGCGAGATAGCGCTGCAGTGGGTCCCAGGCCACTCCGATGAGCAGGGAAACGAAAAGATAGATGCTCTAACCAAGTAAGAATGCATTATGAACCAGCCATATCACCATCTCACCTATATCTCCAGCTGTAGTACCATTAACAGAACTGTGACCAATTACGTCAATAATGCAAGAAAGCAGGCAGTAAGGGTAAAAGATGGGAGAATCTCAACATACCGAAGGACCTCCCTATGACAGTCGCGGTTGCCACCTTTCGAATGTCTACGGGGTCATGACTGCCTATAACATAATCTTAGTCGCATCGCGGTTGCTGACTCACCAACCTGGCCACTTTGCTCCGACTCTAATGCCACTGTAGACCACTTCCCATCTTGCAATGCACTTGACGATGTCGACCACGACAGAAGCTACGAGGGGATAGCATATCTTTACTGGACGACACTGCGTCGAATGGCCGAGAGGACACGGTCGGAAGTGAATTGCTTAACTGCATTAAGTCAGAGGTGCACACACCGTAACCCATATTTGATAAAAAAAAAATTTTAAAGCTTTCAGATTTTGATGAAAAATTAAAAGAGGAAAACATTCAGATTGCTGAATATTTTTTTTTTGGGAAGATGCTTTTATGATTAAAAAAATCTTATAAAAAATGTAGAAATAATTGATTTTGATGAAAAATCAAAATATTTCATAAGCATAATTCAGCTCTAACAAAAAGGTAAACATGCAAATATTAGAAACATATATTATTCAGAGTTTTCTAATTTATTGCAAACAAGGGCTAAGAACTTTTACTGTAATGTCACAACTTGGATGCAGCGTTCTTAACTAATAATTATTAATATTTTTTTTACTTTCAGTATCTCAATTATTTTTGGGTATTACCTGTCGTTTAATTTATTTGTGCTAAGTATATCTGCATATTTTAAAAGACTACCAGAAACATTTTTTGTTTTAAAATTGTCAAGGTAGCGGTGACTGTTGCTTGATAATGCATTAAAATGCGCAATCTTCTTGTATAAATATGTATTTCTGAACAAATATTTTAAGTCTCGGCATGAATTGTAAAAGCAACAATAAATTAAAGTTTTTCTACGTGTAGACATTGAGGTCATTAGTACCTGCGACCTTTACAAATCTGTGCATGTTGGACTAAATAAGCCGAATATTCTTTTATAGGAATTATAAGAATTCTAAAAATTATTTCTACATTTTTTTAATCGTAAAATCTTCTTCCAAAAAAAAAAAAAAAATATTCGGCAATCTGAATGTTTTCCTATTTTTAAAACAGTGGCAATAATTTTGTTCAATTTCATTTCAAGAGATTAAACAAAATTGTATAATTATAAGCAATATTTGATTAGAAATTTTAAAAAATGTCATATAGGTCGGAAGATATCATATATATATATATACAATACTTATTGCTTTTTAACCAATGTAAAAAATAAAAGCTCATATAAAAACATCATCTCTTTTGACTTTCTCATTAGTTCCAAATATTTGTAACATTTGAGCTCGGAAAAAAAAATGGAATTCGTCGATTCTGCACATTATAATAATAAAAACTTTAAACATTTAATTTAGTATAATCTGCTTTTCAATTTCCATTGAGGTCAAACCCGGAATGCAATTCATCCCCCACTAAGAGTTTTTTTTTTTTTTTTAATGTTATGCAGCTAGTAGACACAACAATCCAAAACAACATCCATAATTAGTTTTCCTCCATAACTGCATCAAAAAAAAAAAATTATCTACGTGCCATTTTGCATCGCACATTAAACTCTCTGATTGATAGCTGCAAGTGTTAATCTTTAAATTAAAAAACGTCACATAAAATTTATGAATGTGTCAAGAATGTGGATATCGTTTCTTCATAAAAGTTATTTTCGTTTTTTCATTGACTTAAAAAGAATTTCTTTGTTTAAGATTAGAAAACTTTTTAAGAGTTAGGAATGTTTCAGTTATCTACCTTTTCAGAGTATGTAAAAATGAAGCTCTTTATCTGAAAAATCTGTTGCGAAACAAGTATCTTTTATTTTACTTTCCAATTAAATAAAATTTTATCAAAAATTTAAATCAAGAAAATTAATAATAATTAATAATTAATTTAAGTTTTATTATATGCATTTCTGAATAATAAGATTTAATTTTGAAACATATATATCTAGAAAAAAACAGTGCAAATGAATTAAATATTCACAGAATGATCATGACTTTCATGGTCTTTAGATTGGAAATTAGATATCGGAAATCTATAATAAGTGATATATTAGGAAAGATACATCGTTTTCGTCCTCTGTTCTCCTGTGGTGTCCAGGAAAAATGGTTAGTTGACCTACAGACTCTCACCCAGAGAAAGTATATTTCGCACAATACTGCGCTTAACCGAGTTTTGGCTCTTCGGCTCGGTAGTGAAGTGCTTCCATGAAACTATAATTACCAATATTTTACTTTAAATGTGTTAAATAGTTCTATGTCTAATTTTGTGTGTGGTGTTTGTGCGCATGTAAATAAAACTGCGAGTTCTCAAATCTATATCTCAAATATTTTAACTCTATCCACATTTATTTACAGGGTGGCAAAAGCTCATAACTGCACACTACAAAAATATTTTCTTTTGAATTTTCTACTAAAAAAATTTATTATTTATTCATAGCCGGAAATCCAAAATCGGCTTTGGGAAAGAAAGAAGTATAATAAAAAATGACCATAAAAAAATTAAATTCCAAAAAGGACATAGTTCTACCGAAAGTAATCACTGTTAGAATGCCCTCGTTTTAAAAAATTATTAATATAATAGTCAATAAATAAGAAGAAAGGCTTAAATATAAAAGCATAAATATAAAATAAAAAAGTCATTTATTTATACAATGAATAAGAAAAAAGGCCTTTCACTTTATTATATTATAAATTCTTATTTAATTTGCTTTTATGTGTTTATCTTCGCGTTTGGTAATAATTTTGTATCTTCGGGAAAATTTGTTTTTGGAAAAGATTTTCTGACTAAATGTGAAATTTTTCTTTTTTTCGACTTCGTTGTGACTATGTTTCTGGGTTAGAGTTTTACTTCTCTTCTACTAAATGTTAGGTAATGCACAATGTGACCATTTATTAATTTTTTCAATTCCTTCTATTAGCTCACACTCTCCCTATATATATCTTGTTCAAATTTTCAATCGTTCATAAAATACTTTTTATTCATCCACTCCAGTTCAAATACATTTCTTTTGAACTTGTAATAGATGACACTTGATGTTTTTCAAATATTAATTCAGTAATTAAATTTAATTAATCAAGTTTAGGTTTTTTTTTAGATTTAAGGTGCATGTATCTAATAATAGATGGCGCCAGATGTAAGAGGAAAATTTCAACTTTATTTGTAAAAATCTTTTCTGAAATATAGTGAAAAAAAGTAGGAATTGATTTAATTTTTTTTTTTATATTACTTGTTTCTTTCCCTCAAACGCAGAATCTATTAATCTACTGATTTTAGATAATAGTATGTGCATTCGAAAAAAAGCATATTTCTTCATATTTTCTAATTATTAAGGAAAAGAATAGGAATGAACACGAGAAAATAATAAAATTTATACGGTGTTATATTTTTCTGTAAAACACATTTACTTAAAAAACTCTTTGGTATTGATTTCAAACGCAAATTTTTCTTGTCAGGATTTCTTAAAATTTCACTTGGTACTAGACTTTTCTATAAAAATTGCAACCTTCGCCCTTGACTACTCTCTCAATACATATGAATCCCAAAATATAAGAGCGGGTATTAAGCGCGGTGCGTCAGATTCTAGTCCAACTTCTCACTCCGCTGTAAAAAATGCCATCTTACTTGTTAAGAGACGTTATGTTTTGTATACTTTCAGATCACTGTACATAAGATCTAAGTCGTTTGTACAATTGCAAAGTTACTAATGTTATTAAACTGAAACTAGCTTATCCTCTTTATTCCAACTGAAATTTAAATTAAATTAAATTAAAGTTGTAAATCTCTCAGTATAAAACCAATAATTTTGTAGTATACTTTCAGGTCAAACAGCCTACATTTCATACTCGAAAGCTAAAAAATATTATATATGAATTTGAAATTAAAAAAGCAGGTTTAAAAAAAAAAAAAACTTCTTTATTCAATCTTTTGAATGTTTGCATATCTATTATATTTTATTTAACAATATCCATTCAAAAGGAGTATATGTCAGAAATCTTTAGTATTTTTCAGTAATGAATAGACGACTTATACGCTATAAATATCTTATTTATCTTTATTTTATGTAAACTTTAACAGAAATAATAGATAAGATTCCATTTTTAACTTATAATCGATTTTTACAAAACTCATCAACTCTTTTTTATCTTAGTCCAATGTTCATTTCGATGATATGATTACGCCACTTAAAATTTTTTTTTCAATGTTTTCTATCTGTGTTATTTCAACTACAAATCAAACTTTTTCTTTTGAAAGATGTTTTTGTTTAAAGAAAGGCTTCTTTTCTTGGAATTGAACTTATTAAATCGTCAATAAAAACTCTTTAAATATTTCTTAAAGAATCACTAGGAAGCAAAAAGGAGAGAAGAAATTATTTTTAAAGAATTGAAGGAATTGAGCTGAAGAAATTGTTAATTTTTTTTTCACGTACTTTAAGAAAGAATAAAAACCATACTAACTTCTAAACATTGAGATATTGCAAATAATCTGCTTTAATTATTAAAAAATTTAAATAAAGATTGCAACCTAATACAATGTTCACAATTTACAAGAGAATAAATATTACAATTTGAAAAAAAAAAAAAAAAATTATAAGGTCCCAAAGAAAAATACATATTTAGACTATTTTTAAATAAAATAGGATAATCAAAGCTAGGATGGTTTCATTTTAAAATAATTAATTCTATTTTCCACGAATTTGGTGAAAGAATTATTTACGCTTGAAATATCGGTACCACATCTTTATTCCGCGCATACTATAACACAGCGCTGAGATTTTTGTATTCAGTAGTGCAGCATTACCTCAAAAAATTTGTTATTTTTACAAAAAGAATAAAACATAGATCTTGAAATAAAATATTTTTTATTATACATCTTCTTCGAAATTCATTAACTTTTTAAATTGTTTTCAATAAAACACTTTAAAAAATAAAATTGCGCAAAATATAATAGTGGCGCCAATAATAATTGCTCCAATAAAGAGCACACGCGCCAACCGCAGCTACAGATTTGGCGCCAATCTACACTTAAAATTTTTGTTCCAAATAATAAAATATATATGAAACACTTCATTTAAAATCAAAACGCTTTCAAAATATTTTTATTCCAAATAATAAAGATTGGCGACGCTTAAAAACCGCTAAGTCTGTCGCCAAGGTACCGTTAATACGTAATATTATTATACGTACCATTATTTTTTTATTTTTATGATGATTCTATGTTATGTTTGCCGTTTTGAATTCGTGGCACATAAATGGATTTTCAAATTCTATCTTTTGGGTTATTTTTTAGAAGTCTATCCTACCAAGATATGATCTCAAAAGAATTTAAATAAAGTTATTGCTAAAAGACTTATATGCTATATTCACTTTAAACTATAATTTTTTATACAAATCATAACATTATTCCTGAACTGAACCTTTTCATAATAGGTATATAAAAAGCTCAAAAAAAAAAAAAAAAAAAAAAAAAAACCTATTTAAGTTGCAAAAATACTTATCAACATATTGATTTAAATGAATTCTGAGTAAATTATAGTAATCAATTTATCAAAGAATTTGAAACAATTTACTTCAACTTAAATATTTTTATACAAATGATTTTATTATCTCATTGAAATAATTTTGTACTTTCATTTGCTGCTGCCATCTATTGTCATTTGTGTGTACTATACCTATTAAATCAATTTGATCTTAAAAAAGAAATTACAATACTACATGAACTTATAATCATTATAATAGTCAAAATTTATCAAAAAAATAGAGTGCAACAAAGAATAACAAAGCAAAAGGTAATATTAACATAACTTAAAAAATAAAATTAAATTATCACAGTAATCTAAATTGATTAGTCCTTATTATTTACAGAAATATGTCTTTTTTTTTTACATTTTAACAACCAAAATTAATCAATTAATTCAATAATCCAAAGTTGCATGAATCTTGAAATTTAAGACTGCGAATTTATTACTACACCTTTAAAATTATAAAAAATTACTTTGTTAAGATAAAAAAAATTTGTACTGATATATAACTTCAATAAAAACCATTTAATTTGTTTCACCGATTTTCTAAATCCTTTATTAAAAAAATAAAAATTTTCATGAGAAACTTTTTTTTATATATTTTTCACTATAGTTCTAAAGTTATTCATGAGGGAAAATAACTGTTTGCGATTTCAAATTTTACTAGCTATTCCGCTAAAATATAAAATCAAATTTAACGTATTACCCGATTTTTAATTATGTTCACTTTTATTAATACAATTGTTTTTAGTTAATACGTAATATAATTATAGTTAATTGTGTTTTAAAAATTGAACACATTTTTTAATTATTTATTACAGTTGAAAGATTTCCATTTTGTTTCTTTTCTCATTAAATTTGGAATAATTTTTTAAATAATTTTAAAATTTAAATTGATATTCCTGTATAAAAAAACCAGAACGTCGTATGATTTATAAATACAAAATATATTCAAAAAATTCTTTTTAATGATTCTTAATTAATTAAAAATTAACTAAGAATCACTAAAAATTATGAAATTAAGTATTTCTAATTATTAAACTAATTATTCTTAATTATTGAAACTTAAGATGTTTTCACACTTTTAAGAAATGGAAATTATTTAGTTGAAATCTATTTCATAATAATTGTTCAAATGCAAATTTATTTAAGTACTTATCTGATATTTGTTTTCTAAATTATTGACTTTTTTTTTCATTTTATTAAAATCGAGATCTGCGAACACAACAAAGGTATGTTTATTCTTCATTTCTTCAGAATCAATAAGAATTCCTTCAATAATTTGTAATAAAGAAACAATAAAAGTATAAATAAAATAACATCGAACACTGTTAACTTGACATTTTTAAAATCGTCAGAAGTTGCGAATAAAAAAAAAATTTATTGTTTGTAAGGTTGCCAACATTTCGTTATAATTATTTAGTTAAACTCATGAAAGAGTTTTCTAAAGTTACTAATCGTTTGCAAGTTTAAATTAATTTTATCTGAAATCTATTTAAAAATGCTATTAATCAAATATTGTTTTACCGAAAAACAACATTTTAATGATTATAAAATTAAATATATATTTTGTTTATAATTTTTTCAGGTAGTAAAAAAATTTTTTTTAAGGAAATGAAAAAAGTAGTCCTTTTTTTCAGGTAGTAGTAAATAGTTTTTTGTTAAAGAAAAACAGAACATACTCTGTTTTTCTTAAACAAAAAACAAATTATGATATATATATTTTTTATTTTAATAAAAAGAAAAAATGGCAATGATTGTTATGGAAAAAAATTATTGAATTATTCATTCCTATGATATTCTTTAGAGTATTCTTTTATGCTAACAAATCGATAAATATGAAGAATATTATGTAGTAGCTACCTTAATGAAGGTATATTTTTAAACTTTATAAAGAAATACGACCAAATCGCCAAAAAGGGGCCTTTGGGAGTTGGCGCCTTTTTTTTTGTGGCGCCAACTGGACGATAAGTTGCCAAATATGATAACCAGTATTTCTTGTACTATTTGTAATTCAATTCATCAACAATCTTAACTCATTACTTGGCGCAGTTTGGTGAAAAGATTTTTTGATGCCAAATCCCAACGGCCCCTATTCTACGATTTTGCCAGAAATGCAACTATTTGTGGTTAATATGATATATTTTGACAATCGTTTTTAAATAACATTTTTATAAAACTATAAGCAAAACTTCCAATGCGATTTTATGTAAGCATTTAAATTTTTTTTTTTTAATAGAGTAGTTAAAAAGTTACCGAAAAATCATTTAAAAAAATTAATGGACATTTGTAAAATTAATTAAAAATCAGAAAATATCATACTTTTTAATTCATGGTATTTAAAAAATAATAATAATAATTCGTACATAATTAATAATTCGTTTGATACCCTTTAACTTTCACAAAAGCCTTTTAAATGTTTTGGTAACGAATTCACTAAATTTTTGTATTCTTTTATATAAATTTTTTCATTTTATTTGAATATATTTTTTTCAGTTAGTTCTTCATTTTTACATCTTATTTTGTATTATAACCTCTGATTCTCCTCAAATAACTTTTACATAATTTCAATCTAATGATTTAGGTAGTATATGGATGGTAATTACATATAATGACACCAAAGACGAACAATCAGAGCAATGTTTTTAATATCGTTATCAGCATACAAACTTAACTTTTTTCCAACGCCCAAGTTTCAAATTAACTGTTTTTTTTCTTTTAAAATATTGTTAAAAAATTAGTTATCCACCAATGTTCCAATCCTAATGCTAACACGAACTTCTTCCCTAGAAAATTTCCAGAATACACTGTTATTTTTTTATTCTAATGCAGCTGGCAAACACTTAGAGAATTGTCTTTGATGCCTTAAGATAAGCGCAGCACCAACGTTACTCATTTTGCACTACCCAGGTAGTGTGCAGGTAGCTTGAAGATAAACTACGGACGTGGAGTAACAATAGTGAATTTTTGCATACCGTGTTTTGGGCGTCCGTTATTTTTTTCTCACTAGCGCGCATGCTCATAGGAAATTGCGCATGCGTATCTGTAATAATGTTTCCTATTAGCATGCGCGCTAGGGAGAAAAAAAAAAACGGACGTCCACCGCAACGCTCTACGATGATGTATTCCGAATCACTATAAACATCTATGGGCACCACCGGGACTCGAACACGAAACCTGCGGTACGAGGCGCCAGAGCGCTAGCTACTCGGCCATCAGATCCCTAGGACACTGTTGTAACTAAGTTATATTTTCTCCAAACCGCATTATACGCCCATCAGAACCAAAATGTTTATCTCGTACTAAAGTAGGAAATCATTCCTGAGAAATGCCTTATTAAACATGGATTTCACGATTGTAAGTCTGAGCTCCTTAATCTTTGCGTTCAAAACTGTTAAAATCGTCATTTGTAAAGCTTTTTCCATTTAAATCTCAAAATAGAGGCCGTTGGCATTTGGCGACTTTTTTCCATCGCCAAGTGGACGATAATCACCGTATGTGGCAACCACGATATTTTCTAATGCCTGAATGGCCAATATTAGTTAATTAGCATAATTCAATTACTAGAAAGTTCTAGAAGAATTAAAAAAGCTATTTTTAAAAACAATTCTTTTCACTTGTTACTACTTCATGCCGTTGTGGTTGTTTCCTTACCTTGTGTGCTGACCAAGTCTTTCGATTAGCGATGTCTGGTAATGAGGAATTTTTATATTTGGAACAAGGATTCCAGCATTTTTTTTAATTGAAGGAAAGGTGCTACAACAGAGATTTCTTCCGTTGTTTGGAATGAAATGGTAAGTTAAAAATAATTGAATTGTGTATGTTTGCTGGTTTCATTGCTAAAAATGTCGTGTGTCCCAGTTGAGGATTCCAACTGAAACGAAAGATAAAGATAAATAACTTTCTGTTCAATTTTTTTTTCCATTGAATTTCTTAAAAATTGCATCATTTCTTTTAAATTCCCATTCTGCTTCACGAAATCAAGCTATCGTTGCAAATCTCTTCATTTATAATTGCACCCATCACTTGGTGCACTTTTTCGACGAACATTTCCTATTCTGCGATTTTACCCTTTTCCCTTCTGGCAGAACGCCGGCGCAATTAAGCTGAATGGATTACAAGTCGCGCAGTTTCAAAGAAAATTAACTAAGAAAATTACTCAATGAAGTCTGTAGAAACATTTGCTAATTCATTCAGTTTTTTTTTTTTTTTTTTTTTTTTTTTTAAAGTGGCCCAGGATCAAGATACAGTGAATTATGTGCCTCTTAGCCTTGACAAGTCAGAGCATCCTTGTTATAAACTGCGTTCACTCTAAATTTTAGTCTTTAAATTAAATCAATATTATATCAATAGATTCAATAGACTTCGAAATAAAAGAGGGGTTTTTTTGTACCATCAAATGCTTTACACAGTAAAACTCGTATTTACTTATATCAATGCATCGTTTGAGAAATCATCATCTAACTTTCCATCAAGAATGGGTCTGACGGCCGAGTGGTGTGGTTCGGAATTAACTTTTAACCATAGATCCCGGTCTAATAGGATCGTAGGGAGTTACTGGGGTAGTGTTCTTCGCATGCGTAGCATATCTTCAAGCCACACGTGCCCCCTGGGTAGTGCTAAATGAGTGACAGCAGTGAAGTCCTTGATTATGGCATAAGGCAGCTCAGTTATTGCCAGCTGCATTAGAAAAAAACCCTTCAAACTTTATTTTGTCATACTATCTATTTGCTTGATTAGAATGCCATGTTTTATTATGTGTTATGTTGACATAAAATAAGTGCATTCTATAAAAATCCATTGCTACCTACTTGAATCCTAGTATGAAGCGAAGTTTATCGTAATATTAATATTAATTAAAAAGTGAAAAATTATCTAATATAACACTTTCTGAAATCAGAATGTTCATTAGTGGATATTTGATTGGAAATGAAACCTCCTGCCTACCAGATGGTTACGTTGTCACTAGTGTATGTCATAATGAGATGGGTTTTATTGTATTGTTGATTAAATGAAGCAAATTAATTACAACCAACTCTCATTAAAGCGACAACTCTAGAAACCACCACCAGGGTGGAGATTTAACGACTGTTGGCTTCATCAAAATTCATTTTTAAGATTCACAGCTGTCGAATACGGAAAATTGAGTTTAGAATGTATGAAATTCATTTACATTGTTGTTCCTTCTTATTTACTATAATATTGTTATTGTTGTGTCTAATCTTGCAGTGTGGGATGGACACCTCATGAGTATTTCACTCATGGAGGAGGGGAAAGGGTCATAGGATGGAGGAAAAACGGTCATCTTCAGTTGTGATGGAACACCCGTAAGTATAAGTCTGACTTGGTTCCGAGTTGTTGAAGAGGGAGAGCAGTGACTTCTTGGAGGACTTTCAGGGGAGAACTACCCCGTATTGGCGTATTGTATAGGGGAAAACCCAGAAAAATTCCCACCAGGTAGTTCGATGAACAAGGCAAGATGCTGAACATCCCAAACGACGGGGAGTCCCTTTGTTTTTTGAAACAGTGTCTACAACAAAGCCTGCAGCGGATGGAACCTCAACTCTAATATGCTCAACAGCAGCGCACTCTGTCACTGATCCGTGAGTCGGAATGACTATAAAATTAAATGTTTATAGTTAAATCCATCTCTACGTGTGTAATATTTGCACATGTGATTATTTTTATATTTAAAAAAAATTTATAAAGAGGAAGGGGGTCCAATATATATATTTATTATATATGAAGATTGTATTGAAGGCTTCCAATTTTTTTCCCTGAATCCATTATATTTTTGTCCATAATGTAGCCCGAAAGTTATGAAAACATTTCAAACTTAATTAAAGATTTTTACGAAAATTATAGTTTTTATTAAAATTTTAAATACTAGTTTTTATTAAATTTTTTTATGAAATTAAACATTGACGAAGTATATCATTCTTCAATGTTTAATTTCATAAAAAAATTCAACTTCATAATAAAATATATGTATTATAATATTAATGTATTTAATTATTTTGAAATGTGTAGATAGACTAATTACATTTCTATTGAAATTTTTACGATTTATAACTTTCAATCTTCAATGATATTTTTTGCTAGTGAAAGTTATTACTACATTTCCTAAAATCTGGTCATATCTGCTAATATTCTATTATAAGAAAACTTATCTATGCATATTGTTTTGAAGAAAATTTTAACCATTTATTTATACAATGAACAAGTAAGTAGTTAGAAACTTAAACAAAACAAAATAAAAAATGATTTATTTTATCTCATCCACTCCTAAAAGCACTGTTATCAATATCATTGTAATTTTTACATTGTTTAAAAAATTGTAAACATTCACCATTTTAAAATTTAAAACAAAAAACATGCGGTGAACTTTTTTTGAAAAACTGTTGAAATTATCTGTATAATAATAATAACGTGAAGTATTTATAACACTTCATTTCAAAAGTAAAGGAAGACAAAGTATACATTTTTTTCAAAAAGTGTTGTATATTTGAAATTCAGTGTTTACTTCGACAAGTGTGTTGCGTATCTTTTGCTCTCTTTTTTATCTTCCAGACCTTTATCTAAGAGCAGATATGAAAGTTGCCAGTGAATGCCTCAGTTTGCAGCCATTGGCTGATAAGGTGGGTCTCGGGATGGAGAGGGAATTCTTCTAGATGAACGAGCGTCGGTTTGTACGTCTACCTCCGTATTCAATTTATGTCAAGTACTTAATTTGATGCGCAGTTCCATTCACGCCACCCAACAACGCACTAGCGTTTCCTGACGTAGTAGGTAGTTTACTACGTAGCAGAAATTTGAATTGCACAAAGATCTTCTTAAGTATCTAATAATTGCATAAAGATAAAGTATCTAATATTTAAAGAAAGGATATGAGCGAGATATTGAATGACCATAAAACTATGAGGTAACCTGGTGATTTAATCAGTAAATGGTTACATAAGGAGATGTTAAAGTTTTATCTTAAATTCAGATAAAAGTAATTTTATTTCTTAATTTTTTTCAGAAAAAAAATGAGGAAACTTTCTATTATTTCTGTTAACGCTTAATTTATAACTTTACATAAATTTATATCAAAAAATTGTATAGGTTATAATCCCCTTATAACGCTGTCGTAGATTTCTAAATATGCAATTTTATATGAATTTTCGTTATGATAAAGAAATGATTATAAATCAAAACTAGGATATGTCAAAAAGTTAAAATGATTATGCAATTTTTATAATTAAGAAAGATTTATTAATGAAATTTATTTTAAAACCAATGGAAAAATACAATTAAAATTATTGTGGAATTCTTGCCAATAAATTAGTACACAAAAAAGGTATTAAGTACGTTCTTTTTTTAAAAAAAAATGTTTTTACCCAATACCTAAAAATAGTGTAAGTCAAAAAGTGTATAAATATTATTCACAAATAAAAGGTTTTTAAATTATAAAGTTCTACATTTCGAGTACATTTAAAATTGTAATTAAAAATTTGCTTTTACATGAGGCATGGAATTCAATAGTTTAACATTAAGATTTCAAAATTCTGAAATTTTGTGCAAGCATCTGAAACAACAGATAGATTTGAATAAAAAAATAATAATACGTTTATTAAGATTTTCATCAAATTCTTATAAAAAAAGTTTTCTAATTACCATAATTCATAATAGGATGTTTATAAATTATTTCTCTCCTTTTCAAATCCTGCTTCAGGAATGCCATACTATAACTGCATTTTTCTCAATTCTTAGGTCATACGAATTAAACCGTATTTTGGGAATATCGCGCTATTCTAGAGCGGCTGTTATTCAAATTATTAGTAAGAGCATTAAAAGTGGATTAAATTGTTACTTTTTTTTTAAAAACAAATGAATGTTTGACATTAAAAAAAAATTCTAATGCAATTTTAATTGTACTCGAATGTTATTATTCAAATGTTAAATATTTTGAAAACATATTAAAAAGAAAAAAATGGCGAAGTTTTCATGAATTTTTGAAGCAGCTTATTTTTATACAAGAACAAAGTAATTGCAGAAACTATCAGCTAGTTCAGTATACTTCTGTATTCTAAATACATCGTAGACTTTCGCAAAGGGGCTTTTATAAAAAATTTAGTTAAAAAAGGAACAAACGGAAGTAATGGATACACAGAAGAAATGTTAATAAGACAATTGTTAATAAGTTAATACGTCAAATGGGGCCTGAATGGCCGAGTGGCTAGCGCTCTGGCGCTCGGTACCACAGGTTTCGGGTTCGAGTCCCGGCGGTGCCATGGATGTCGTAGTGGTTCGGAATCCACTTTAAACCGTAGGTCCCGGTCGAATAGGATCGTAGAGCGTTGCGGGGGCATTGTTACTCCGCGTCCGTAGCTTATCTTCAAGTTACACGCGTCCCCTGGGTAATGCAAAGTGAGTAACGTTTGTGCAGAGCTTGCCTTAAGGCATCCATGACCAAGTGTCTAAGAGTTTGCCATCTGCATTAGAAGAAGAAAAAAAATATGTCAAATTCTCTTCACTACAATGCACTTAACTAATATTCAAGTTAACAAATTTCTAGGAGGTATAAAATACACCTAGCTGACTTACAATTACATAGCAATAAAGAAAGGAGCAGAGTAAAATAACAAAATTAATCACCCCCACCCCTTCCCTAATCGTTGTATTAGCATTCTTTAAGTTTCAGATTGTACATAATATCAGTTCGGAATATTGCTAAATTAGTAAATTTATCTCATTCTACGGTGTAGTATGTGATAAAATACTATAAAGAAAAACTAATTGAAAATAAGGATACGAAATATACTACTGTGTCCAAAAAGTAAGACACATTTCCAATTTAAAATTTCCGGGACTTACGGAATTTCATTTTTTTTTTTTTTTAGGTTGCTGTCTCTGTCCTTGATATCTGTGTGAAATTTGACGTCAAAATACCCATTAATGTTTGAGTTACGCTTGGCTTTGTGAGACGCTAAAACTGATTCCGGCGATTTTTGAAATACCTGAATTAATTGAGCAAAGAACTCAAATTAAATTTTGTTTGCGAAAACGTATAGAATGTTGCAGAAGGCATTCGGTGAGCATTCCTATATCGGAAAGATGTGTTTAGAAGTGATATAAACAGTTCAAAGAAGGCAGAGAACGCGTTGAAGACGAAGAGCCCTCTGGTCAACTATCAACCTCAACCGACGAAGCTCATGTCCAAAAAATTAAAGGTTTAGTGCTTGAAAACCGTCGATTTTCAATTAGAGACCTTGCTGATGATGTTGGAATTTCAAAAAGATCTGTCAATTCCATTTTGGGCCTCAAACACGTCAAATCACGATTGGTACCGAAAACGCTGAATGTGCCAGCTCACTGCATTGATTCTTCGTGACTTTTTAGCATGCATTGGGCATTGGAAAAAAAACGTTGGCATAAGTGCATTGTGTCCGGAGGGGATTATTTTGAAGGCGATGAAATAAATTTGGAAGAATAAATAAAGAGTTTTTGAAGAAAAAAATTGGTCTTACTTTTTGGGCACAGTAGTATACCGGCAAGTTTAGTTCAGTCCTAAAGTTATAGATAAACAAATTGCGAAAAATCTACGTTTGAATGCATATTTAGGCCAAATCGCAAAATAGAGACCGTTTGGATTTGGCGATTATTTTGTGGCCTAATTAGTTGATTAGTCGCCAAATGTAATAACCCGAAGATTGTACTGTTTGTAATTCATTCCACTTACAATCGCAACCCGTTACTTGGCGCACTTTGACGTAAACTTTTTGAAGCCAAATATCCAACAGCTCCTAATATTAATAACATGGCGTATATTTATATATAGTTTCTGAAAAATTATTGAAAAATTTTCTTTTTCCGATTTCATTTGAAATCGTTCGACGAATTAACTGGATTATATGGACGTTCAGTCTAGTGAAAATTTTCGTAAATGCGAAAAATAGAAATATGTTTTTCCTACTGGAAATCAATGATAAATAAGCTGGAAATCAATGATAATATACTAGAATCATGTCTTATTTGCATATGAAAAAAATTAAAATTTTTTGGCTCCAGTGGATGCATAATTTCATGTAGAATAAAAAATGAGAAATTTGATCCCAATAATTTAATTGGAACAATAAAGCATGACAGGGGATTGTTCTGGTGTGGGGGTGCAAGTAGGCATCAGGACAAGGTAATTTGGTATATAATGATGACATAGCGAGTCATGCTATTTATTTAAATGAATTTTAAAAGAAACTATCAACCCAAAATTTGGTATTGGAAACAACTTTGCTATTATCAGATAACGATCCAACACACACAGATCTCAACTCACACAGATCTCAACAACTCACAAATTTGATGTCTCTATAATAGCCAATAAATTCTATAAATACCATTTCAGTAGTCTGATTTAAACATATTAGAGCACATTTGGAGAAAAATGGAGGTATTGAAAGGTACTTCATACTTACAGTATGAAGACCTGGCTTTAAAATTAAAACTAAACTCTAAAAACAATAATGATGGTCATTGATGCAAAATTATAAAAAGAATTAGTGAATTCTATGTCTAGCCATTTAAAAACTGTTTTGGATGTTACAAAACAACCAAGTACTAATTAATCGCAATACTACTCGGTTTACTAATATATAGAAAATTTTCTAAGTGTACGAAAAGTTTTGTGTGGTAATTTTTAATACTTTTTGATTATTGATTTTCAATATAAAAATTTACTATTATTTTAAAAATATTCATTGTAGTCTTGTTAAGAAAGTAGATATTATTAAAAAATTATCATTTCGAAATGTTATTTTTTATTAATGGATAGAGCAGTATCCCATTGAAATTTATAAGTGTATGCGAAGAATTATGAGAATCATTGGATATTATAGATACAACCATTTGGTACAGTTAGATTCAAAAAGGTTTTGTGTCAGGACAAAGCGTCAGGTTTTCTTTATAGTTATTTTTGCATAGTGAAAAAGTGAAAGTAAATGTAAAATGATAATGATTTACTTGTAGTTAAATAATTTTACATTAGTTTCAAATAATTTCATCATAACTTATAAATTCTAAAATTGGTATTTTTCGTGTATTATATCTAAATCATGATTCTAAAACTCATTTAATTTTATCTTTTATTTACGTATCTTTTATAAATTATGCAATAGATGGCAGCACAATCTACGATTTTAAATATTTAAATTATTTAACTATTGAAAATAAATTTCAATAATTTTATCGATAAAAAGTTTAGAAAAAAGTCAATACAACTCACTTAAATTTTTCATTTCTGACATCTTCCATATCTTACTTTTGATTTTAATTTTTTGGATTATGTCATATATTTATCTATAGCTGTGTAAATTTAGAAAAATCATGATGTTTTCATCAACATGAATAATGGATTCAAGAATGTTAAAAAAAACTATGTTCTTAAAATAGAATAAATTCTTACATAATTTATTATTAAATTATGCAAAAAATAGAAGATCAAAATTCACTCTTTATGAAAGTTTCAGTTTTGTTAAAACACATCAAAATTAAAATTAAATTTTGTTGAAAAATCACTATTAAAAAAAATAATTAATAAAAAAAATCTCTATCGTTCTGTTTATAGAATTTTACCAATATATATTCTGAGTTAACGAGATAAAATACAATTTTAAACAGAGCAACAACTAAGAAAAAATATAGAGAGAAAGAAAATTAACGAACAAGTAGGCTTAGTTATTGAACATCGTATTGTTAATGAAAGTGACAAAAAAAAGAAACTTTATAGTACTCCCAACTAATTGCATAACATAGGGTGAACGTCTTATTGTTGCCCATCACATGATCTTTGTAGAACAAAAATCACAGTACTTAGAAACATAAGTTATCCATTTTATTGACAGCATATACAAATTATAGCTTGAAGATTCCAAATTATTGTTTTTGGACTGCATTGCTTAGAAAGAACCCTTTGTTCAATCATATGGCAACTATTTGCTCGAAATTGGATCTTATGCAATGAAATCGTAAAAAAAAGTTTACAATTATAAATCTTCCTATGATAACGTTGATATATACACTATTCAAACAGCAGTTGAAAACCATACTAACTGTCATCAGACGAAATTCAAAGATTGACACCCTTCGTCGAATATATCAACCTTCCCATCTTTTTTATAAAATGATAAAAAGTTCTAAAAATTACATTGACTGGCGTACCGATTACGGAGTACCAACAGGGGGAAATACCCCTTAAACCTCCTCATCTTAATTCATAGCTATGCTTTAAATTTTAATTGGCTGCTTAATTAATGTTAGTGGAAATACAAGATAAAGTTTCTAAAAATTCAAGTTAAATGGTACTAAAAAAAAGAAAAAAAAAAAAGATTAAAAATACTAATTAAAAAAAAGTAAAATGCAAAATAAAAGAAATTAAAGTTAAACTTAAATTCAGTACAATTAGGGACCAGTTGTCGATGCCAAAACTATTGAAGAAAACTTGGTGGAACTTTAGGGTTGAATAATGATGATATTCTTTCATGTTACGAGAACTCATTAGCGTGACGTAAAATTATTTAATCCTAACGTTACGTTTACAAGAAGAGAAAAAAATTACCACATCTTCCTGCTTCTTACATACTAAAAAAAAGAGGCTGTGATAAGACATGGATGGTATCTTATAGAAAATAACATTGAACTAGAGGTGAATTCGTATGATTCCAATGATACGAATCATTTCTTTAATCATGGTATAAATTACTCATCTTAAAAAGATTGGTACCAAAACCGATAATATTGCACTTGATTATGATTGGAATACGATACATTGCGAATCCAATAGAAATACGATACATTGCGAATCCAATAGAAATACGATACATTGCACAGAAAATTGTCTAAAAATTTATTTAAACAAGTAATATAAAAACACATTTTTTTTAAAGTCAATTCCTTCTTTTTTTTCACTATATTGCAGAAAATTCTTTATAAATAATTTTCATTCATTTTTTTAAATTTATCTGGAGCCATCTATTGGTAGATATATGCAACTTAAATCTAAAAAAAAACTAAAATTAAGTAATTAAATTTAATTGCTGAATTAATATTTGAAAAAACTGTATAAACATCCAGTGTCATCCACTACAAGTTCAAAAAAAAATTTATTTGAACTTGAGTGGAGGAATAAGAAATATTTTATTAACGATTGAAAATTTGAACAAGATATATATAGGGAGAGTGTGAGCTAATAGAAGGAATTGAAAAATACGAATTACAGAAGTATTGCAACTGCCCATTTTTACATTGAGTAGTTCGGGCGTAGCTCAGGGCCGAACAGTAAATTTTTTACTCCTTTAAGAAGTCTCTTGACACACAGACACTAGAGATTAATTTCAGGCCCTAAATATTTAACATTTCATACAAACTGAAGTATCAAAAAGTCCTTTTGAGGTCAACATTTTAGCCACTGTTAGCATGGTTTTACCGTGAAAACAATAACTCTTATTACTCTCAACAATTCGAATTTTTGTTTCAAAAATAAAATATCTTTCAAATTTAAAAATAACTGACTCACTGAATGCATTGCATATTCGAATCTATTTTCTTCATAAGAAAATTGTCGAAATGAGAATTAATGTTTTTAGTCGCATGTGGTTGCTTAAATGCACTCCGCATGTTGTCAACAGGTCTGTGCTCGAGTGTATAAACAAAATGTAAACAACCATCCCAATAATAATCGCCAAAAAGAATAAAAGTTTCTATAAAATTGGTACACACTTAGCACTATCTGTTCCAAATCGAGTCACTAATACAGATAAACACTTTGTAATTATCAGTTTGTTTGCGAGGTTAATGATCGTTTTTTGATTTCAGCAAGATGTTTCCACCATTCGAGAGACAGTTTCATATAAAGGGTATTTATTGAGTATTTTATCACAAAATATGAACTTGAACTCTTGAAATAAAGGACTTTTTTTAATATAAATAGATTGCAAAAGAAGTCTAGTAAAAGGACTTACAAATAGAAAAAAAATTACAAAAACGGAGAAGAAGAATTAATGACGTATAACAGGGTAGATCTAGCTAATACATAAAACGACTGGCATGTTGTATTTTTATTAATCAGATACAAGACTGCATCTGTGTTAAAAAAGTAATAAAAAAATGTATCATTAGTTTTATGCACTTAAAAAATATTACTCAATATCGTTTGACGGTCACTTCATAATTTCATTTTGATCGTCATAACTTCACCACATGTTTTTTTTTTTAATTCGCATTATTAGTTCACACTCTCCCTTATTTATATATCTTGTTCAAATTTTCAATCATTAATAAAATACTTATTATTCATCCACTCAAGTTCAAATACATTTTTTTAACTTGTAGTGGATGACACTTGATGTTAATACAGTTTTTTCAAATATTGATTCATTAATTAAATTTTGAAATTAATTAATTAAATTTTTTTTTATTTAAGTTGCATACATCTAATAATAGATGGCGCCAGATGTAAGAGGTGAATTTCAACTTTATTTGTAAAGGAGTTTTCTGCAATGTGAAAAAAAAAGTAGGAACTGACTTAAAAAAAATTTTTTTAATATGACCTGTTTTCTATTATACATAAATTATATTCCATTCATGCGCACAAAACGTTAATTACAAAAGGCATAATAAAAATTATTATTTAATTTTTATTAAAACTCTTTGCTCGCCAATTATGCTTGTGATTTATTTAATTGTTTTGATTTAAACCATCGCCAACACGGTTTTCCTGAATAAATTGTTTACTTTTATTCATTTGTTTTTCAGCATTGTAATTGTTTCGGCATTTAATCATAAACCAACCATTATTCATCATCATCAGTCGCGCAACAGCCCCATGGTGGGCCAAGGGCGTCTGCTAACTGGCAGATTTCGAGACAGAAGATGTTATCTTTTTACGGGGCCTGCACTCAACGATCATATTAGACCAGGATCTACGGTTTAAAGTGGATGCCGAAATGCACATCCATGACATTGCCAGGGTTCGAATTAATTGCCTTCTAGGGGAGCTCGGAATGATATCTTAGATGGAATTTTCGGCTATTTGAGACAGTATTTATTTATTTTTGAGGGAAAAAAAATCTTTTTTAAATGATGCTGGTTATACTTTAATTAGTATACCTACTTAATCTAGTTTTTAATTGACTACTTGAATTACTTGTTACCAAAAATTAATTCAGCAACCGTTTAGACGAGAAAAATGACGATAGAATTGCATTAGTCAAAATCAACGAAACTTCAGGAAAAGTAGAGGCGTCACTCCTATTGAGATGCAATTCTGTGAATAAATAATTGTTTATAAAAATGTTTTATTAATAATGGTCTGTATGTTAATTCTAGTTAATTTAGATTTCGAATTTTAAAAATATTCCCAAGCCAACAAAAAATTAAAAAAAGACCTCCATGTAAAAATCCCAAAAAGGTTTGAAAATTACTAATATACAATCATGCATTCTAGCTAAAAGAGCTTCAGCAACTATTAGTTGTAACATTCAAAGCACTACTAACAGCCATTGTTGCGTTCTACATCTTTATAATTGTAATTATTTAATTACTTAATGCATGTACTTTAACGGAAATTTAATTTCATTATAAATAGAAAATTATTCATTACGCTTATTTTTTTTTTCAAAAGATAGTATTCCAAAAATGAAAATTTAAACCTAACACATGTGACATAGAATCGCATATACAGCAAAAGATCAAATTGTTGAAACTACCACTGTGGGTTTTGCAGATGAAGGAGCCTGCAAATCCAAAATGTTTTGAGACGATAGACAGACGCCTGAGATTTTGCCCTGGCAAACATTTGTACTTCATGTCTTTGTCATATGTAAACAGATTTTGGCAAAGATCTTGGATCATAGAGCTTGGCATAATTGTACGATCATGTACACGCGATTGGGTATTTTTAATTAAAAGTTGTTGCAAACATATGAAAGGTAAATCTTAAAGACAAGGCGTTGGTCTCCCAAGAGTCATTGGTAGCAGAAATTAAAGCAATCTAGGTTAGCTTGTTTGTGCAAATAGAAGTGCTATAGTGAGGAGCAGATTTTGAGGAAATCCATCTTATGATCTTATATGATCAAAGGTGCAATACAGATGCATGCCGTTTACTACTGTGCCCAAAAAGTAAAACCAATTTACAATTTAAATTTCCCGGAGCTTATGGAATTCCAATTTTTTGTTTAGGTTGCTGGCACTGTCCTTGACATCTGTGTGAAATTTGACGCCAAAATATTCATTAGTGTTAGAGGTACGCTTGGCTTTGTGAAACGCTAAAACTGATTTCGGCGATTTTTGAAATGTCTGAATTAATTGAGCAAAGAACTTGAATTAAATTTTGTTTGCGGAATAAATATTCGTGTGCGGAAACGTATAGAATGTTGCAGAAGGCATTCCGTGAGCATAGTATATCGGAAAGAAATGTTTACAAGTGATATAAACAGTTCAAAGAAGGCAGAGAACGCGTTGAAGACGAAGAGCCCTCTGGTCAACTATCAACCTCAATCGACGAAGCTCACGTCCAAAAAATGAAAACAAACATTACATCCTTGCAAACTGTCGATTTACAATTAGAGACCTTGCTGATAATGTTGGAATTTCTAAAGGATCTGTCAATTCCATTTTAAAAGATTTTTTCGGCCTCAAACGCGTCAAATCTCGATTGGTACCGAAAATACTGAATTTTTTGGAAAAACAGCGGGGCGTTGAAGTGTGTGAAACAATGCTTTCTGATTATCAGGACAAGTTAAAAGTGCACCATAACTGGAGATGAAACTTGTATTTATGCTTACGACCCGGAAACAACCGACTAATCGAGAGAAATAGTGACAAAGATGAAGTAAGACCGAAAAGAGCACACCAAAGTCACTCAAAAATCAAGGCCATGCCGACTGTGTTCTTCGATTACCGTGATGTGGTGCATTATGAATTCTTTCCAGCGGCCAAACTGTCAACAAGGACTATTATTATAGTGTTATGCGCCGTTTGCGTGAAGCTATTCGCAAAAAGTAACCACATTTATGGAAAGACAACTCTTGGTTTTTGCATCACCATAATGGCACCAGCTCACACTGCATTGATTCTTCGTAATTTTTTCGCCAAAAATGAAACCCATATCGTTCCACAACCCCCGTATTCTCCTGATTTAGCACCGTGCGACTTCTGGCTATTCCCTAAACTCAAAAGACCACTCCAGGGATACGGCTTTGAGTCGATTGAAGAGATTCAACGTGTATCGCCGCGCACTTTGTAGGCCATCTCTGCCGATGACTTTTTAGCTTGCATTGAGAATTGGGAAAAAAAATTGGCATAAGTGCATTGTGCCGGAGGGGATTACTTTGAAGGCGATGAAATAAATTTGGAAGAATAAATAAAGATTTTTTCAAAAAAAAAAAAAAAAAATGGTCTTAACTTTTTGGGTGCAGTAGTACTCATATAATACTTTCGAGTACTCATATAATACTGCAGCGGGACATTGAAGTATAGTGCACTATAACTCATGTACTTTGGATCGCACTGTACCAGACCCAACACCAGGAATCTCAGTATCCATATTGTTTGTTCACGATTTATGATGGCAGTTGGAAAACAAGCCATCCGAGATAATCGCTAGTGTAGGAGTCCAAACTCTTTATTTATTCTTCCAAATTTACTTCATCGCCTTCAAAGTAATCCCCTCCGGACACATGCACTTATGCCAACTTTTTTTCCAATCCTCAATGCATGCTAAAAAGTCATTGGCAGGGATGGCTTTCAAAGGACGCGGCGATTCACGTTGAATCTGTTTAATCGACTCAAAACGGAGTCTCCAGAATTGTCATTTGAGTTTAGGGAATAACCATAAGACGCACGGAGTGAATACGGTGGTTGTGGAAAGATATAGGTTTCATTTTTGGAGAAGTCACTAAGAATCAATGCAGTGTGAGCTGGCGCATTCAGTGTTTTCGGTACCAATAGAGATTTGACGCGTTTGAGACCCAAAATGAAAGTGACTGATTCTATTGAAATTTCAACGTTATCAGCAAGATCTCTAATTGTAAATTGATGGTTTGCAAGAACCAAATCTTTAATTTTTTTGGACGTGAGCTTCGTCGGTTTAGGCTGATGGTCGACCAAAGGCTCTTCGTCTTCAACGCGTTCTCTGCCTTCTTTGAACTGTTTGTACCACTTCTAAACTTCTTATTTGCTAAGTTTTAAGACTTAATTATATACATAGATATATAAAATAACAAAAACATTTTACTGTATGTCTATTTATTTGCTTAAAAAAAGATAGATTTCAGAAGACATGGAGTGATTTTTGTTCTGAAAAGGAGGCATTAGGACAAATAGGGTTGAGAACTACTATTGCAAAAGATGCATCTAAAGAAGACACACATCGCTTTTGAACAGAGCGTTAAATCCTCTATCAATGAGAACTTAGTCATGATTTCTTTTTTTTTTCTATCTAACTTTGATAAACCTTGATATGAGCGTCTTATATAGAGAAAGGGACTTCTTATAACGATACTATTTTCGTTGAATGATAACAGAAGCTTATCTCGGGTCAAAGGTTGAGTCCAAAGTTCACTGTTTACATGCCCTAGCTTGATGGGATCCAATACCCCAGATCAGTTGACTACAAGTGACAGAATCACCATCACCAAATTTCGAATTTCTTCTGTTTTGAAAGGATTAAAAAAAATAGTTAAAACATTCTAAATAATGTAGAAAAAACAATTTGAATTACGTACTATTAAACGTACGTACAATTTAAATTACGTACTAAAATGAAAATTTAAAAAAAATACGATACTTTTCTTATAGTGCTTTTTATTCAAGAGAGTTTGTACATAATCTCAAAATGAAACTTATATGTTTGTTCACTGATAAAGCTTTAAAATGATTCTTAAGATAAGAGTTTTAATTAACATATTATAATGTAAATAAACAAAATGGATTATAAGAAAATTTATTGTATTACGCAAATTTATCTAAAAAATCCGCTAACAAGTTTCAACAGAAAAGCAGTCTATCATCATAATTTCTAATCTTATTTATACTAACGAGAAAAAAGTTCACTACAAAGTTTTGACTATCAGACTTAAGAAATAAGATACCAGTTACAACTCATGTAATGTGTAGTGAGTATAGTAAGTGCTAAATCCTTTTGCTAATACGTAGTACAGTACCTTTTATATAACCTTGTACGACAATGAATTTTAAGAAAGTGGTATGAATCTTATCTTTTTTATACGTAATTAAATAAATTTATAATTATTTCCCCGTATTCTTATTTTGCTCTTAGATTTAAATGCTTTTAAAAATCTAAGAAGCCTTTTAGCTCTTATAATTGCATTATTAATTACAGTAATTAGGTGCATTTTTTTATCTCTGGAATTTGTGCGATGCTGGATTTGAACGTATACACAACATCCAATAAAAATTAGAAGTCCTTTCAAGATAGAATATAAAGTTTTCTAATTTATTAACAATTTTCTTTTTCTACTTCTCTGCTTTCTCTTGCACTGTGTATATATATCCTCATCTGATGTTTTACCCTGATAGAAGCTTGCGGCTATCTTGTAGCCAAAGAGCTTCGTTAAGCACAAATTTATTTGTCTTGTATATTCTGGCTTTTGACAGGTGGTCACATTAATGTGACTGGACTGTGTATCTATATAATATATACTAGCAGAACTTGTCATACGTTGTCCTGCCAAAAAAACAATGCATTATAGAAAATTACACATCTCTAATACATTCTCCATGTTCCAATATATGTGCATACTAAATTTCATGGATATCGTTTTTACGATACATAATTTGAAATGCCGCAGCACCATCTGGTTGCAAGTAACAATAAAATGATTAGCGCGAAAATATTTTCCATACACGAATACATATTATTACCAATTTTCATAGTCATTGGTTGAACGGTATAGAAGTTGATTCACGGCAGACAACTCATCGCCACCATCTGGTGGCGATTTATAACAGAGGAGATAGTATAAAAATATTCTGTATAAAAATATTCTCTATGTTTTGTCAAACACAGCACAAAATTTCATCAAAATTGCCCAACCGTTTAGGAGGAATTCAGTGACAGACACATATACAGTAGAATTATATCGATTGCAGAGCCCCCTAACGGGTCCATTTGTGAATCTAAACCTTCCAGGGACCCACTCAAACATACACAAAAAATTCATCAAAATCGGCCCAACCGTTTAGGAGGAATTCAGTGACAAACACAAGTAGTTTAGTAGAACTTAATAGAATTATATCGATTGCAGAGCCCCCTACCGGATCCAATTGTGAATCTGAACGACCCTGGAACTCACTCAAACACACAAAAAATTTCATTAAAATCTGTCGAGCCATTTAGAAGGACAAACACACGTACAATAGAATTATATTGACTGCAGCACCACCTACAGGGTCCAATTGTGAATCTAAATCACCCAGGAACCCACTCAAACACACATAAATTTCATCAAAATCGGCCCAACAGTTTAGGTGTAATTCAGTGACAAACACACGTACAGTAGAATTATATATACACAAAGATATATATTGTAAAATTTACCTTAAGGAATTATTTAAAAATCAACATGATACGTGATTTCGTCATTTTTTTAAGTGGAAAATACATAAATTGTTTCAAATACCTGACTGATAAATTGTAATACATTCTTCTTCTCAGCCACCCGAGACAAATCATTGTCACATCAGTTGAGTCTTCATCATCAAAAAACTGCTGACGGTAGTGAAATTTAAGTAAAGTAGCAAAAAAAAGTTAAAACATCCCAAGGTAAACTCTAAAATAGTTTACATTATCGTTAGTCATCGGCTAGTTGTATGAAAGAGTTACACATTCAGAAGGAAAAACCAATCCAATCTCGTTGTTGATGTACATCATCACAGAGAAGAAAGCTACGCATGTGATATAATATAAACACAATGAATCACGAATATATTTGATAAATAAATAACTTAGTTGTCGTTAATGAAGAAAACTGAATAAAATGATGTGATAATAATGTTTAAGAATAACAGCCAATAAATTAACAGTCATGGATTGTGTAATGTTTTCTTTAAACGATTCTATATTATAAATTTGCACAATTTTTTCTTTAATTTTTTTAAAACAGATGATGTAAATATTAAAAAAAATTAAAAGTTACATTTCACATTATAATCTTATTTTGTTCCAAATCATGGTCGCTAAATATGGATGCTGCGTAGCAAGCTGCTCGTGAGTAGTGTAGCAGGCTGCCTTCCCTATGAAATTCTGAATCTGCTAAATATCCGCCGTTGTAGTGACAAATGACCTCATGTCAAAATAGCAGACATTTGAAAACAATAAAACCTTTATTAAATTAAACTACCATGAAATTTAAACTACAAAATAGTTAATTACAAATAATGACATTTCATGATTTCTAATTAGTATTTTAGTTACTCATATTTAAAAATACATAAGCAGAAGTTTTTCCGTGCTTACGCAATAGTTAGTCATAATAAATAAAGAAATTTCATTTTTAAAAGGAAGGGAACTCTCAATTTCCCCCTTTATTTGCATTTATGCATCAAGGGTAGGAATTTTTAAATCATATTTGCTGAGAAATATTAATTATAAATGCATTTGAGAGAGAAATTAAAACATTATGCTTATTTCAGATCAAAGGATTCTCCATCAAAAAAAATTAAACAAGTATATAAAATATGAATTGTTACATAGAATAAAATTATTAAAATCATCATGAAATCTAACAAATTCCTTCTTAAACAAATCCAATTTGAAAACTTTTCAATACTCAAATATTCAGTTATCTGATTGCAAATATTACAATAAATATTATTACAAATATAAATTATTGTTTTCACAACGTCTTCATTAAATATTGGAACGAAATAAAATAAAAACAATTGGCGGGGCATCGCAATATATATAAAATATACACAGTCCAGTCACATTAATGTGACCACTTGTCAAAAGCCACAATATACACTCTTGCATATTCTGGCTTTAAGTGGAGTGTGGAATGTGGTATTAAGTGGTATTTAAGTGGCATTCTTTATATACACTCCACTGCAATGTGCTGCCACCTGCCTTTTGTGATGGGTTATTTCACGTTGACGTCCAAAGTAGGTGGTGGTCACATTAATGTGACTGGACTGTGTATTTAAATTTATTTCTATAAAATTAATAAATCATTTAATAATATACATTATAGGGGTATCGTAAAATCTTTACAAACATATATATAGTGAATTATTTCTCAAAAATTAGTGGAGCTCTTAAAACTATTACCAAGAAATATTTAAAACTAGAAGTGATGGAGGTTAATATTTTAAAAGGATAATATTTATAAAACAATCCAACATATTAATTCACCTTGCAAATTTAAATATTGCTCATGAAAATTCTGAATAAGAGAAAAATTTGTAAGTTTATCTGAACAGATCAGATATTTACTATTATTATTATTATTATTAGACCAGGAAGCTGTGTGGTCTCAATAACAATAATAAATATCTGATGTGTTCAGATAAACATAAAAATTGCCCCCCCCCTCCCACTCTCTCCTTCCAGAAAGGGAAGGAAAGGTTGGGGGAGGGCAACTTCTGTTGTGATGAAACACGTAGGTAGAAATCTGACTTGACTCCGTGACTCTGTAGAAGGAAGGCAGTGCCTTCTGGGAGGATTTGTAGGGGGAATTATCCCTCATTTTCGTATCATATGGGAGAAAACCGGGAAATCTTCCACCATGTACTTTAACTAACGAAGCAAGATGCTGAACATCCCAACCGCCTTCGAATCTCCTCATTTTTTGAAACAGTGTCCACAACAAACCCGCCAGCCGAGTGAACCTCCGCCCTAATGCTCACCAGCGGATCGCGCCATGTGTCAGGCACAAACTATATATTTAACGTATCAAAAGAACATTATTTTTAAATGTATAGGTAATTCGATGTATTAAACTACCAGCGAATCATCCCATTTTGAAAATATTTTTAGCTCAAAGTTTTGAGTTGGAAAAAAAAACTTCTATTGAAATTCTATAAAACTTCTATTGAATCCAACTTTTAAAACCTGAAGGATTCAAGATAGATGCTCAAGATTCATTTCTTCAGAACGCTAACTGATAGTTCGGGCAGAATGAATCATTAAAAATTGCTAATATGATTTCCTTTTTGAAGATAAGAACCATTTAGAAAAAAAGTTATCATCAAAATGGTAATACATTTAAAAAATACACAGTTATTATTTTTAAAATGGGCATTACTGTACGCAAATAAATTGTAAAAACAATAAAAAAAATCGACTGAAAGACTTATAGCTGTGAACTGGTATACAGCGCATGCAATAAATATCAACATAATTTAACAGATATGCATGTGAGTACCTACTGGTTTAATCTTATTTTAAAGTGAAAAATCTAGAAATAGTTCTCACTGGCAAAAAATACTACTTCAGTTTTTTTTTTTTCTCTGGAAAGTGACGCAACCCTCAAGCGATAAAACTGATAAGGATCATAGTTGTTTTTTAGATTGACTTCAGCCGAACTTTTCCTTGTCACCATGGTGATAAGTAATTCTTAGAACGGTACTCCGTGTAACGTTCATTTTTTTTAATGAGAATTATCAAATGAATTTGAACTAAGAATGCCACATTCTAATAATGAGAAAAAAAATATTTCTCTAAATATAATTATCTTTAACGATTGTTGCAGCGATTTCATAAAAATAAAAATCTAAAGACGCATGCAACATTATTCTTATTAATTTAAAAGATGTACTTTAAATTTTAATTTAGTGATACCACATGGATTTGTTCTAGCATTCTTTTTTTCAAATCTTTCTAAATTTATGGAATTTACTTGAAATCTGTTAAATGTAACAAGATACAGTATTAATTTTGATAATAATTCATAAAATAGAAATCAAACAGCAATACTTTAATAGCTAATTCTTAATTTAATTAAGAGATCATGCGCACATAATTTTACATATAGTATACATAATCTCTTCTTTAAGAAATTCATTTTTTAGATGTCTTTAATACTTTAGAAGAATTTAAAAGAAAATATCAAAACTGATCAAACTTGGAATTAAAAAAAATTTTATTATGATTTTTGCTATGCTTTAAATGATTAAAAGAAATTATAAATTTTTAATATATATTGTTCTACACTAAAATTACAACTATACTATAAAACGAAAGATAACAATACCATATTTATTTAACAAATTGTCCTGATATCGAGAATCCTCCTAGTCATGTCTTTGATTGCCCAGTTGTTGCAACCGCCGTACTTTATCTGGATCATCCTCATCAGAAGAGGATTTATACTCCGAGCTGGAAATCAACATAGCCAATATTATTCGAGAGCACCAAGGTATATGATTTTCTTGTACTCTTCAGAAGATATGACAACAACAGCACTACATGTTCTCTTGCCACTTTCAATCTAATTTTAAGTTGCATTTAACTTCTCGATGCTAGAATACAAGTATAATTCAACAACCAATAGGAAATCTGGATTTGCTGTATAGTGAACAAAATTTTTCATCTCCGGTTCAAACAGAGTAGTAGGGTGGGGTGGGGGTTGGGGGGTGGGGTTATCGGCCCTTCCCGCGTTTTACTCGAATATCCAGTATTTAACAATATTTCTTTTTTACACAATTCTTCTCAAACAGGAACTCCGTTCCATTTTAAAGTATGTAGCTCCCATTCGAAGTATAGCTGCCATTACCAATCGAAACAAATAATAAGTCCTTCAAAATAAAATTCTAAGAATCATCACAGGTACTTTTTTTACATCAGAAATTCAGAAATTCACGAAGATGTGCACATCGACTCCCACGTCACCTAGAAATCAATTTAACTTCATAATCAGTCATTCAAATCATATCATTAAGGTACAAACCCTTTTTTCATATCATGATGATACACTTAAATTTCCTCATAACTTTTCTTATTTACATCATCAATAAATTAAACTCAAAATCCCACTTCAATTATCTCGATAACGTGTCAATCACATAAAAAAAATGTTTCTCTTGCATTCTCTTCTCCCCCTCCTTTTAAAGGATTGGTATTCTCCTGTATTATCTCATGAGATCCATCCTAAAACACTTATGCAATCTCCATGAAACTAAGAAATGCTTCTTGCACTGCCACACGAGGAATAATCATAGCATAGTATCAATAAAAAAATCCATCTTAATGAAAATACAACTTTCCAAAAAATACTCCTTGAATCTAGATTAAATATTCTAAGCTCAAGTGAATATTTTTAATACAAAATTCAAAATGCTGGATCAATGTGATGATGTATATGCAAAACCAACAATCAATTTCTGCAGAGACATCAGTTGTTCACAGACACAACTCACTAACATTAAATCTGAAGTAATGTTTTGTAGATAATGTAATCCATTACTATTCATCAGAGACAGAGGTTGGACAAAACATTTTCTACTCCTGACACTAATTTTTTACAAAGACTCCTGACTCTTTTCCTTAATTTTATCCTCTATAATCTTTACTAATGCATTTAGAAGAACTCTTTAAATAAATTCAACGACTTCATTGAATTCGTATTTCTATGAAAGCAATTTTTGCACAATGAAATATTTTTCTTTACATTTTAAAGGTGTAATGTTCGCACTAATGTAAAAGAAAATTCTTATATTCTAAATTTGTTTATAAAAAAATGTGCTATAAAAATAACAGTATCAAACTAACAGGTACCAAAGTATTATAAAATAGCTTAAGACAAGCAAAATAAAACTGTACATTTCAAGAACAAATATGCTGTATGTGTAATACATTAAATCTAAATTGCTTTTAAAAATAAAATAGACTGCATAATATCTTTTATTGCAGATCCAAGATAGCTTTTTGTAAGTCTCAGTGCTGAGAGAAGTCTTGGTCGACATTTGCTTGCTAAGATGCTAAAAGTCATAACTGCTCGACTTAAGACTCCTTGCTCCAGACTCAGACTCCTCACCTCTACTATCTGAATGCCCATATTTTCCTTGCCTTATTCTAACGGCCTACACAGTTAAAGATAGGTCTCTGCAAGACTGTCTTACAAATACTGTAAAAACTTCACATTTTATGATGGATGCTTATTTGAAGGATACAAACTTTATTTCTAAAATTAGTAAATGTACGGGTAATAATACTTAAATAAATAAATGTTATAAAGTTGTACGATTCATGTGCTAAATATGTTTAAACATTTCTTCTCCAGATTTAATGTATTGGGCTTCTTATGATACTTCCTGTCATTGCGACCAATGAAAACAACTATTTTCGATTAGATAATTTGATTTAAAAATGCAATACTACTTCTTAACAATCAAATTTTTAAAAAGTTCATCTGAATTACGTTATCTTACATGAGACATACTAAACATATTAAAAGGAAGAAATAAATATTTTATAAAGGCTAATATTATTTACTGATATTTATTAATTAATTTAAAAGGCTAACATTTATTTATATAAATATTGGCTTTGTTATCAAATGTCGATTTTTTTTTTCTGTTACAATGTTTAGCATGGTTCATGTAAAGTGAAAAACAAATTTCTTTATGTGAACAAATTATTATTTATTTACATAATTTTTTTTTATTTTTTAATTAAAAATATTCTAGTGTTAAAAAAAAGTTTTTCCAAAGTTACATCCAAAGTTTCTTACAAAAACTACTTTATTTCGTAATAATAAAAGGAAGGAACTAAAATGATAATAAATGTTTTATAATTCGTTTGATATTTTTTCAATAAGTTAAAATGAAATAAAAAAATTTCTCAGCTACTCTATAAAATAAGAATAAAATTTATTAAATACATATAAACTGTAATTTTCTGTTATAGTAACTGTCATTATATATAATGAAAAATATCTTTGTAATAACATTATACTATTGAGACAAATTTAATTTCTGCGACACAGAGATGCACAGACATGATGATTCATCTAGACATCATAACCTGATGGCGGAAAAAAAGCTCTTCATGTAGTATAAACATATATTTATTTCGTTTATGAACATTAGCTAATATTTTGATAACCTATACAGCGTAAACTCTTGATAGCAAGAAGTAACTAAAACCCCTAAATTCAGGCATTGTATTGAGTTATGTTATTTGATGAAAATGTGTGTTATTAAAAATATTTTTTTTTTATCTTCATATGCTCTAAATTAGAAAACATTTAATAAAATATTTTTCTTGTATTTAAATGTTAACTTTTTTTATCAAGGTCATGTTTGATGTTTAACTTCTCCATCAAAATTTAAAAAAAAATTATTAATTATCAGTTGCATGAATTTTTGAAATTCAAACGACATATTGGTGAGAAAGCCCATTAGAAAAGCAATGCCAGGCCGCTGTCCATAAATAATTAATAGCCTATAAATAATTTTCCATGTCAATGCTCTCAGGAATTTCTACAAGCTGAATATTTTAACACGTTGCTGAAACTGCATTATATTACATCCTGTGAAATTCAGTGGCAGATGTTTGAATGCAAATCATCCATTGCTGTGGTTTTCCAATCATTTAATTGACCTTTAGCCAGAAAATAACTGAGGTTTTGAATATGTTAAACAAATGACTAACATTCACTGACGATTGAGTACGTAAAAAAATATAAATACTGTAAAAATTAACAGAGTCGTTATTTATTCAACAAAACTGTCTTTAAAGTAGTCGAATTAAAGTTACCATTTAAATATAAGAAAAATATTGGTACTTACGTATTAGCGGTACCTTGGCTACCGACTTGGCGGTTTTTAAGTGTCGTCAATCTAACAGCTACTAAGGTTACCAAACCAATAGAATAGTTTGGGGCCACTTAAAAACCGCCAAATCTGTAGCTGCGGTTGGCGCGTGTGTTCTTTATTGGCGCAACTGTCGCCTAGGTACCGTTAATACGTAAGTACCAAAATATTTTATTAAATGTTTTCTAATGTATAGCATACGAGGATAAAAAAATATTTTTAGTAACACACATTTTCGTCATATAACATAACTCAATACAAGGTCTGAATTGAGGGGTTTTAGTTATTTCTAGTAATCACACAAGAATTTACACTCAATAGGTTATCAAAATATTAGCTAATGTTCACAAACGAAATAAATATATGTATATACAAAGAGCTTTTTTTTTTCGCCATCACATAATGATGTGTAAACATGACATGGACATTTCTGTGTCGTAGAAAATATATTTTTTTGTCTCGATTATATAATGCTATTAATGAGATTAAATCAATTAATTAGTATACTTGTAAATGTTTTTAGTTATTTCTCCTCATTTGTAATAAAGTTGTCTATAAACGATAAATAAATATATTTCGGATATTTTCAAAGCCAATATCATATTTTCAAAAATATCAGAAATTATAAAATCTCATTTAACATCGAAATAAATATTATATATTAAAGCATTGGTTTCTGTATGTTCTCCATTGCTCGCTTACAGGATCACAAGATATAATATTTCACCTTTTTTTTTTTTAGAAAATATATTCAGGGATAATTTTTAAGAAAAAAAAATGGGATTGAACTTAAAAATGCGTTAATGCTACCTTTAATTCTTTTATTTAGATTTTTTTTCACATTTTGTAACATGTGAAAAAAAAATGAATTATTATTTAAAAATTTCGCAAATAACCAACTGAGCACATATTTAAACCGTCTAGCATTCAAAAACTTCATTTACTATGTATGGCAGGCACACTGTAAAAAAATAGATGTTAAAGTTAAATTATTATGATTTGTTTTTTAATATAAAATTCTGAAATATTCCTTATTTATTAACCATCTGTAAAATGAATATCTCTATCGTATAATTTACAATATCTCTAGTTGTATACTTAAAAAGATTGATGAAGATCTTTTTTAAAAAGGAAAAATGTGGGAACATAAAAAAAAATCTCTTCAATAATTTTTTACCAAGGCCAAGGTGGACCAAGGCCGTCTGCCTACTGGCAGATTTTTAAACTATCATATGAATAAAATAAATAAATTAATCAAATTCAGAATACTATTTAATTGTTACCTACCATTTGTGTTAAAGGACAGTTTAGAAGTAAATATTCAAAAAATTCACAATTTTTTTTTCATTTAAGGCATAAAAATAAAAGCGATTTCATTTAATTAACGGGAATATATTTTAAGATTTCAATATCACTACTTATTAAAAAAATGAGGTTTAATATTAGCATACAGTCAAGCGAAAATTTGTCGCGCATGATAATAAATTGGTTCATCACTTCTATTTACAGAAAAAAAAAGATTCAGAAAAGAGTATCGTGGAGATTATTAAATTTATTACGTATAGAAAATCACAATGCAAATAATTATCTAAGCGTTAGTCTTAAATCTTAATAATAAATCTTATCAAAGATTTTTGAGGAATAATCTTAATCACAACATTACTTTGCTTAACTAACTTGAGAATTATGTAAATTTAACAATTTCTTTAAATGGTATACCAGATCTATCGTAATAAAGTTGTCTATAAACGATAAATAAATATATTTCGATATTATCAAAGCCAATATCATATTTTCAAAAATATCAGAAATTATAAAATCTCATTTAACATCAAAATATATTTATTGGGCAATAATATTTTAAAATTAAGCGCATATTATAAAAAATGCGCATGCGTCTTTGAAAAGAAGGGACGTTTAACTTCTATCATTCCAAGAAATTATCTGAGTAACTGATAAAAAAGGGAAAAAAATGTAAATGCACAAATTTATCGTTTATAGTCAGATAAGGGGTACGGGTATATTTGCTCAGATAAAAAAGCACCCAAGGTCGCGTGCAACAAAACGGTATTGCAAAATTACTCTAGAAAATTTCACTTTCGTATGCTTAAGAGAGTATTTTCCTTTTATGGCACTCATGCAATAGTTTTACATGAGTGCCATAAAAAGGAAAATAGAATTTAAATAAATAAATAAAAAATAATTTGAAAATCTGTCTCCTGATATTTAAGTTTCGTTTGAACAGATAATTTTATGATAAACGATGTTTTATTATTCCTGAAGCAATAGGAACAAAGCAATATTTTGTTATTTATAAGAGTGGATAAATGTTGAAATAGATTCATTCCATTTATTGTTCAGAAACTAAATAAACAAATAAAAAACTTAATAAAAAATTTCATAAATTAAAATATAAAATCCTACTGAATACTAAAATCTCACGCTTTAGAATACCAACCAATAAGAAGTTCAATCTATTTCCCACCTAGTCTTCTGATTGGCTGATGTTCTACGATTTAGTATCCGGTACAAACTTGCCAATAACGAGAAATTCGAAACTGCAATAGTTATTATCCATTAAAACAAAATTGTTGCTTTGATTGATAAAAAAGTTAGTGATTTCATTTCTCAATCATTACGAAATCTTTTTTTTATTTTTAAATGACGACTGTATTCTTATAAAAAAAATTGTTACAAAATATTTCTTTTTATCACAAAATGTTTCCAAGAAGGATTTATGATAAGTTCTGATGTATCAGAAATAAAAAATAAGGGAAATTATCTTAGAGCAGTTCAAGGACCATGCATAAGACTTTGAAAAATCCTTTAATTGGTTGGTTTGTGCTGTATCCAAGACCAATCGAAAGATGGTGTGAATACTTCAAAATTTAAAATTCAAAAAAAAATAATAATAATTGTATGATGTTTGTTTAAAAATTACCATAAGACCTTAAGAGTTTTGAACTGTAATCTCAGCAAAAGTGAATATTATTGCTATTCTTTGGTTTTTTTAAATAGCACATGATTGCTGGAGAATTTTATCTGAAATATTTTTAACTATGAATTTTCGCAGCTGGAATACTAAGAAAAAAGTTCTCTTTTTTTAAGCAAAACTCTCTATTTCATCTTATCTTTGAAGAATTGCACCGTATCTTCCTATTTTATGAAACATCTGGATTAGGAAAAAAAACTATGATTTCACGTCCTTTTACACCTCAGTTGAATGGAGATTTTGTGAGAATATTAATTTATTCTCACAAAATATCCATTGTACAAATTAATGTAATTTAAAATCTGCAACGTATACAAAATAGCATAACATAGCAATTCTAAAGGTAAATGCTTCAGAAAATATACAGAAAAATCATATACTTATTAAGCAATAAAAGAATTCCATATCGATATTACATTATATTTGGATATTTCTTAATAAATGAATTACGTGGACATTACTTGCTACTTTTGAATTATAAGATTTTGTAATCCTGGCACTCTTTTTCAACAATCCTACATAATGCTTCTGTAAAATTGTTTGTTCCTTCCTAACTTTATTTGTTTAATCCTTCTAAAAGAGCAAATCATCAGAGTTTATAATATTTTCAAAGTTACAGAAATATCGAGAATTTTCATTAGCCTTAATTTCTATTTGATGGTGATTTTGACTCTTTTTTAAGTTAAGTTGATTGCACTATTGGTCTGATTTCATAAATTCATGTGGGCACTTTTTGACGTCATTTATAGGAAGGGACAAATAATTTTGAAGAAATCTTTGAAAATGAGTGCCAGAATAATAAAACATTATAATTTAATAGTACCAATATAATTTAATGGTAATATTCCTGTGTATATATATATAATATAATGGTAATGGTAATATTCCTGTGATTCTTGTATTAAGAAATATTTGTTAAATTGTCATAAAATTCTTTTATTGCTTAATAAGTATGTAAAAGATTCAGTGTTAACCAGGGTGCACCATGGGTCTACATTGGGCAACAAAATTTTGCCATCCAAATTGGAACGAACAGCCTTTACTAATATTTGTTGTAAAAACTGAAATGTACTAATATTAAGAAAATTGAAACATTGTTTTAAATATTTGGAATTAACACATATACTAGGAAAATATTAAAAAATGGAAGCTCAGTACTTACACCGGTTCTAAACTTTATCATACCTTCTAAATTTTCAGAGAATTTCTAAAACGATAAAGTGTTTTGTGCCTATAAACAATTCCTATTTTTTCTATTTATAAGGAATTATTTTAAATAATATTTCAATTATTGATGCTAATAATAAATAAAACAAAAGAAGTATAAATAAAATCCAAATAACTTGTATTTCGCTTGTATTAATCTTTCACTTAATTTTACAAATTAATCAAAATAAAGGATCCTTATTTTATATAGTAATTTTGACTACTGATGCTTACCAGTTTTTTGTTTTATTTTTTATTTCTAAAAATCAAGATTTCTCCCATAAAAATAAATAGTAGATAAGAACCAACTAGTTACCAAATTTTCTTTATTAAAACATACAATTGTATCTTTATTAATTTATATCGTACTAATTTATTTGTTTGCATTTGTAAATAGCAATTTTTCATGAAAATTGTGTTTGTAAAGTTGAGAATCACAAAAAAATAAAATAAAAAAATAAATAAATACAAATAAATAAATAAATAAATAAAAATAAATAAATAAAAATTCACATTATGAAAAAATTGTTAGAGAAAACTTTTTTTTTGCTAATAGAAAATGGTAATTGTAAGTGAGTTATGTAATCACTTATTAAATCGGCGTTCAATATCGATTTAATCGATGATCATTCAATATTTAAAAAAATTAATATTGAATTGTTTTTATTTAAAAAAAACTAATAATGAATGAATAATAATGATAATGTCAATAAAAGCACCCTTCATTAAATAGTAGCAAAAAAGAAACGGTTTTTTTTTTCATTACAATGTCATACAAAACGATTTTACTGTGTTAAAAAGAATAGCATTTAATAGCATAACAGAATAATGCATTTATTAAATGCATAAAATAAATTTTAATTTTGATATTGAATTTTTCTATGCACTTTAATAATGTTTTAGATGATTGGCTCAAATCTGGATATGCAAAAATGAATTATACAATAAATTTGATTTTATTTCATTAGAACATTTACTTTAAATACAAAGGGATAATTTTAATATTTATGCACTTAATGAATTCGTTAAATTGCAACTTAATGAAGAAGAATCTTCTTTTCAATGATGGCTAAACTAATACTAGAACACAAAATAAATAAACTTGGTTTCATTAAAAACTGCTGATTCTAATGAAATATGATATCTTCTTTCACTTATCGGTAGCAAAAATTAAAAAAAAAATGTCTATTACACTGTCTACATATTTCCTGACGTTAATTTAGGTTTCCTATACAGGAACCTGATAAGATAGCATTTGAAAACTTTCATGTACAAATTATTGAATTTGTTCTAATTTTTAATTCTGTAAATTTTAGAAATGCACTTTCATTTTAACGCGCAAGTTGAACTTTCCCAGTTTTTAAAATAAATTAAATTATTATTATTATAAATATTTAATTATTTACTGAATAGATTTCAGTGGAAAATCATTAATGGAATATATACTTTAGACTCTAATTTTTTTTAATTTTTATAAACATTGGCATTTAATAAGTTTTAAAATATTTGTTTAAAATAAAAAAAATTAGTTAAATACAATTAATACTACTATTTACAATAATACCAATATCAAATGGTTTACTATATTTTGATAAGTTTTCAAAAATATTTGTATTTGAAGAACAGTTTCGTAATTTAAAGAGATTTTTAATTAAATTTGTTTAAATACATTCTAAGAAAAAGTATTTTATGAAAAAATTCGTTCTAGTGACTTTTCACTTAACAAGCGTATTTATATTTTATTTTCAAGAAAGTTCAGTTAATTATAATTAAATTAAGTAATAATAAATACCTGTGAGATGCAGATATGAAGTTCCTATCCAAAATGATCGCACAGTAAACAAATTTGTAGTAAAAGGGTTGTAACATGGAATTTAATTCAAATATAAAATCCAATAATTTGTTTTAAAATACTGACTCTTTTCCTTTTTATAAAAATTAAAATGTGAAGAGGCAGAGCAAAAATACATCACAAAAGTAATTGCGCTCCAAAAACATTTTAGAATAAATTCAAAAATAGCATTATCGTTTGCAGCTTTTTTTACTTTTGCATTTTGGTGATATTTAAAAAATCGTTTGATTTTAATCTTTGCTTAGTTATTTCGTTTCATTCTATTTATTATTTAAAAATGGCTGGTAGTCGTAAGGAAACAAGCAAGAGCATTCGAAAATTGACTATTTTTCATCATAATTGTGGTAAATCAATAAGGAACATTGTTAAATTACTAAATTTATCTCATTCTATGGTGCTGAAGAAATTCGGAAAGAAAAAAAGATTAAAGAAGAGTATAAAAAGAAAGCTGATAAAGCTTTAAAGAAGCAAATAGGATCGAAATCAAGGTAAGAAAAATTCTTTCATCAAAGTTAACTCAAATATGAAAGTTAATTGAAAATAAAAGTTGAAAGTTAACTCAGAGTTGACTGAAATATTACGATATTTACGAATATGTAGAGATTTTTTTTTAAATGTACGAAGATTTTTGTTGAGAAACTTTTTTTTGTTTCTCTTGGATTATTCATTTTTTAAAAAAACCTTTGTTTTAAAAATATTTTAACAAAATTTATAAATATTATTTAAAAATGTCATTCTGAAATATTAATATTTTTTAATGCATAGAACAGTATTTCATTGAAATTTGTAAGTGTATGAACACTTTTGGTAGCCATTGTATGTGAAATAATGGAAATATGTAATAGAAATTTTTAATTTTTTTGTCCAAATATATAATTCGCCATAATATATATCGCCATATCCTTTCAGTGGCGTATTTTCTACAAATAAAAAGTAATTCATCTTTTGTTAATCAAAAATTTAAAAAAAAATATACTATATACAAAAATGATATAACACACACGTTAATCATTAAGAATTTCGACATTACTAATAATTAGTCTCAGATTGGTTTAAAAAAAAATCTCGATTTTTAATTTAAAAATATATTAAATATTCTGGTTTCTTTTTCCTACAATGTAATTGTATTTTTTTTATTTGATTACCAACTAATCACTAGTCAAAACCAAATATTTCTTAACAATCTAGAGAGAATGCCACTGAAATATTTGATTAGCTTTGCAGTAAGAAAAATATTTGCAGTTAGTTATATGTTTTCATTTTTGTTCAAATATTTTAGTTATGTTGCTTTTGTTCTATTAAAGTTTTTAATGTACTCCATTTATACCTGCTAAAAAAATTACTTTTAACTTTCGAGTGGTTTTATTTTAAGGGAAACTTACAGATTAGAATAGAACTAGGTAAAAAGAACTCGTGGTTGATAAAGCTCTGTTCTTGTAGATTAAGTTTATGTTCTAACTAGAATATTAGAGTAAACATATGACACAGTAAATTTCCTGAAAATGAAAATTTCATTGAACTGACAATCACTTCTTGAAAGAGGCTTTGCCAAGGATAAAGATTTTCTTATCTATATTCTAGAACAAATTTCGTAAAAGTAATTAATTAAAAGTGCGTTGAAACAATAATAAATTGTAAACAGTTTTAAAATACGATCTAAAATAAAGAATAATACTCAGATCTAGAATAACACTCACTTCACAAATACGGTCTAGAATAATTAAGATTTCAAACAAGTATACAATACAATTGAATCAAAAGAATTTACAAAAGAATCGCGATGGAAAAAAAACCCCATTAATTTCAATCATTATTTACAAAACATTATCCGCAAAATTATTTTACAATCTTAAATATTATTAAATACAAAGCATATAAATAAACTGAGTTTAACAAATGCATTAAGACTATTAACGAATTTATTAGAAAACATAGCAAACTATAGTAATGTAATGAAATTTCATAAATAATGTGATAAGAAATTTCATTCGTGCAATCTGTTTTTTTAAATATTTCAAAATATAGTTCTCAAATTTTGGATTCCTGTTTAATGAAGTGGTAAAAGGTCAATTGGTAAATAATTTTAGAAGATTGTGGCAACTAATTTATGTAAAAGAAAATTGTGTTCCATATTTTCAATTCAGATTATTCGAGATCTAACACTTTTTCAAAATCGTTACAAAAAAATTGTTCTTATTCAAATAAGGATGACTGATATTGATAATGTTAAAAAAGAATTGTTAAATATTTATCTCTTTAGTTTAAAAAAGACTTTAAAATAAAAAATTAGTTCATTACAACTAATTTTGTGAAATTTTTGATAAAAAGAAAACTATATTAGAAGAATATGTCCTTATAATTTTATTTTATTTAAAATAAAACAAGAAACTGGAGAACAAATTTAGTTGTGGGCACGCTAATCAAAAGCAAAATGTATAAAAAGAAATTCCATCCAATTTACACATTTTTAAATTAAAAGTTTTACTTATCCCATCACTGTTTTATTGATTCAATGTTTTACTGATTTTAGATATACAAAATTTTATTCAAGACATATAACTGTACGTAATACACACAAAATTAATTTAACATTATTTATAGAATTTTATATCGATTGCTGTAAGAAGTTATGATAGTGAATCGATGATTAAAATCTATTATCACAGTATTCATTGGATGATTCTTGAGAAATATAGAATTATTTTGTAAACTCTAAAAATGCTGATGTGTTTGAAATTAAATAAAAGAAATGCTTAACATAGAGTAAATGTATTTTAATAAAAAAAAGAGATTTATAACTAAACTTTAGCTAAATTCAATTATCTTAATAAGTTTCGATCTTAATTTAATTCATTTACTATATAGTATTGCAATTTTGCTAAAACAATTCGAAATTTTTTAATAACCTACCTTCAAGATACCATAACGAAAATATAAAGGAACAAAGTGAACTTTTTACTAGCGAAAATATCTATCGAATATTTAATTTATATTTATCTATCTATATACACAGAGAGATAGGTAGATTGGCCATTACAGGTATAGTAGTATATATAGTTTGATAGTACATAGTATATAGGCTTATATATGTATATATAGGTTTTTAAAAAAAGCAAATAAATAATTTTATGGATGATATTACATTGATTTAATAAGTGCTTTAGCATTTTGTTCCCTTTTTTTAATAAACACCCTTAAAAGAGTTATTCATAAATAATTTCTATTAATTCATTTTTTTTTTTTTTTTTTTTTTTTTTTTTTTTGGCAATAGCATTAAAATATGCAATCAGTTCTTGAAACAAATGTTTTGATTTCCAATATACCTGAGACTTGCCTTTGGATAAGAAATATGAAAATAATAGGTAGACAACTCTCATTTAGGCTAACACATTATTACCAAAAGTTCTTACACAATAAATATTAAATACAATATTTTTAATTTTAATTTTAATTTTGTAAAATGACTTGTGATGAAGTAGGCCACCCTTGACTTATGTAATGACTTAAATCAATTAATTCATCAATGGATAGAGAAATATGAAACAAATACACTAATACGCATAAGGCTTCGTCAGCTGTCTTTGATAATGTAACCGCAACAAAAACGCTCAAACACAAGCGTGACGATACGTTTAACACACTTGTTATTAGCCTGCTGTCGTAGTATGCGGAAATCAAAAACCTCAACCGTTTTAATCCGCTGTATTGTAATCATTTGCGCCACAATTGTTTCGCTCGATTTTTATACCGAAATTAAAATAGCATAATTACGAGACATTATCATTTATTTGTTTATTAGAAAGTAATTTTAATGTGACATCATTTGTACTTTATAAAATTACATCAGGATATTCCATTAATCCCGGAATCTGAATTACGAAAAATGGTAAATTAAGTACAGTTGAGGAATATTTCCTAGAAATGTATGCTCAAGGTTCTAAAGACAAAAATCATCATACAACAGCTAAACATTTGCTTTTAATTATGATTAGTTTAATTAATTTGAAAAAATTAAATCAGTAGTTGGAACAAAGAAAGCTCAACCACTGTTTTCCTGATTTGCTCGGAAAATCTTCATGAAAAAAATAATTAATGTAATCATAAACAAAGTTATCACTAAAAAGAATATTGTCAGCAAAATAGTGGATTTTGAAGACCTTATTTTAACGTGAAAATATCCTTAAATGCCGTAGCACTGAAAAAAGAAATGAAGATACTTCAATAATTTAATCGCCAAAATTGAACATCTAACAGATTTATTAAAATTTTTATTTGACAATAACATTTATTTTATAAGAATTTTTAAAAATTTATCGAAAATATGTCACATTTTTCAAATTTTGATATTTTATTCTAAAAATTAAAATTATATACAAGAAAATTTTAATAAAATTTTTAATCGTAGTTAACTTTCAATGCACTACTGAATTTTTTAATTTTATTTACTTAATTTAAAAAAAACAGTCACATCTATTGATACTATTCTATTAATATTATTTTAAAGCATATTCACAAAAGTTTTTCAGTCGATTTTATTTAACAGCATTAAAAAAAATATTTTAAAAGAATATATAGACATTCTTTACTGTTTTATCCCAAATGTTTTGATTTTCTAAATAATTTTTCAATAGTTTAAATTCAACCTATAATAGAAATAAGAAAATTTTGTCTATTAATGCTTTGAAAAATTCTGATATTTTAAATCTTATGTAATTAATATTTCTGAAAATTCCGATATTTCCTCTCGTATTAATTAATATAAATCTTATTATATAATTATTTATTATAAATCTTATTATATAATTTGAACAGCTAAAATGTTCTTACATCATTTTTTAAATTCTTTTAAGAAATTATACATTTCTCCTATATGGTTACAAGGAATTTAATTCTATACCAACTTTCAGCAAATCCAGCAAGTTTGCCGACGAAAAAAAAAAAAAAATTAAACTATTTCTTATGTATTGAAAAAAGAGCTTTATTTGCCATAAATATAGTAACTTTTAAAATAATCTAAGTTGGAAAAAGTTTAATAAAATTATACGTATTATTGTAGCACATTCTTATAATTTCATCTTATAGAAATTTTAAAATTCATCTCAAAAATTTATACTTTCACAGAGAAATAAAGATAAGTTTTGTTCTTCTTAATTAGGATTAAGAATGCGAACGAATTCAACATTATTTTTAGATATGATCAGTATGATTTTTAAAGAATTTCAAAAACTATTATCATGCTTAGAAATATCCTTCATTGTGCACATTTTTCTTATCATATTGACTACCGCATCGATACTGATATGGGTAGGCTTAAATATGAGTATGATGACGTATAAATTGGCAGATAAAATATCCAATCGCCAATAGCGTTTGACTGTGAATTGAATAAAAAAACTTCACTCTAAATAATAAATGCTATTGTAAAAATATTTATTAGTAATCTCTGTTTTTATAATTATGTTTCTAATAATTACTCAATAATGACAAATTTTTAAAAAGAAAATGCTTAAAAGCGGAGCAAAGAAGAAAATATGATGAGTCTATAAAATATAATAATGTGTGTGACTATTTCAATGTGTAATTATTTCAATTACACACATCAAATTTCATATGTGTCGTTATTTATTGATTCATGACAAATGTTTCGTTTTAAATCTAATCAAAATCAGCCTAACTTGGTTGTGCCCATTTCAATAAAAGAAATTCTGTTAGTCACTTAAGTACACTCAATAGTTAGGGCTAATCTGACCCACCATCTTCATACACGGAACTGAAATGGTCACCTTCGCCAAGCTACTAGCATTGCCAGTCAACAAGTAGATTTGTCCAAGATAACTATGCTGACGTAACCTGCTACGTATTTGGTTCCTTTTCACAATTTTTCCAAGATGGTTGCGATATTTTCTCCGCAGTTTAAATTAAGCTTGACACTTCAGGTGTCTAGCTGATGTTTTTGGTAGGTCGTAGAATTTTGTGAAATTTAAATACTTTTTAATAAATTAGCATTCTTATTGGATTTTAATTGTTAGCATTCTTATTGGATAATGTAAACACAAAATGTCCAGGTCATAAACTATCGTTTTATAGTTTGGAAATTACATTTTTTTGAATATTATGCAATGATATTCATCAAGACAATTTTTAAAAAATATTTATTAAATTCAATTCAATGATATTGTTATAATTATAAAGTAATTGTACATAATTGTTACTTGTTGTGCATAACACTTACGTGTTGTGCATCAACTGCATATAACAGCAGCATTGCTAAAACTTTCTAATTGTTACAAATATGCTATTTAACTTCCCTAAATGTTTTTTTTTACATATAGATCAATGAATGTAAATTATTTTAATTGTAATAGAAATATGTTTCTTTTCACACAATTATATCAGTAATTCTTTCTTTATTAATCGTAAACCATTTGAATGCGATGCAATTAATCGAATTCTAAGCATATAATACGATATGTAAAATAAATTATTCTCTAATTTTCTAGATTAAAAACAAACAGAAGTGCGAAAAAAAATTTCATTAATAACAACTTTTCGAATTCATTTTTGGGGTCTACTCTTTTTTTCAGAATATTTCATGAAACTTTATGTTCATGATTGTCAAGTATGCTTTTATAATGAATTTCATCTATATTCATAAGCAAATAGTTAACATTGAAAATACTAGAAGCATGAATATTATTATAAAGAAGACCAAAAAGATGAAGTAAAAAAGAAAGAAATAGCGATTAGTCAGAATTTATTTTTACTTGCAATATAAGTATTTATGAATGTATTAGCTAGTTCATATACCGAATATTTATTATTTTTTTTAATCAGTTCATATATCTATAAAAAATCTTAAAACATATTAGTATAACTATAAATATTATTTTCTTTTTTTTTGCCTATTTTATATTTATGTCATATTCCGTATATAAATCAATTTAAAAATTTTCTTTAAACATCGCACCAAACCAATAAATAAAATAAAATGACAAAATAATTACTTCAAGTACATATTTATTACTAATAATGCTTCGGCATCTTCGTATAAAAAATCATGATAAACGAAATTTAATGAATTATGAGTAGTGTTTTTATTAACATTTCCAGAACTGTGTATAAATTACCTGTCACATTAAATCATCTTTCAAAGACAAAATAAAAAATTTCACATGAAAAATATGATAGTCTTTTTGTAAAAAGGGGGTGTGGTTTTCATAGATTGTGTGTGGATCTTTTATTTATTTATTTTTTTTTTTTTATTCAACACCGTCCTTGCACGATGTTTGGGTTCTGATTTTTATCTATCCCCCTGTTTGTTCGGGTTAAAAACAAATATAAAATCTCACCTCCCCCTCCAACAATAGAATTGAGGGCCGCAAGTGAAGTGGCCTGCACGATGACACTGTTGCCGAGCGTGTGGCCAGTGACCACCGCATGGCCAGACGGCCCCACCAACACACCAGAAGTGACGAGCTGTTGGTGTTGCTCCTGTTGGTTCATGGCACCTCATCCAGAAGATTGGAAAAAGAAACCGAATCTCTTTCGCTACCGCTCCTGCAGCTTCCAGAGTTCAAATTTCAGCAGAGCAAAGGTTGAAAGTTCGAGTCTTTTTTGTAAAAAAGTTTTCTTTCACAGTTCTGGTCCGGGTTTCAGAGGCGAGTGTGTTTGGCTCAGGATCGGCTGTGTGCAGATATGAGTTCCTCTGCGGTTTGGTGAAAAAAGGAGGCGCCACCGGCTTCGCTGCAACCTGATAACGAGATGATTGTCATCGAAGATGTGGAATATTTTGTTCATTTTGTGCCTATCGACGCGCGATGGGTTTTTATAAAACGTTGCAGTGCATTCATTACGGCCTGTGCCGGGTAAGTAGATGACAATATTCAGGGGATGCAGTGTGGGGCACAAACAAGATTTGGGAATCTATTTCTTTTCCCTACAATGCATTTTGATCAAAGAACGTTCTTTAATTCATTTTATTTTGGTTCTATGGAGTCATTTGGTCAGAATTTCCAACATTTTTTTTTTAATTTACTATTTATGTTTTTTATAATCTTCAATCGGATTAATATTAAGGGGTTTCGTTTTTGTTTAATAGGAGCTTTTTATTTATATTTTATGCAGTGTAATTTCTCTCCACTAATTATGTTTCATAAAGCATTGTATTGTAGTGCATTCATTACTCGGTTGCACCAGTAGTAGAAAGTAGATAAATTTAATCAAGTACGAAAATAAATGGAAACTTCTTTCTTTTTTTTTTACCTTTCATTTTTTTTTCTTCAAGGCCCTTTTAATTCGCTTAATTTCAATTTTAAATTAACTTCCAAATCAATATAACAGTTATTACAATAGTTTGCCTGGCAAGAACAGATCCATATTTGTTCAGAATTACTACATTTTTTCTCTCTTTTAAGTTACAAACTTTTAAATATAATTTTCATTCAAAATCTCCCATATTAAAATAAAGAGATACATTTCTTCCATGAATAGATTAGCAGTGTAGTACCATGCAGTAGGTCTCAGACTGTCGAACAACAACGAGCCTTATACGGTTAATGAATTCCTGCAAGTTTACTTTTTTTCTGATGATCAAAAAAATTGCTCAAGATATTTTTATTTGTTTTATTCTTATGATTATTGAGAAGATTTGATTCTTATGATTATTAATTATTGATAAACATAATCTTGTGGTTATTCTTATTCTTATAATTTTTGATCAGATTTTCTGATATTTCCTTTTTGAAATTGCAGATCTCCATAAACCTTGTATCAGAATATCAAAATTAATAGGTATTATTAGAATTTTAATATTTGTTTGGAATAGAATGAGCATGCACTTATAAGTATAATTACGTAAAGCACAAGTAAAAATGCGGTAAATTTTTCGTTTTTTTATTTTTTATTTTCGATGAATCAAAAATAATTCTAGACATTTTCCGTTCAAGAAACATTTTTAATTCATTTTATTTTGATTGTCTTGTTCCATTCCGATAATTTCATGCCCAATTTTTAATATTTTCCTTTTTAGCCCTCATTCAGTTTTATGTCATTAACTCAGGCATGGGTCGATTTGAACCCAATATTTAAGCTAATTTCTTATCAACATATTTAACTCCCTTTTAACAAAACAAAAAAAAGTTTAATATTTAGATTTTTTTATAGGAGACAAATATTATTTCTGTTAGATAACAATTTTGAAGCAGAAAATAATAATTTTAATATAACTCTAGTTTTTCATTCTCTTTTTGAAGTAGAATTTTTTTATCCTTTCCGAAGCATTTAATCATTTTATAAAATAAAAACTATTTTCACGTTAAAATATTATAAAATTTTAATAAAATCTATGTTTCTAAATCTATGTTTTCGTTTATATTTATAGTACATTCGAATTTACTCTAGAAAATAAAGCAGGAAAATTAACAATTCAAGACGAGAAATCAGTTCAGAATTAAAATTAAATTTTCCTGAACATATACAAATTGCACTATTTTTGACAGTTATGAAAACGACTATCCATTGTGTTCTTCAGAACAACTTTTGCATGTGATAAAGGAATGCTTTTTAAAGCAGATTTATCACCTTTTTCTCAAAGCAGATAATCTCTTTCTATCGAAATTTCTCAACCAGTTTTTACATAGACGAAGGACAACTGATTTCTTAGAATGCTTTGCTTACCTGGCATATTAAGCAGGCCTTTTACACTTGTTTTTACATTTATTCGTTGTACATTTTATAAATGCTGTTTTATAAGTTCGACAGTAAATTCTTTTAAATAGTTTTATTGTGTCTTATTTTTCCATTTAGAAAATCCATAAGAAAACTGTAAATGGTTTTGTCACCAAGCAAATGCGACATAAATCATATTTGTACACTTTTGGAGAAGTATTTCTATTTCTATTGCGGTTTTCCCCTTCTTATAAGACTATCCAGGAAGATACAGGGAATATCATCTGAAAATACGAAATAACTCCTAGAAATTTCAGTGAAAGAAAAAGCGTAGGGTCATTCTGACTCCAATGCGTGTGTTTTACAATTTAACATATGTTATATTCTGCATTAATGTCTTTATTAATTGACAGGTATAATTCCTTTCTATTTATAAAGAAAGAAATTAACGGTAGAAAAAACTACGCGCAAAAGTCATATTAGACTATTAGGCGTAGTAGTAGTAGTAGTACCTACGGTTTAAAGTGGATTCTGAACCATTACAAATATCCATAGCACCTCCGGGACTCGAACCCTAAACCTGCGGAACTAAGCGCCAGAACGTTATTCACTCAGCCATCAGGTCCACTAAACACTTTAGCAAACATTAAAGTGCTCAGTGTTTGTTTATCTTCATATAGTGGATTTGATAAAAAATACCTCAGTATATTCATTACTTACTTGTGCCAGCATTTAAGTTTTACTTTGAGTATATTTAGGAGAGGAAGGATTCAAAAGTAAAAATAAGAGTTCGGCTTCGGCGTACCAAATTATTTAAGTACATGAGCCGAAGCGGCTTGGTGTGATAGATTTTCAAACTTGGGAACTTGGATCGAAACCTGACAATTAATACCGAACCGAAAACTGCCGTGTCATTGCAAAGGAAGGACTCGTTAAATCTGTTGTTAGGATAACCTAACAGATACCACCGCTAGCGATATTAATTCAAAATTTTGGGGGCCAAATTTTGGTGCAATGTGCTAAGTATACCATAGGTGACTTTGATTTTGCTACATATATGCCTGTCCTGTGCGTATGACCTCAGGTCAAAATACTTAATATATGAAAATAATATATTGATTTTAAAGAATTTTTATTACGTAGAATTTATAATGCTTATTCTGGGAAAAATACGAATTTCCTTACTTTAACTTGAGTTTCTCCGGCTCAAAATTCTGAAACGTCATATCTATTTGAACAGTGTTGGTTTGATCAATGCTATCAATTCTAGAACAATGTTATCATTCAAAACTATTTCATTTACAGTTCCGCCATAGTTGGAAGGGAGTTGAGAAATGTTTTTAATTGAAAAAGACGGGAGCAAATCAGAATCGGGACATCACAATCCAATACATGTTTAACCAAAAGAAAACCTGCGAAATAGTATTTGATAAATATATCATAAGAAGTATATCGGAGAAATGTTTACACAGTTTAAACACTGGTGAAATCAAATTCCTTATTATTACTTTGATATGAATTATGATATTATATATTAATAAATATTATTAATGAAAAACAATTAGTAGTGATAATCAAAACACCCATTGATAAATATTATTAATGATAACCAAAATTCAAATATAATTTAATTTGATAATATATAAGTTTATTGCCTCATAGCTAGTTTGATAGATAGTTTTTATGATTAAAAGAACATTGTTTAACAATTTAGAGCAGAGCTATCAAATATTTTAGCTTTCTTTAGCTTTATCTGCAGAAATATAAAAGTATGCTCCGCATGTAAATTATTACTAACTTCACTATAATAATAATTTACGTGTTAGACGAAATGACCAACAAAATGCTCATTATAAGATATTTATCATGACTAAGCAAATAAGTCTTTGAACAAAGATTGTTTTTAATCGTACAGCAAGTTGAGAAGTTTAAATCATTAAAATAAGAAATATCTTAGAAAATAAGGAGATATGATTGAGTAGTACTTAAACGCACTTTTTTCCAGAAAGAAAATGAAGAAAGCGACTGTTTTCAATGAAACTAAATGTGTTATATGTAATAAAACGATTAAAAATTTAAAGCGTTAGGACTCATCAATGGCTAACAATTGCACACTAAATGATCAAATCAGTAATGAGTGAAATCTCCGGCGCATGATTTTATACTTCTTTATAAGAAGTGATAGATACTCCTAATACCATTCTGCGACACATTCTGTCAAGCATTCCTCAATTGTTACTCCAGATTCGCGACATTTTGGGGGTGGGCGAATATAGTTTCCTACTGTACCACATACATGTTCAATTGGGGCATGATCTGATGACATTATGGGCAAAGGAAGAATATCAAACGTACTTGAAACAGTCCAGAAATAGGCGAGCTGTATCCAGAGATAGGCAAGCATAGAAAGCCTTTGAATATTTCCAAAGAATATATTCAAGCATTTTGAATTACACTGGATATTTTTCTTTTATTCTGAACAAAATTAAAGAATTCGACATTATTTTTTATTTTAAAAAAGCATAAATTGTTTTTATTATTTTATTACAATGAAATCATTTCAATTACTAGTTATTTTACTCATTACATTATCTTGCTGGAAAACAGTTCCAGAGAAGCCATTAATAGTAATACAAACGGCCACAAGATGTCATCAACATATGGTTGAACTGTTAAAAGTTCTATGCTGGATGACAAGGACTACATCGTGCGGGGACAATCAGAGCATGGATAATCTTTGAGTGTCTCTATAAAATCAATCCTGATTGAAGTCGTTGGCTCTGGCACTTAAATCGGTCCAATGGTTCTCTGCTAAAAGACCGCAGAGGTATTCATTGCTGAATAATATGCTATGCCAGTCTAACGGGAACCATGGCGCTCAATTACGCCATCGTTTCAGACGACTCTGTTGATATTAAGCAGTCAAAGACAAATATCTTAAAGGTCTCAGTTAGAATAATACCCCATCAGCGCTGTGAGATGTTCTATGACATCATGAATGAAATGGAAAAGGCTGCATCACATTGGATAGCAGACAATGGTGCTGGTATAGTTCGTGCCTGTCACCTATTCAACTGATCTTGCCTTACTTTGACCTTTCAGAGTTTTCGTTCCGACGATAAATTCCTTGTAGCAAAATAAATTTTAGCTCCTTTGCACAGCATTTCCGGTATGGTGCAGGTGGTTGTTTATAGCTAAGTACAATCAGAAAGCTTCACGCATCCCGAACATGCAACCACGTTTAAAGTTGTTCAATAGGCTATAGGGCGTTTGATAAGGTTGTAAGAGCATTATTGGTTATCACCAGAGAACTTCAAAGACGACAGCAAGAAAAGACAAACTGTCTCCAATTGTTGCTTTTATATGATGCTAGTTATGGAGTAGGAACACGCAATGGAAGTATACAATGATGGAAGTAATGCAATGCAATAAAAACATAATCATATGAAAATTAAATCATTTGTATATTTAGTATAAAGGAAGTTGAATATGAGAGGTGCTCCATTTTTTTTTTTTTTTTTTTCTTTCTTTTCTTGTGAAAAAGTTTAAAAAAATTCAATATATTCGTAATTTTTATATAATAGAAATTAAACAATTAATGGTAATGAATACATGAAAATGTACTATATTGTTTTGGATAGCATTCAAAACATAATGAGCTGCGAGCTTGGATAGCTCTGGTTTCTATGTAAATTTCAAAGGTTTAGAATATAGACGACTTAAGAGTTTTGAAGTAAAGATTTACTAGAAACCTTTAATTGAAAAGGATATTTTAAAACAGGTAAAAAAGAAAAATAGAGGTTGAAATTTTAAAAATTTAGGTATGATTTCATTACATTTTTTATAGTAGTGAGCAGATATAGAACGTGTCGATATATCATTTCAGGTAGATGCAATTCTAAAACCTATCACTTCATGAGATTAAGAGTAAAACCACATACAGCCATCGCTTTCATACAAAAGAATGCAATTTTATCACAAGAGTAGATTAACAAACCTCTTAGAAATGATAAACATTTATTATTACAAAACTACAATCCAAAAAATTCTCATTCGTATCATAATTTTTTAATAAAAGGAAATTGGGCTTGTCGGAAATTGTCGATTTTTTCATCATTTTCAATCCTTGTCAGTATATTTTCTCATAGAAAAAAAGTCTTTTATCTTGCTTAAAAGTCTTTTACTTCGGTTTTTATAATTGAATTTCAATTTATTTCCTACATACTTTTATTTGAAATAATATTGCCACTTGCAATACAAGAACGAGAATTAAATTGTTGCATTTGTATGTAATTGTGTTGCAACATTTACGGCAATTTCTTATGTAGTTACGTTATGCGGAATTTTCATTCTTACTGTCTGGCATAATTTACACTGGAATTTGTGAATTATTAGAATTTTTGCCTTGGGAAATTATCGGTATCCTTAAATTATCAAACAGATTTAAATATAGGATTCCTTTTTGCATATTTTAAGTATATTCTAATTTTCAATGAATTCATCACTTTTTTTAGCAGATTTTTTTTTTATCGAATACATTTTTTTTATATCAACGTATTAAACAATGTCAGAAGGTTATCTCATCATGCATATCTTTTCATGTCACTGAAATTTCTACATTCTAAAAAAGATAAATCTGCTAGCACATTAACAAAATTTAACTCCTATTGACAATTTAGCAGTATCGTTGAGAATAGCCTTATATATTTTGCTTTTAAATGTATTTGCAATGTGATGCCCATTTTGATACTTATATCGCATCTTGCTTTCTTTCTTTTCTTTTTTTTAAATTTATTTATTAAGAATACTTTATTCCACTTTCTGGTTTTTTTTTTTTTTTTCTTCTTCTTCTTTTTTTTTTTTCTTTTTTTTTATGAAATCTAGCTTAGAACATATCAAAACTGGAGATTATTTTTCTTCTACATGATTCAGTATCCGCTGTATGCTTAAGTTGACTTAAGTATATCTAATCCGTTTATTTTTAAATTCCTAAACAATGATAGATTAAAAGGGTTTTTAAAGTATATTAATAAAATCTTTTCACATTTAAATCGATTTTTGATTAGATAATTTTGTAGTATGCAGGTTGGGCAACCAGATTGTAATTGGTTGTGGTTGAATTGAGATTTGAGACGCAGGTTGGAGAACTCACAGCTTTATTTACACACGCACAAATACCAGACACACAATTACAGGCAAACAATATTTAACCCATTTAAAGAGAGATAATTATAGATTCGTAGAAGGACTACACTTCTAAACCAAAAACCTGAAACTTGGCTATGCGCAGGGTGCGCAATATAAACTTCCTCTCTGGGGGAGAGTCTGTAGGCCAACTAATGTGCCGGCTTGAGCTAAATATATTTTCTCTCGAGATGAGAGACTCGAGGCCGGCTGACCATTTCCTTTGAACGCCACAGGGGGCACTCTGTGCAGTGTGTAGGAGGAAGCATGGTTACAATTTTTAATTAATTACTTATTATAACAAATTAAGTGCAAAAATATTATTTAAGTCCAAAACAAAGTAAGTATTGATACTGTTTCCATGAATTTTGATTAGGGTTGTTGGATTGTTGTTAAACACAATCTTGTTTAGAACATCAAAAATATCCTTAATAATTTCATTAGATCTCGCTAATTAGAGATCTAATTAAGACTGTACACTTACATAGGATTATTATTTTTGTTTGTTATTATTTATAAAAAATAACCAAAACTTTTTAAGCTCTTTGAAATATTCATCTATTGAACAACATGCAGTACCGATAAGTCATTTTGAACTCTAGTTGATTTCCAATTAGCCTACTTCTTCTGACATTACTTTCTGAATAATATTGTGTTTTTTAAAGTGAGTATTATAATAATTAATAAAAAATTATTAATTTTTTTATTGCATTATTCCTTGTTAATTTATTAATAATTGTAACTCAATATAATAGCACACAATCAATTAATACTAATCAGTTGTTGATTTATCTTGAGCTGGATATTTCCAAAGAATATATTGAAGAATCTTGAAATGGTCTCTATTTTTTTTTCACTCTCTTCAAAATGACAGAATCGAAAGTTATTTTTTCATTTTTATTTTTAGGCTGGTTTCATTATTTTATTACCATGAAATCATTCAATCTTTCTTTTTTTAATTATTTCGTACATGTGTGCAATCTGTATTACACAAAGAGCCCATAGACGTTTTTAAAGCATGTAAAATCAATCTCTTGCAAATTAATAATTGTGTAAACTCAGTGGAGCTAATACATAACATCTCGCATCGACACTCAGACTAAATGATTGGAATTTTTCGGGTTTTCTCTAATAAGACAAGCAAATGCAGCTTGTTTTTCCAGAAAGCTTTTCCGTTTCCCCATGTCTCCTTTTGGATTAGTGTAGAAAGCACATTAAGTGCACCCTGTATAAAACCGAATTTGCTACAATTTTATCTTATATTATGGTGAATAGCAAAAGTCAAAATGCCTAAAATATGAAGAAAAAAAAAGTTAATAAATCTCTCAGGGTAAAACAGAATCTTCTATTCTGCCATATGCTGTGACAAATGACAAAAGCCAAAGTGTCCTGAATTCGATATAAAAAAAATTCATAATCTGCTGTTATTGTATTTTATTTTGAAAAAAAAATTCTGGGGAATCCCAATATTTTCGCTTTGAAAAGAATAGGAAGTTTCACTGTATTTATCTTGGATTGCCTGATAACAATATTTTTTATAAAGTTTACTTTCTATTTAACCGCTAATCTAAGTTATTGCATTTTACACTATGAGTAGCCATTTAAAAGGTCAGTAACATGCTTTCCAGAATGCTTTATGAAATGTTTTCTTTCCAGAACATTTTAAGAATATAATGTTTGTTGTTGATTATTTCCGAACTGCGTTTGAAGATCAATAAGTTGATGCAATTTATGTAATATAGATTATTTCTTAACTTTAAGGTTAGTTTCTCAAATAAGATGGATTTTCCTAGATACTAAAATCTCACGTCTAAACCAATTGTATATATGATTTCCTGCCTTTTCAGATTCATGATTATCAGGGGTTGTATGACGTAAAATTTTAGTAACCAGTTGATACTCATTAGTCATTGAAAGATATTATTCTTGAAAGATATAGTCGTGTAAAGATATAATCAGTGTTAGCATAAGCATATCTAACCCAATTGTTTTTAAATACCTAGACAATGAATGATACAGTGATAATAAAAAGATTTTCTAAAGAGTATTATTTAAATCACTTCCCATTTAAGTCGATTTTTTATTAATTAATTTTTAATTAATTCTACAAAAGCGCAAAAGCAGTTTTTTTACACTATTTTTTGAATTTCAATTGAATTCAACTCTAAAAATATATTTCTTAATTTCATTAGATCTCTAATCAGCAACTTAAATTATAACACAAATTTTTATTGTATTTCTTTTTCCTAAAATTAAAAAAATTATTTTGAAATTTTAAAAAAATGTAAATAATACTCTATTTCCGATTTACGAATCATTTTGCTGAAATGCTAAAAAACGTGCATATGCATTAAACACATTACCTTAAATATGCCACAACCACAATGCTTTATTATCAGATGAACACTTTGTGAATGATCATGAAAAAAAAATGCAATTTATACATAAGAAAAAGGATTTTTATATTTTTACACAGACGCCAGGAAGCTGAGGATATTTCGGATGAGGCTGGCAAATGGATCCCACCCAGCAGATACCGGCTAAATCGAACATTCCACCGCAACTCTCACCTGGTCCCTAAATAAAATTAATAAAAATTGTGAATGAAAAAATAGTTCTCTGCAAATCAATAAAATATAGTATTCATTTGTTCTAAAACGAAGTTTCGTTGAAAAGAATTTGAACAGCATGAATTTTTCAGTAATACACAAAGAAAAAAAAATGATTCCCAAAATATTAAACTGTTTTTCCCAGATACTAAAAGTGAATATGGCGGCCTGATGGCCAATTGGCTAGTGCTTTGGCCTTTGGTACCACAGGCTTCAGGTTCGAATCCGAGCGGTGGCATAGATATTTATTAGTAATTCGGAATCCTCGTTAAACTGTAGGTCCCGATCTAATTTGCCTAATGTGTACAGAAAATGACCGTAGAGCGACCAATAAAGCCAAACAAAACTGAAAATGAATATGTAGAACGCCAGGCCGTATAGAAATTTCATAATTTTTGACTAAAAATAATAAATTTAATGCAGAAAAAATGAACTTTTAAGCATTATAGATTATAGATTAAGCTTGGACATACACTACATACATCCATTATTCGTAAATATACGTGAATCGATAATTTGGTGAGTTGGTTAAATATCTGAAAAATATTGGTGATAATTCCCATATATATAATTCTCATATATATATTATTGCTCTCTTGGCTTAAATTTAAAAACGTTTATTTTAAACTACATTTATGAAATAATTTATTATTTAATGATTCGAAATGCGCCGTATGCATTGATTGGAAACTTCCTGTACAACCACCATTTCTCGCTGCCGGAAAAATTAGGTCACTGCACTAAATGGTCGAGATAAGAATTTCTTTTTACTAACATGTTTGCTAACAAATGCCAGCTTGAAATTTTATAGTAAAAGCATAAAAGCACAAATGTGTTATAGAGCATAGAAAGGATGACAATTTAATTCTGTTTGGATAATTTTTTTTTCCATAAAAATATAATAATTATGTTACTGTGCGTATTCAGTTTGGAAAAGAATACACAACAATAAATAAACCAACAAAGTTGATAATTCAAAATTTAATGAAGGAATGAGAAACTGATGCTGTAACAGGACTGCGACAGACGTCGGAGTAATTGGACGTCTAAGTGGTTGACCTAAAGTGGAAGAAGGGATTGCAGTGAATTTTAAGGAACGCTTTGCTTGAATCTGAACATGAATGAAAAGATTATCAGGTCAAGCTGGAGTTGGTAAAAAATAGTGTCACCTCATTAACTTACGTAAACAAGAAAATGCCCATTCTTTGAACATTTTCTGTGATTCGATTTATAGAATAAGAATTGAATTATAAGGACTTAAATTTCAAGTATGTGCTATTATTTTTATTTTTAAATTATTAATAAATTCAGGGATATATCGACCTTTCCATCATACAATGTAACACACAATGTCATTTATTATATTATTTAATTAAGATTGAAATGGGCATTACATTATCTCGCTAATTGTAATTCGATTTGTGAATGAATTTTCTATAAAAGACCTTCACCTATTTGAAAATTAAATTTCAGCATAAATTAGATTTTTTTTTTTTTTACTGATTCATTATTATATTTCATAAACAATACATCAGGCTTAATTTATAAAACATGAACTCATTTAGCAATGTGACAATTTACTGTAAACTTTTTGCATTTATCAGGAAAGAGTTAGAAAATGCAGTTTCATCGAGTTTCGTTTCATCCAGATATTTTACAACTAAAATATTTTTAATAGTTTTCGTTCTTTCTGAAGAGCAGAATTCAGTTTTAATCTCTTTTATTGTGTTAAAAATTCGTTCGCATTAAGCACTGTTGTAAAATATTCTTAACATTTCTTTCAATTCTGTCCTAGTTAAGAACTCTATTCACAATTTTAATTTTTCCTGTATCATTATTGATATTTTATACATGGAAGTGCTTGTCCGACGGCATATAAACAAGCTGTAATCTATTGCTTTCACAATTTTCCAAGCGTAAATGAAAAGTTTGGATGTCAATAGAAGATTCTGTTGACAATAGAAAATTCGTGCTAACGTATTACGCAAACTGAAAATCGTAAAAGAGATGTATTTTTTTCAGAAAAATTGCCGATAAGTGGTCAGTTATACCTAAAATTCATATGATGAAATTTTAAATAATAAATCTAGAATATTCGTAAATCTACACATTAATATAGCATAAAAAATTTAAAACATGATTAGAATCTACTTAGGATTTAACTTTACATTTTATCACAAAACAAAATATCGTAAAAATTAGAACACCAAGATAAAATTGTCGAAACTGTTTCCAATTTTACATGCGTAACGCTGATAAAAAATAAATTATTGTAAAATAAAAGCAAACGAATCATTTATAGCAAAAACACTCACAAAGAAATACAAGGTGTAATTCCTCAAGCTTGGGCTCGCTCTAACGTGAATGCACAGCAGCGATAAGATCGGCATCGGGGTGACACAGGTTTCTTGGAAACTTCATTGGTATCTTATTCCATATTGTTGTAAACTAGCCTTTAATTCAGTTAAACCCTTAAGCTGCCGAACTTGCCGACCCAGGTCATTTTACACATTCTCAATAGGTAACAAATCTGTCGATCAGGCGTGCCAAAGAGGCGAGTCAATATTGAAGAAGAACCCTGTGACGCCTTTGCTGTGTAATTGAACAATATCCTGTTGAAATTACTCATGAGAGCCTGAATAGACAAAAAATATGGCTGCAAGGTGTGACGAACATATAACAGGACTATCATGTTGGCATAGGTCATTCAATAAAGAATCTAATATACCAGTTCATCACAATACATCTTCTCTGGAGAGGAATCAAGAGCCATATGTAGTGGCAATCGAAACCATCACACCATATGTGATCATGGTGGGCCACTCCAAATAATAAGCAGAATTGAAATGTCTTCAAACACGTATGCGGCTTTCATCAAAATCCGAATTGTATCACTATTCGTCACTAAAGACTATTTGTCTTCACTCCATCACAGCTCAATCTCACCCAGTGGTAAATGGCTGTCAAGCGCAGAACATGTAATGGGCACCGCGATAGCAAGTGGTAATCCGCCAGGCGGTCGGCAATGATACCGACAGACACTGAAGCCTTTACAAATTCGAACCGTCTGTGCACTGATCTTGGACAGTGAAGCAGTCGGCTGTATGTGCACTTTTCGTAGGATGAAGTAATCTTCATGATTATTAATTGTCCAAAGGTCAAGGTTTCATGTGTGTGAATTCACTCTAAACTACTGGTCCTCCTTATAATATAACGGTCGTGTTAACAGAATCTCCTTGAGCTGACCACCCAGCCTCTATCTTCCCAATGATTTTTCCCTTTTTGAATTCCAATAAGCTGATGATAAATGTTTCGACGGGACTTAAGTGCATTTCTAATATATACTGAGTACCTCAAGGCGACGATTTATAGACTAAGGTGGATGTACTATATATCATCACCTTCTATGGGATTATGCGTAATGTGATATCATGCTGTCAAGTTTTGTAGCAGTTTTATTGATGTACTGAATTTTATCATAATGAGCTCACGAGAAATAAGAGAGAAATTCTCACATAGAAATATTTTATTTTATGTCATATACAAATCTTTGCATTTGATTTTTGTTATTGGTCTTTGCTTAGAGTTGGCCATTCAAGAATATAGAATAAAAATAATAAGAATAAAAAAAAAAAAAAAAAAATAAAGAAAACCACAAAATAAATTTTAGACGTGAAAAATCCAAAAATAAGTGAAATCTTTGGCAAAATTTTATAATGCTGGCTTATATGCAACGAAGGGGAAATCTAATCTCGAGAAAACGTATTGCAGAAGGTAGATAGACATAAGACGAATCTAAAAGTCACATACACATAGACAACATGAATACAGGGCCCGAGGTCATAGTGAACCTATTGCCACCAACGGACTTACTACCCTCAAGAACACCAACATCGTTCAAACTTTATGTAACCTACTTCAATTACCATAAGCACATTGCGCATACGTTAACATAGCATTGTTCTGTTTCAATAAATTTCTGCGCCATTCATTCATTCCGTTTGTTGCCGCTTGAGTATAAATGGCACGAGGCGTAAGTACTCTTGAAATATAAAATGTAAACTGGCTCCAGAGGGATTATTACTTACGTGTTCTGCTGGTCGCGTGAGTTTGCTTTAACAAGCAATAAGTGTAAAATTCATAGAATGTGTTTTATTATGGAATTAAAGAGTTGGAGTGATAAAGTCCACTGATTTTTTTATTTTTATTATCTTTTATCCACTGGTGGGTTTTTTTTTTTTTTTTTTTTTTTTTTTTTTTTTTTTTTGAGACCTTAATATTTTACACCTCTGTTTCCTTATTTTTCAACTCTTCTTGCTTTACAAATATGTTCACAGAGATGCTTTCACACATTTAAGACAACGGCACAGCCCACAGTACTGTACCACCTTTTATATATATATATATATATATATATACTTTAAACTGTAGGTACCGGTCTGTTTAGGCTTCGTGTGCACAAGATGACCGTAGAGCGACAAACCAAACCTTTTTTTTTATAAATAATGATCTTGAATCTTCTGTGTAGTTCCTTGATTAATTGTTGCAAGACATCAGAATAATAATCTAGTTTTATCCACTTATTTTGCAGATTGATAGATCTAATGGGCAGAAAGATTTCAGTGAATAATAATGTCTAGTCTCACTTGACAGACTGGGAAATCATATGAACGAATTCACTTGTAGGCGAATGATTGAAAACTTTGAGGAAGAGCTAATAATTAAGTATAACGATTATAGCTGATGAGTTTGATATTGATTTCGTAGGCTTGTGATGCCTGCGTTTGTTTAAAACTCAAATACAAGCAGGGTGCTGAATATTCATGATAAATGACTCTTTATAAAGACCATATATAGGCAATCTCTTGGTATAAAAAACAGAAGAAATCACCACCACAACTGGTAATACAATAATAGAAGATGAAGTACTATGATTTACTGTGTCCAGACATTTCATAAAAAGAGCCTATACGTAAATTCTCCTGAATGTTTGCAGATCATTCGCAGCCACCTACCACCGGCACTGTTTAGACTGGATTGTAAAGTTTAGACAAAGATTGGGCTTCTCATCAATGGAATCACGTATTGTTTACAAATGAGAGTCATTTCATTTATTTCTGAGCTCAACATGTTTTCGAACTACTTCTCTAATATAATTCGAGAAGTGGAAGAAATTTCGTTATAACAAAGCCCTATTACTATACAACCTTTTTTTTTTTTAATCAGGGAACAATAAAGAACAAGGTGAGAATTTTTTTTTTCATACAACAAAAAGCAAGACAAATTTGATTGCAAGCAAGATTGTGTTCAACACTTTTCCTTTGAATCACAATCTCTTTTTGATCACAATCTTTTTTTTTTATTAGAATTGTCAACATTATAAGATTTACCAGCAATTTCTTAATTAGTTTTTGAATTCGTGCTAGTATATTAAGTGTATTTAAAGACTGTCGAAAGTTCGTGCATATGTCATTATTGAAACATTTTTTTAAGCGATGTTAAATATTTAAAATAAAAAAAAATAAAAAGGAGTCCTCTTAAATTGAAGCAATGTAGCATTAAAAAAATAACAATATACGTTTTGGACCATCTTATATTGTTTATTTGGCTTATGTTTGGTAGTGGTTTGGTAGTGATCCTGTATTGTTTTAATAAACTGTTAACAATAATGGATCACTATTACTTAATAGTAACATAATTAACTAGAACTAATCCACTACTTATTATGTTACTTTTTTTTAAAAGAATATATTATTTTCAATAACTCATTTTTAAAAATATTTCTTTCACTCCTGTTTTAAAATATTCAAATTCGAACAAAAAAGAAACCTACTTTCGCACACGTGTAACAACACTCGCAGACATCAGGAACCACTCCAAATTCGCAATTTAACTCTGGACAATCGGTTTCATCGCAATCTACGTCATCGCATAACAAATCTTGATCGTCATCAAAATCCTCGTCGATCTCCTGGTCATCATAATAATCTTCAGCAAGAACTCTGTAAATACGAGAATTCGAATTCATTCTTTTTAAAATAGTTACACAGCAATACACACCAATACATAGCATACTCACCAATCATCAAAATATTAAAATCATCTGCCTATAAGGTTCTTCACAAAAGTGTAAAAGAATCATGAAGCGCAGAATTAATAGATAGGTTACTCGTATATATCACTCTATGATTGCATAATCTAGGGGATCTCACCCGTCTAAATCAGGGGTCTCCAAACTTTCCAGCCTTAGGGCCATACAGTTTACTCCAGTAAGTACCAAGGGCCAAAACCGTTTTAATTTTTCTGCCATTATCTATAATTTCTAGACTAGTCACCGAGTACGCGCTCTGAGCGAGCATACGCTTGGTAACTACAAACTATTGTAGCGAAAAATCACAATTACATAAATCTAATTAGTATTTTTTTTTTTTTTTTTTTTTTTTTTTTTTTTTTGCAAGTGGATACCCTGCGGTTTCATTCGCGTTAATTTAGCTTTTCCGTTCCTGAGGTATTTTCTGGATAAAAATCATATCTTCGATTCAGGATATATACATTCCAAACGTCGATATACATACATATGCGACACTCTTTCCCCCAATATAAGTACCGAGGGTAACAGTGGGATGTTCACTAGTTTATAATGTTAGTGGGATTCATTTCAATTATTTGTTAGTTGTTATGCAGTTACATTTTCTGCGTATTATGCTTGTCATTAAGCTTTACCTAACAAGTCAATAAAATCGAGTTATTATCATTCTACGTTTTTTTATCCAACTTATCACAGCAAAAATAAGCTATTCGCTGCCGCGGGCCGTAGTTTGGAGACCCCTGGTCTATATGATGTAAATTTAAATGAGATTCGTCAGCCCAGATGATAGTCTTCAATTCCTGAATCTCATTTATCAAAAGCACACAGGTACACGACGACTTCGTATAAAAACTGATTTATAATAAAAGTGTATTGTAATGACTATATGTTCCGACATAATATCTTCGTTATCACAATTAAATTCACTGGCTATTTTATTACATCTAACAGCACAAACAAACATCTCGTCTTTGCAGAAAGCAAGTACTGTTCCTTTTTTTTTTAATTATTCTTATATGTTAATTATAGTTAATTTTCTTCCCTGTACTTACCTCGTACTTTTAATATTAATATATATTCGTATTCTATTATTATTACATACGACTTTTCTTTTGGCTTTAACCGATAAATTTTAAATGTTATATAAAATTAGAAATATATATTTCAATAATGCTAATCCATCACTCTAAAAGGCCGTATCTGCTCAACTATCATCTTTTATACATTCCCCAACGTTAAAATTTGTGTATCATTAAAAAATTACTGTATCATTCTACTATATGTCTAGATGAAAAATAGTATAAAAGAAATAAAAATTATAATATTAATATCTTCATTCAAAATATTAAGTATCTAACTTTTTGCTTTATTAATCTTCAACTATTGAGCTATTCAAGAATTTAAGATGTATAATTTATAATTTATCACATAAATTAGAAAATACATCCTCATATTCTGTGTATTTATATCTTTATATAAAACTTGTGCACTTAAAACGCCGTGCATTTAGGAACTCGACAGAAATTTAACTTGGAAGTCTTTCTTCAAAAGATTAATTTACAATACCACCTGATAATTATATTACAATAATCTCCCGCCTATAATATATGGATTATACGCTTTCGGAGTACGGATTATAAGACAACTGTGTACAATCGGCGGATATTTTTTCCAGATGTTTCAAAAAATAAATAAATAAATAAAAATCCATAAAACAGTCTCGTTAAAATGTTTTTCGCTAATAAAAATTGAGCAAATTTTGCGTGAAAAAAAAATGAACGCAACGCTAAACGCAAAGAAAGAAACATGACAGTTGTGAACGACGGAACGATGGCAGACTTTAACAAACGTAACACTTTCGCTGCTGGCTATGTGAGGATGTGTTGATAGTCATTACTATGCAGCAGAAGAAATGGGTTTTTGCCAGAAAGCGACTTTATTTTTATAATAAATATGATTGAAAAGTGGTAATAAATCATGAACATGAAGGTACTGCAGAACTATATCTATAATTCATATTGAAATTTTTTTTTAATAACTAATATAGCTGTAAACCACCGAAACCACAAATCATTACAACTAGCTTCGAACCTTTACTTCTTACCAGCAGACCTGTCTAACATATATTGCCGATTGTAGCGAAGAGAAAATGTTGAAGCGCAGCTCTTCCCTCGCGAATGCGTGACTGGCTACTGACATCACACCACATTACATACTAGAGCGGGATTGGCTCTTTAACGTTGACGCCGCATCACGATCTGCGCGAGATCGGCAGCGAAAGTGTTAAACAAATCGCAACGCGCATCCTACATGTATACTACTCTCTAGCAAATATGAAGATTACAAATCGTCAGGAAAATGTCCTCTATTTTATTGTCACTTCTTAATATCTTCTTTATGGTTTCCACTATCTTAAATTAGCAGCATATTGTGACATTAAATACTCTCTTTAAACTAAAAAACGATTTGTTAGTTTTATGCCATGGATATAAAAGCGGGACTTGTTTAGTATAGAGTACATCAAAGAACAATCGCGAATTATTCGTCGTTGCGGATTGTAGATAGAAAATTACAGTAATTAAGTTTAAAAACGAATCATAATGATAAAATAGCATGTAGTAATTTATATAAATAAAAATTATGTATTTACATTACGTAACATGGGACCTCAATGCCCTTGTATAAATAATAAATATGATTTAAGCCGACAACACACATTTCTTTAAAAGATTTCTTTAAAGCAATAAAAGTTCGTGTAATATAACAAATTATTAGAGAGTTTTTGCATACCGTACATTAGTTACCATAGGACGTCCGTTAGCTTTTTCTCCCTAGCGCGCATGCTCATAGGAAATTATGTTTCCTATGAGCATGCGCGCTAGGGAGAAAAAGCTAACGGACGTCCTACGGTAACTAACGTACGGTATGCAAAAACTCTCTATTATTTCTTGCTTTATACTAAATCTGAAAAATAAACCCAAAGAACTATTTTGAGAAAGAATTGTATTTATCTGTTACAATTAAATAGAGAATACTTGGATAACGGCAGATATCTGTATTAAACAGAGAGATACACAGATTAAAAACATTTTTTATCTTTATATTATTTTAATTTATATCATGAAAGATCTGTTAACATATGTATAAATATCATTTTGTTGTTGAAAAAAATTGCTGGGCATTTAAATGAAAATTTAACCAGGTTTAATTATACTGTAATGCATCAATTAAAATGCAATTTTGAGAAAAAAAAATTTTGACTTACGTATTCAGTGACACAATTACTAGGAAGACTCCAAGTACACGTAAGAAGAGCATCGCCACCTGTGAAAGATACATGACAATTATCCCAATCAGCCACTACGAACACCAGATGTTTGCTGCATTTAGTTATTTTTGCTGAGTTTTAGTTTTTTTGCGTGTGTGACTACATTTATTACAGGCCCGCCGTTATAACCTTCAACCCAGATAGTATATAAAAAGTGCCCACATTGTTATTTACGACGATGTGCGAAGATAAAAAAAAGGAAAGTTTTTCTGCTTATGCGCATTAGAATGTCTTGGTTTGAATTTGGCTTGATATTTTCAGTAAAAAATTTTTTTTTGTAAAGTACCACGTACGGAAAAGAAAACAAAAAAACATTTAATATTAAAAATAAATTGATAAGCTTTCGTAAACATACGGATTTTATTCTGATCAATAAATAAATGATCATGCTGTGTTACATTTTTCTTGTCGCAACTTGTCTGTCACTTTTGTTTACAATCCATTTAAGACTGAGGTTGCAAAAAAAGCAACACTAAAAAATATTTTTTATTGTTGCAATTTTACAATTTTTTTTCCTTTGCTTTTGAGTTATGTAATAAAGACAATAAAAAAATTCAGTAACAGTCAAAACAAAAAATTTATGAAGCTATATTATTATTCCATTTAACTATAACTACATGTAGAAAATATAATGCGCCTTTACATAACGTAACTTCAAAAAAAAAAAAAAAAAAAAAAAAAAATTCATGTATCGAAAAAGTAATCATTTTGGGTTTGGCAACATTTTGTAACTCATGCAAGAATAAGTATAAATATATATGAAATTTCAGCTTTCCAAATCTGACATTTTCTTATACGAAAGTAGAATTGTTTTGAATGCCATGTTTTCTCCAGAAGAAATATGCTTTTTATTAGAATTAGCAACAAAACGGGTCTACCAGTCCAAATTAACAGTTCAATGATGTATTCATTTAACCAATTGGCATGCTCATCTGGTCTATCTCTGAGAACAGCATGGTGACTTGCAATTAACAATACATACTATAATCTGCGAGCATACAGACCTAGCGTGGAGACGGTTTAGGATAGTTTAAGTCTAATTAGCAAGCAAAGATGATGTTGGAGAAAGTTCATATTTCTGTTTCTTTTTGCACAACAGCTATACCAGCAGTTAAGATCGTCAACGCATCGATACCCGTTTGGCTCTGTAACTCGCTTATGACCTGGTATGGTTTTTGGCATATAATTCCAGCCACCAGAAAACACTTCCAGGTTCTGGAAATCATACTTTGTAATATTCCTGTGGCTTCAGGATTTGTGTTTCCGCCTTTTAAGAGCTGGTCTCGTTGAAATAACTCTTTAGCTTCTAATTTGATTAAAATGGCTTCGTTTAGAGATTGCACTTGCTAATACAAAGCAGTCAACGCATGCCAATCATTTTTACCCATAAAATTTTTGAATATTGTTTAGAGGAGCGGGGTTTTCGTGTCTTTGATCGCTTTTAATTTTGGTTTTAAATTTCCATCAAGAACTTTTTTTTTATTTCTTTCACAAAACTATTTTATACATAATATTTATTTGAAAATAAATAATAATTAATTTAGTAAAAAAAATTAATTCAAAAGAAAAATGAATGTAAAATTGTTTTAAAAGATCGTCCGGTTAAAACAAAGACAATTTTATTTCAAAGTGAAAATGAGATTTTTCAAGAAAAGAAAGTTATTGGAATCCTATAGTTTTTTTTTATTTCTTAAGATTGCTGTTATGAAATTTGTTCTTACGTTTAAATTCTAAATTTTATGATAACCTGTATATATGTCCACATGATTATAATTTTCATCTTTTACTTTTAATAAACTGGGCCTGAATGGCCGAGTGGCTCGCGCTCTGGCGCTCGGTACCACAGGTTTCGAGTTCGAGTCCCGGCGGTGCCATGGATGTTTGTAGTGGTTCGGAATCCACTTTAAACCGTAGGTCCCGGTCTAATATGAGCGTTGCGGGGGCATTGTTACTCCGCGTCCTTGGCTTATCTTCAAGTTACACGCGCCCCCTGGGTAATGCAAAGTGAGTAACGTCTGTGCAGCGCCTGCCTTAAGGCATCCAAGACAAGTGTCTAAGTGTTTGCCAGCTGCATTAGAAAAAAAAAAACATTTAATAAACTGAAAACCAAATTTAGGTCTCTATTATCGCTTATCTATCGTTATCGCTCATTTTTAATATCAACAGAAAAAATTTACATATTCGGATGTATGAAAATATAGAAAATTGGAATGTTTATTTCTCTTCTTAAGATTTTCTTAATAAAAATTCCGATTACATCTTTATTTCACTCATTTTCTCCATTATCATTATTTTCACTTGATTGGCAAAAATTTGGAATTCAATTTGTACTTTACAATGCAAAAATCAAACTAACTTTTAAAAAAATAGTTGCATTAAATACAAGTTTACATTAAATAAATTAAGTTAAATTCTTTATTTACTTATCTTACTTTTCACCACTGTATGATTAATAGTAATAGAATAAGTAAAATACATAATGGAATATACTTCCACATTACTTTTTAGTGGGCCTATTATTAAGTTACAGCGAATCTATGTGTTTTTGGTCTTGTCAAACCTAGCATGATACAAAGTTTTTAGGTTCTATTTTGTATTTCTTTTATCAGTTTCATTGTATCGATGCTCTTACCTGTGATAATAAACGTTTTCAATTGGACATAATATATGATTCAGAAATTCGTATAAAATCAAATAATTCAAATGACTTTATAACTAGCAGTTACGTTGCTGTAAATAGATGAGTGAAATAAAAAAAAAATTGAACAATTATATCACAGAAATCTCTTCATCGATATGAAGAGATTTTTATGATATAATTGTTCAAATTTTTTTATTAGATCTTATTTTAAATCATCCAATAAAATTACCACGAATCAATGTTAATTTGATTCGTGGTAATTTAATTAGATGATTTAAAATAAGATCTTTCACAGATAATTTTTCTGATATCAAGATATGATTAATCCATGAAAAATTTTATTATCAAGAAATGATTATTTTCAGGAACATAGCATGCTCAGAAAACTCTGGTTATTTTTGTTTTTACTATATTGACAGTTGTTTTACGATTGTACTGTTCACAACATGTTAACATGTTCAGAAATCCATTATTGAATAATATTTAATAATTTATTAAAAACTATATAATTCATTTGCTTTCCCCAATGTTAAAAAAAAAAAATCCTAACTTTTGATATTGCATTTGATATATATTGGTCGCGTAGCAATCTCCACCTATTTCATTGTTAAATGGCATGATGGCCAATTGGCTGGCGCTCAGGCACCTGGTACCACAGGTTTCATGTTCGAATCCTGGCGGTAGAATGGATATTTGATAGGGGTTCGGAATCCACGTTAAACTGTAGATCCCGGTCTAATGAGCCTAAAGTGTGCACAAAATGGCCGTAGAGCTACAAAGCAAAACTTCATTGTTAAATGCTGTAACATAGCGGTGGTATCGCACCCTTTGAGTAAAAAAGAATTACAAGTTAAGTAAATGGCCCCTTCCGCCTTTTTTTACTATGATTATAGTATTAATTATAATTAAACATTTAACTTTAATTAGAAACAAAAATTTGAAAAAGAATGAAAAGAAAAAGGAAAAAAATGAAGTAAAGAAAAATTAAAGTAAAAAGAATTAAATGGAGTGTAGATGTTTGATAGTAACAGTTGCATATAATCGAAAAAATAAAACAGAAATTTGTGATTAACTTAAAATATTTAGAACGGTGTGAGGCCTTTTATATTTTTTTGCGGGAAGAAATATAATCATAGTTTTGTAAGGTATTTTAAACTGCGTTATATGTCTCACATATTATTATAGAATTTAGTAGAAATTTTATGAACAAATTGTCTTAAATTTGGAATAGAGAGAGCGCATCTAATATCATCATTACGAAAGCACCAAGCTGAATTTGTTAACATTCTAAGTGTTTTATTCTCAAGCGTTTGTATGGTTTCAAAATTCGTATATGTAGTAGAACCTCCAAATTGGGCTTGCATAAGCTAATATTGAACGAAGATATGAGATATATATTAGTATTTTAAGATTAAGAGGTAAAGCAGAGTTTCTATTCTAAGGATAGATAATACTAAATTGAGTATTAAATTTATTTCTAAGATTATAGATATGTGATCAGTAGTTAAATTTACTATCAAGAATAATTCCTAAGTACTTATTTTCTATAAACTAGGTGCTAAAATTCTAGGTCAAAACATATTCTATAATTATTATATATTCTAACATCAGGAGGGTAATAGGATTTTTATACCTAACATTTATAAGTTTATAGATAAACATATATTTATCCGATTTATTAGAAGTATTGTCAAAAATTGCTAATTTCTATAAATAAATAAGATAGTGAAATAAATAAGACAAATAGATGTTAATAATAGTTGGAAATAAATAATAATGGAATCACTGATAAATAAAACAAATAGATGTTATTAATAGTTGGGAATAAATAATAATAGATCTCTAATAAATGAGACAAACATATGTTTATTTATAAGCTAAGCATTACCGGAAATTGCCAATTCTATAAATAAATTTTTGCTAAAAATCTACCTCCAATTAAGCAGAACTACTTAATTTATTGTACATGTGGTAAAAGCAGGCACTGGATATTAACACACACACACAAACAAAACAAACAAAAAATCACGAAAGTAAATCAAAACATATTCTAGGATAAAAATTGAAATGGTTAAAAACCTAACTTCAACATTTTTACAAATTAATTTCCTCCAAAAAAATATCCGCAACTGATCAAGTAACTACTAAGATCCTCCAATGGATTTCAAATGTAATGGATGGATTTAAATCCATCCATTATATTTGAATTAGATGGATCCTTGGATGGAGTTGAAATGGATGGATCCTTGGATGAATTTGAAATGGATGGATGATCTTTTTCAATGGATTTAAAATAGCATTATTAAAAAAGATAGAAATTTTTATCCACAATGTTGTTTTATATCTGATCTCAATATTTATTCGCAGCATATTGAGGAAAATTTCGAAACTTTTTCTTACAATGAAAGAACAGTTTAATGAATAAAAGAATATATATTAAAAGTTACTTACCTTCACAATATTTCGGTTTGATATCCAGCTCGCTGTTTGCTACTTTGTTAAAGAATTCCAGTAAAAAAACTGTTAGCATCTCCTTTTTATTTAAGATTCTATTAAGACTTCCAGGAAATCTTGAATTTATCTTACTTCCTTTTTCCGGACCGATCGACCACCCCATTTCGACTGTTTACTTTTGACATTTGGCGTAATGACGTCCTAGCATGTTAAAACATGGACATTTTGTTTACGAAATACGTAATATTTTGTTTTATCGAGTTTTTACCAAAACCGTTATATCCGCCATGCGATCATTAGTATTTTTTTAAAGAAATATAATTACTTCATAACCTCCTCTACATTCATCCTTGAGATTAGCATTTCCTTTGAATTCATTAATGAAAATTGCTTGATGAAAAACCAAATCAAATATCTTTTTAATAAACTTTTTAAATCTTTAATAATTTTTTTTTTAAATAAAGAGATTCATTATGAATAATAATGGAGTGGCAAAATACATGGCACATATGTGTACGTACAGTATGCATATTCTTTGTAACATCAGAATGCATGAAACTGCAAATTGGAGCAATAGATTATCGAACACAGAATACTACAAATATGTGCTATAGTAAAACTCTTATTGTGTGAATATTTTGGAGATAAATTATCACTTTATTTTTTTCTTTATATGTTTTGTACTTTACGTTATATTTCTGAGTATAATTTAAGAAATATAGACGTTTAAGAGATGGACTATTTATTTAAAAAGCACGCATTTGAAAACCTGTTCAAGTATTTATATGACTATCGGCCTTTTACCAAACTTTTTTAAATCCAAAGACGAAGCTCGTGTCGATTTAGATCATCCCTTATCATACTAACCGATTCTAATAGAATTTAATTTTAAAGTCAACAATTTACATTTAATTAATCAAAACTTTTATAAATCTTCTTCTTCTTCATTGGCACAACAGCCCCATGTTGGGTAAAGGCCATCTGCGTACTGGCAGATTTCGAGAAAGGAGATGTTTTCCTTTTACGGGGTAGGGTTGTCAGCCTTACACCCAACGCTCTATAGTCATATGAGCCCGGAACCTACAGCTTAAAGTGGATTCCGAACAACTGCAAAATTCCATGGCACCGCCGGGACTCGAATCCGAAACCTGTGGCACCGAGCGCCAGAACCTATCACACTAACTGATTCCAACGAAATTTAATTTTAGAGTCAACAATTTACATTTAATTAAGCAAAATAATAAATACGTAGATATAATTTATAAATACGTAGATATAATTTCTTGAACCTATAAGAGCACTGATCCCTAAAATAGACGATACTTCCCCACCACCGGGTGTGATGTGTTCGGGGGGCGGGGGGAGAGAGACGTGAAAGTATGAAAACAAAGTAAAAGATGTGGTTTGGTTTGTCACTCTAAGATCATTTTTTGCTCACTTTGGGATAAATAAACCGGGACCGCCAGGATTCGAACCTGAAACCTATGGTACCAAAGGCCAGAGAGCTAATAAAGTAAAAGAAGATAGTTCAGAAAAACTATTCATATGTGCTTCACACGCTGTGTAACGGGTAAACACATTATAAATATAAGTTATAATAGATCTGAAAACAGATCTTAAAAAGCAAGTAAGTCTAGCTTACATCAGTAAGGGTGTGTACGTATAATGACTTGTTGAGAATACTATACTGCAATTAATTGTAACATCCAAATGATGACATCCAGAATGTATAACAAGGCTTTCATGTACACATTGAGTTAATTTCGGCAGCCATTCATTGAAAAAATTATCATCAAATAATTGACCACAGCGCCATTCGTTATTAATTTCAACTGTGGGTCGTTTGTGCGTCTCAATCTTCCGTGCGCTTAATTATTTGGCTTTGTTTGTGATTGGATATAATTTCGCTGAAGTGCCAAAATAATTCTTATTTTATAAATGGAACTTAAATGCGCGTGTTGTAATAAAATTGCGAGAAGTTTCAGTTTTGTACTTTAATTATGTCGCAACTATTTTCACAAGTAACATGTTTAAATCATTCAATTTTTCAAAAATGTCTGATAAAGAATGCACTTTTAAAAGCCGTAATTTGTTGTTGCTAGAAAAACAATCGGATTTGGGCTAAAAGAAATATATATATATATATATAAGAAATTCATCTTTTAAGTGCAATAATTTATATAACCTTCGTCCTCTTGAGAGCCATCGTATTCTTCCTGCCTGTTGTTATAAGATTTGATAAATGAAATTCATCTTTTTGCAGGCCCGATTATTGCCTCAGTGACAACGCGCGCCGTTGATGAGCATTAAGGCTTAGGTTCAATCCGCTGGCGGGTTTATTGTAGACACTATTTCCAAAAAAACGAGGCGATACATTGGCATTTGTGTTGTTCAACATCTTGCTTCGTGAATCAGACTACCTAAAGGGGTTTTTCTCCCACACAATACGCATATGCGGGATAGTTCCTCTTAAAATTCCTCCAGACATGTACGCTCCTTTTCAGCTCACGGAGCCAAGTCAGACTTCTACCTCCTACCATTACAACAGAAGCTACCCTCCCTCCTTCCATGTGACCACAAAGTGACTTGGTCTAGATGTTGCTATCTACCAAGTGGGATAAGGAAAATAACATATATATATATATAATCTTTACAATTTGAAAATGTTAAGCGTCGGCTTTCTACAAAATGAATAATTTTGATAACATTGCAAAAAAAAAAAAAAATCTTTTTTTGCTTAACTATAATTTAGTACAAGTCTGACGAAAAGAATTCTCCCTCCAGTAAAGATCGGATGAATTCATCTTTGTCTACGGCGATGTACCCAGTGATTTCAACCCCGCCACACCATCACCGCGTTCAAAAATTTCCTATACGTTCACAAACTTGAAGGCAACCAGATTTTTTTTTCGCGCCGCTTTTTTTATCCAAGTTCCACAGCATTCATTTATTCTATTAATTATTATTATTTACTTAAGCCTTTTTTTTTTTAATCCTTTTTGTTGCTACAATTTAAAATTTTATTCTTTATTAGGATTCAATCAAAACCATTTGTTACGTCGAAACCCAACTGCCCCGCCTGGGGGAGGTCAACGCCCTATGCCCGGAAAACATCCTGTTTGTGGGGGTGTCTGGCAGGGGGTGAGGGCCAGGGAGAGAAAGAAGGAATGTAAGTAAAACGAGTTGAAACTTAGCGACCGAAGGAAAAGGTTGGTGTTAGCGGTCTATCCATGAGTAGCAATGGCTGTATAATTCTTTGAGTTCAACCCCAGCGACCATCAAGAGAGGTTGTTTGTGGCAGTCCATCCATGAGCGCGATGACTGCATAAATAATTGAGTGTAACCCTCAAGGAAGGTTATGTGGGCAGTTCCATCTTCGAGTTTGATGACTGCCAAAAATAAAGGAGTTTTATTTACATACAGTCCACTGTGTTGAGTATTATTTCCATTAACTGAGTATGTGTCATTTTTGGAATTTGTTTCTTGAGTCCGAGCTATCGAACACCATTCTTTAGTCTAGCACTCGACCAAAATTACATCGCGCCCAGGCATTCGAGCCTCTATCTAAACTCGCACGAACGTTTAAGTATTATTTTTTAAACATGAAACTATGTATGCCTGATGAGTATTGATATTATATAATCAACCACTTTGGGTGTTATATTACATATTAAAAATTATTTATTACTAAATGAATCGCACTAATGGTTTTGTAGTCTAAGTAACGATTGGCAAGAGCTTGTTCAATTCCTTCTATAAACTCACACTCTCCCTATATATATCTTGTTCAAATTTTCAATCGATCATAAAATATTTTTCATTCATCCACTCAAGTTCAAATACATTTTTTTTTGAACTTGTAGTGGATGACACTGGATGTTAATGCAGTTTTTTTCAAATATTAATTCAGTTATTAAATTTAATTAATTAATTTTAGTTCTTTTTTTAGATTTAAGTTGCATATATCTACCAATAGAAGGCGCCAGATAAACTTTAAAAAAAATGAATGAAAATTATTCATAAAGGACTTTCTTCAATATAGTTTTAAAAAAAAGTAGGAATTGACTTTAAATTTTTTTTTATATATATACATATATTACGTGTTTTGATTAAATCACAGCGTTTTTTATTATTTCTGCCACCTACCAGCATAGCATCCTGCAACCAAGTAAAAAAAAAGAAAAGGCATCGCTTCATGCATTGAATGAAGTTTAAATAGTTTGTTCCATGTTGGTAAAGCAACTTATCCGCGTATGTCAGCGGACCTCCCATTTACGAGATCCCCTTCAACTTTTTTTACAAAATTAATTGTGACATTTAAATCATCTTTTATTTAGAATTAAACACATAAGTAGATTTTTTTATCTTATGTCTGAACTTTAAAAAAAAAAAAATGGTTGACTCTTAAAATCAATCAATGAAAGAGACAATTCTCTACGGGGTATATATAAAAATAAAACCTCTTGAAATTGATTTAACTAAGTGGAAACATGCTTTAATATTATGTTAAAAAAAAACTCTATGTAACTGTAAATAAGGGATCTTTTTTTTTTAAATCTGAACAAATGTGTGAGCGCTTTTAGGGATTTCACAGCTGAAAATACAATGTATTTCATTCTATGACGTTTGGTTTTTCCACGAAATCTGTGCGCTTTTAAAATATGTCATATGATATTTATATCAATTGTATAATACTCTTTAATTATTTAAATAGCACTGCTTATTTTTTAACATTCACCAAATCATTGATAAATAAAATTTTCAGATTTTAGGTTAAAAATTATATAAAAAAAATTATCTAGAAAAAAAAAGTGATATTTTTCATGTGCCAGTTAGTAAGTATAAATAGCAGTGATTTCTTCGAGAAATCTTTTATCAGAAAACTCAGGTGCGCAGTCTCCTGTCTGATAAGACGTTTCTTTGCTCCTATCTTATTATATAACAAGACATCCTGAGGAAAAGGAAAGAGCTTTTACATCTTTCGTAAAACTGAGAAAGAAATAAGATCTTCTGACTAAGATGTCCTTATAATGATGACCTTTTGTTCCACTCACATATTTTTTACAAATGAATTCACTTTTTTTATAGCAAATAAAGTTATTTAATTTCTAAACAATACAGATCAGTTATTCAACGAGCCCAACGATAAAAGTATTGTAAAGCTAAAATAAGTAGTAGAAATTCGTATTTTCATAATAAAAAATGAAGAAATATATTATTACATAAATAGTTTGAATGAATCCAATCTTATTATCATAAATTATTACGATATCCCTTTCTAATACATGTACCGAACTTGATGTCGAAAAAGAAATATTTGAAAAAAAAAATAATTTTTGACATTTCTTTCAGATTATTTTTTTTTTTCCAGAATTATATTTCAATCATTTTTATCTTTTGACATTTTTTTATTATTAAAACTACCAGGCAGTCTTTGATAATAAAAAAAAAATCACCATTCCAGCTCAAGATTAAAAATAACCAAAATGAGCTTGTGGCCAAATATTTAAAATTCCAAAAACATTTTAAATTAAAAATTTAAATATTTATGATAGTTCTTATGTCGTAAAAACCAAAGAAAATTTCAACCAACACTTAAGTGACTATTACAGTCGGCTAGCGTGCTCGTTTGAGGAGGCAATGTAAATAGGCGGGATGTGGTCTAAATTATCGACGTAGATACTGTTAATGATTGGTTTGGTTTGTCGCTCTACGGTCATCTTGTTCATACGACGCTAAACAGACAGGGATCTACAATTTAAAGTGGATTCCGAACCACTAACAAACACCCATGCCGTCGCCAGGATTCGAACCTAAAGCCTGTGGCTCCAAACGCCAGAGCGCTAACAATCGGGTTGCAATACTGTTAATGAAGATCCCTATAGTCAGCAAGTGATCTTTCACCATGTGCATCTGTTCCAAAGTGCCACTGGTGCTATCTCCTTATTATGGACAGACATTAGAGAGTTTTTGCATACCGTATTTTGGACGTCCGTTAGCTTTTTCTCCCTAGCGCGCATGCTCGTAGGAAATTGCGCATGCGTATCTGTAATAATGTTTCCTATGAGCATGCGCGCTAGGGAGAAAAAGCTAACGGACGTCCAAAATACGGTATGCAAAAACTCTCTATTATTAAGACTTAAGTCTTATTATTAAGACAAGCCACATCGGACTACTGGAATGTGAAGATATCACTAGCATAAATTGTCCAGCATACCGATTTAAATCCTACAGAATGTGCGAAATGTTTTGGGAATACCCCTTTTCAGCACAATTATATCCATATGGGAATACCCAATAACTGAACATTGTGGAATGGGCGCTCTATCCTCAACAAACAGCTGGATAATAAGGTATGGAGAAATGACATACAACTATTACAGTTAAGGGAGATCATACTTTATTGAAGGACATCCGTTTGTTGTTCTCCCTCTAGGACATACAAGCATTTGTACCAATGATCTTCAATAAAGCCTACTGTTTTTCGTTTGATTCCATATTGTACACATTTTATTCAATTTTGGGTTACTCTGGATTCTGTGCTTCTTTTATCTGTTTCAGTACAAAATACTGATTTAAGTTACAGAAAAAAAAAAAGTTGCTGCATAATTTTTGCACAATGCAGAACTTTTCATGTGAATGAATCAAAATGTATACAAAGATTATTTTGCTTGCAATAAGAAAAGTTGTATAGCTCATTTCCAAGCAATATATGTCTGAAAACACTTCTACAATTTTGCACAACAGTTCTATATGATGAAAATATCGCACAACTGATTGCATAGTTTGATTTTTATCCACCATATACATGTTACTGGAGATATTGATCTTTTTTTCAATTCATACAATTTTACAATCAACTGAAATTCCTATATTGTATGAAACATTCATATTTGTCATCTTTGTAAACAAATTTTTAATTTTTTAAACAAAGTTTTAATTTTGAAAAAAAATCTGAATAAAACATGTCATCTGTAGTGCAGTTTGAATAAAAGATATACAAGTGTAGTGGCATTACCTTAAAATAATATTGTTTTAGCAACGTGACAAAGTAATGTGTGAAAGGTTTGGAGAACAGAAAGATAAGACTTTTATTATTTTTCATTTTTGTTTATTAATGCAGTATTTTCTGTTAACTATACATTTTAATTATTTGATGTTAATTTTGATCAATTTTATGAATAACAATTTATAACACATTAATATTATATATGAGCATATTTTTATGCTGCTTTATAAAACACTCCACATTTCACAGTTAAAAAACATTAGCATTGAGAATATAAGCAACTGCAAAGAGAGAGAAATTAAAATTTTAAAAATAAATTTAGCTAAATGTTTTATAATAACATTGCAAGATTTATATTGATAAAAGTAATTTTTATATAAAAGGAAAATTTTGTTTTGATTTGTAATTAGTAATAATAATTTTATTATCACAAATTAAAGAGACAGTTATTTAAATGTTATTTTTTTTTATTATACCCTGAGAAGCAATTTGCTACTATTTTAATAGAAACATTCCTATATTCCAAACTGTATATGAAATTATGTATTTAAAAGCATAAATTAATTTTAAAATATGCATTCAGGAAATAGAAATGGATATTTCTTTAATAAAATTAATTATTGCAAACATCTAAGTTTAGAACTTTTACTTAATATTATCACTGGAATAATATCTTGTCAAAATTGGTACCACATAAAAACGTTTTTTAAAAAATTACATCTGTTATAAAATTCACAAAAATTATGCTTTGTTTTATCCAAAAACACAATTGACAAAAATAAAAAATATTTTGATTTTTGAATTAATTGTGTAAGTATTTTGTAATTACACCTTGATTAAAATGTGCTTCTAAGTTTCCATATTTTTTCATACAATTTTCCTCCTTATTAATATCTTTACAAATGAAAAATGGTATTCTAAATATTATCAAAAAAATATTCATTAATTATACCTACAATACGGTTTTCAGTCATAATTCGCAATTCAATTTATTATTTGAAATATTAAAAATAAACATTTAATTATTACAAATCCCACTGTTTTTTTTTTTTTTTTTTTTTTTTTTTTTTCATTTGCATCACTAACTGATTAAATAACTCTCAAGTCATTATCATAAAAAGAAAATATTACATCTTAATACATAAATTTTTCTAAGAAGAGACTAAGAGTTCAATTTAAAAAAAAAAAAATGATGTTCTTATTGCTAGAATATAACAATAATAATCAATGAAATTTTTATTGTCCTATGTGGACATTATGTTAACAAATATTAGTGGCAGTGCCAATTTGACATGAACATTTAACAGTAATAAGAGATTTTACATAAATCTTTATATTGATTACTTATAATTAAAAGTAAAATAATATATATAACTTAAGACTATATAAAATCAAGTTATAGTCAATATTGCTAAAGACTTGAACATCTAAATAATTTAAAATAATAAAAAGAGATAAATGGCTAAAACAATCAGTCATTAACTTAAAAAAAAAAATTTAATTTTGTGCTGTTAAAAGAACAAATAATAAAGATCTAAAAATAAATTTAATAGTATTATTAAAAAGGAGAAGTAAAATAGATTTTGAACTATTTTAGAAAAGAAACTGTAAAAACTAAGAAAAATAAAATAAAATTATTATATTGCATGCTTGATTTAAAAACATAAATATCACATTTTTGAAATAAAAGTTTATAATTTAAAATGCTAGCAGAAAGACAATTATATCAATACATTTAAAAATATTACAATAATTTATTATAGTCATCAGATTTACAAAATAAGGAGAAAAGAAAACACAGCTTTTAAATACATAAATTCATTACATAGGTATAAAAAATTGATTTTTTTATTTTTTTATTTAGCATCGATTATTGAAAAGAAAAAAAAAAAAAAAAAAAAGAATAGTGAGGCAAAATAATAAAAACAATACAATTTTTTCTTTCAAATTAAGTATTTAATACATGCTTACAAAACATAATTGGATTAAGCAATGTAATTACACAAATTGATTTCTTTAAAATACTGTTCTACTTTTATCAAGTAGGTATTGCTAAAGGATCTCTTTTCATAAGATTCATTTCACTGCAAGGAATATGACCAGGAAATTCTTGCACAAACTGTAAAGTACTTGATGCAATTATTACCCATAACCACTTCAAATTGTACAGCTACCTTCATTTAAAGCTTTATTTATACAATGCTGTATTTGTTTGTGGTATCAAATTTAAGTTATACATCTTGGTTAAGAAGCTACCAAAATGCATGTAACAGGTTTTGTCCCTTAACAGATGTTTTTCACAACTTCTCTCAAAGAGAGGGACATTGTCCTGTCACTAGGGTTAGTATTCAAGGCACTGCTGAGGAGGAAGATCCTACTTTTTTTTTCTTTTTTCATATTAAGAATGTAACACAGAATTGTATTGGAAGAGCTTCTTAAAATTTTTCAATAACTTAATATTAAAGAGTTAGGGTAATGAACCCCAAACAATTTTAACATCATTATCAACCACCGGCAAAATGCAAAACACAAGTTTTACTCCCCAGCTGATTATTAAATTCAGAAGCTACCATATAAATTGCATTAAATCACAACAATTTAAAAGAACATACTCTTATTTTTAATTGTTACCTATATAGAGATATCAACTGGAATGAATTTTATTAATTAGTAATAATTTCATGCAATAAAAGGAAATAATTATTAGATTATGGCAGATACAATATATGCAAGTATGTTTTAAATTTTTACAAACAAAAAACAAGTACCTTAGAATGACACAAAACATATCACAAATATTTTTTTTGTTTGTGACTGTACTTTTCTAAATACATATATGACAAACATATGCGTACGGCTAGAAGCAGAAAATGATGCATTAATGGTAGCCAAAGTTCTTTTTTTAAAAACAAACTTTTTTTTTTAATTTTGTAACTTTATATATTGTTTGTTTGTACAACAACTGCACTACATGAGAGGGTAACACTTTCTGCACTGCCGGTGTCATGAAAACTACAGTGAACAGATTGTAATCTCAATCTAATAGCTACTGACTTTGACTGTCACGGCCGGAAAAAAATTGCCTGAGTTCATTTTATCTTTTCGAAAGTATGGAGATGATAATGATGTAATTCTTGGTCTACATCCTCCCTGTATTAAAATAAATAAGCTGCCCGTCTGAAAATAGTTGGTATATACACAAGGCTTGCATTACTAAAACTGCAAAACAGTAATATTCCTGTTTTTTAATTTACTAAATTACCAGCCATAAATTACAGACTAATGATTTCTATAGTTTTAAGTACAGATGAACACCATTATTTGTCATGTAGGAATGTTGGTTCTACTGAAAGCAGCAACATATGCAGTCCGAGAAAGCAGTAAAAACTGCTCACAATTAAAAAAATTCAAAAAATGATTGATTTTAAAAATAAAATTTTACAAAGATTTCTTCCACATTTAAAATTTACATTTTGTCGATATGAAAGCCATTGGGATTAAAAACATTAATAAGAGAAGAGGTTTTCTTTTTGAACAAAACAAAACACACAGTGCAAACAAACAAAATTAAAATGATACAAAGTCCATTTTTTTTTTCCCCCAGAAGGAAAAAAATGCATTCAAATAAATAAAAAAATTTCACCATCTTTACAAGCTGCATTGTTTTAAAATTACTAACACATAATTCACAATTCTGATTCTTCATTCATTCCTAACCACAATCATAATCACAATGGAAGGAAATGTTTTAAAAAATTAAATAATATACAGCTGCATCACAGTGTCCACACAGAATGAGTTTCACATTTTCTTTTTTCACTATGAAAGTTTACTTTCAGTGTCGGTACTATCTGAGGTAGGATCATCGTGCATTCCTCTAGATTTACTCAACTCTAAACTAGGATTTTCATTGTTAGTTTTTGCTAAAGATAACACTTCACTGTCACTCTGTAAATTTTTAGCAGGTATATGCATGGCAGTACTATTGGATGCTGGGCTTCGTCTAGTTGAGTCCCTGAATCCTTCTTTATCACTATCGTCTTTATCAGGATTGTCATAGATTTCCATTTTGCCATCATCCAAATCGTCATCATCATCCTCATGATTCCCCATCAAAGATTTCAAGCTCTCATCATCAGTTTCTTGTCCATCAGTAAGGTGACTAAGACTTGAGAGCTGCTTATTTGGAGATATATGGGCCAATGATTTAGAAACAGAAGGAGTAGAAGATAAAATACTATGAGTTGCTGGCGAAGTTACTGTTGCTGATGACATTGCTGAACTAAGTGTTGTGCTCAATGAGCTTGTTGTAAAAAGTGGATTATTTAAACCTAGTCCATTCACCAGTCCACTCTGAGTAAAGGAACCAAAAGAGGCTGGAAGATTTGGAGGAAGTGTGAAACCTCCTAAACTTAAGGGATTGTAAAGAAGTCCAGGAGGGTATAAAAAGGGAAGCGATGATGAAGGTAAACTTGAGGTTGAAGTCATACTACTAGGGGTGGCACTTGAAGAAGCTGGTGTATTCTTACGAGATGAAGAACTGCCAGATTCTTTATCACCCCTACTTTTTTCATTGTCTTTAGAATGATCTTTTGAAGCAGGTAGGTTGGCTGCACTTAACGGTGATGAGCCTTGAAGGCCAGGAAAATTAAATCCAGGAAATCCAAACAATGGATTCGTTAGGCCCATGCCAGCTAAACCACCAAAAGGTAAAAATATAGGAGGATTGGTTGAAGTTGTAGATGAAGCAGAGCTAGTTGTTGTAGATGTTGTATTGGATTTGGGTGGATCCATGAAGAACTTCATATTCGGAAAGCCACTCAGCATACCAGTATTGGCAAAGCTTAGAGGATTCAAGCCTGCTGTTGAAGGGAATGACATTGTAGTAACAGGTGGAACCAAATTTTGATGTGCACTTGCTAATAAAGAAGCAGCAGTTCGACGACCTCGTTTCTCTGATGGAGTAACAATTCTTTTTGCCATATTATTAGGAAGATTGCCCTATAATTGGAAAATGCATCATGATTCAAACAAAAACACAGTTGCATTCAAATCTATACTACATATTTCTAAAGTGCATTTTTCCATGCATAACTAAATCTAATTTCAATAACACAAAGAAATTATATATTTTAATAAACTGCTCAAAAAATTTATCAGATCAAAAAATTTAAATAGTAAAAATTTTACAAATGATATAAGAATCATCAATTTTTTAAAAGTATTATACAGCAAGTAATAATTTTTTTTTTTATTATTATCACCAAAAGAAGGATAATTCAATTTTTCTTTCTTTTAAGAAAGAAATGAAAAATTTTAAAAATATGCAAACTCTACTTTAAAATGTTAGTAATTTTTATTGCATTTTAGACAAAAAAAAAATCTTTTGAAATATCAGAATAATTTATTGCCAAAATCATATTTTAATGTTTAGATGTGTGCATTTCCTTTAATTTTTCTTCCTGTTTTTTAAATAGTTGAAAGAGAGGAGTTTTAGTTTTCAGAATTATCAGTTATCAAAATTTAAAATATATTTTTAAGTTACTATGACTTTGTTACTTATATCTTTCTATTGAAATATAAAAAAGATATAATTTTTGGACTATCAACATATGCACACAAGCTCAACATCATTTCCATATGATCTTCATTTTTAAGCAGTTTATCTCACAAATGAAACATATGGTAGCACTCAGTTTTGATGTAGTTCTATAACCACCATACATCATCATTAGTAAAGCTGTGATCGCAAACAAAGTACTCAGTAAATTATAAGGGATAAAGTGGCATGCAAAGCAAAAAAGCACCTTTTCGCGGACTAATGGTCCCCATTTCGGATCAACGTCGAACATAGGATTTTTGTCCAACCATTCTGCAAGGTACTTCAAGGGAGGAGCTTTGCTTCCGGTTATCTGCATCAGATGTTGGGGAAAAAATTAGCAAAAGGTGAAAATTGTCAGCATTTTCATAGCAAAAGAAAAAAATTTAAAAAACCACCAAGAATATTACTGTGCAAGAAAGAAACCAATGCACCATATCCACAAAGGTTAAAAAAAAAGCGTGCTAAGAAAAATAAGCAGGGATTTAAAAAAAAAAAAAAAAAAAAAAAATTAAGCCAAGTTAAGTCATTAATAAGCATCCATAAAAAAAGAAATGAGAACCATAAAACCAGGATGATTTAATGGGACATGTAGGTGCAAATTCAGGTGTTTTATCCTTAAATTATGCTTTTGTTATGGCTCATATTTCCTCAAAGTTGGACTCCAATTCTGAAAATCTGAATTAACATCTTTAGCATTTGATAAAGATAAAAATATATTATTCTGAAAACAAGAAAAATAAATGTCAATCAAACCTTCTTTCCAGTTAGTCTGTTTACTACTGATACGTTTTCCTCTCCTGTGATTTTATCATAATCAAGCTTGGTAGGGTCTAGGCGTGGTCTCCTTCCCCTTCTCCTACCCTCTGGTAGTTCCAAAAGTTCGGTCTATAAAATTATAACACAAGTTAGAAATATATATATATTTTTAATTATGAAAAATATTTAAAAAATACATCTGAAACAATTCCAACACAAAAGGGACACAAATTATTGCTTACATGAGAAGGAAAAGATGACACTGGACTGAAAGCCATAGCAGCGGCAGCAGCTGCCACCAAGTTAGGATTGGCAGCTACTAGTTCAGGATGATCATCAATCCATTTTTTGAAATCATGATGCATTAAAGAAGATGGATCTAACATAGGATTAGTACTAGAATGATCATCAGATTTTCCTGAACCTGAAAACAGATACATTTGGAAAAATTTCCCAATTTAATTAATTACTTGCAATAATTTTTGCATAGAAAATTATAAATATCATCTTAAAGGTGCAGATTAATCTCAATTGTACAATAGAAATTATGACATAATATAGTTAATATATCATTTTCATTTTTTTTCTGAATTATTTCATAGTTTAAAAATAATTTAGAATCAAAATAATAAAATCCCAAATTGTAATGTAATTTCATGTAAATATATTTAAATGAAGTGCAAATATAAAATTTTTAAAAAATACTAGAAGATCTTAATATTGAAAATACTCAGCAATAACTTAAAATTGGGCTTGGAAAGGGGTAAGATAAAATAATCAAAATTAAATAAAAAATAACTATTCATAAAATCATGTTTTTTTTTCTAAATTTTACATATACAAAAAAAAATTTTTTTTAAATATATTTTTACCTAAATTAATTCTGCTTGAACCAGTCCCTATATTTGGGCCCAAAAATGATGAGTGTGCAGGAGCTGGAGACATATCAAAACCTCGATTCAAAGCTTTTCTAACTGATTCTTCACTATACTGCAACTAAGAAACAAAACCCAAATATATATATATATAGACATAATATTCCGAATTAAAACATTTAATGATAATACTGACGAAAAATTCATTAAAAGATATTATGTAAATGAAATGCCACATATAAAGTTTTTAAATTGTTATAATAAAATACCAAATAGAAATTCTTAATGTTAAAACTAGCAATATTAATCAAAACTATTTCACAGTATTAGCCAAACTAATAAGATTTTATTCTGCTTTATAATTATAAAGATTATATAATTAATATCTTGCATACTAAAAATATTAAATATCATGCATAAAAATAATAAAGATTGAGGTGTTAAATGCATCATTCATCACATTAAGAATATGATTGATGATTTTGCTAACCCTTTTCTTTCTTAGTTTTGCTTCTTCATCCTCCATTCTCCTCTCCAGATGGTGATGAGAATGATGCCGTGAAGAAACAGAAAGTGGAACAGGATCCTCCATATCACCATGGTCTTTATTTTTATCTTTCGTCCGTTCCAACATTGATCCTATATCTGCTAGAGGGTGATGTTGCTCTTGCATAAGTTGTTGTTGCTTTCGAGCCTGAAGATTCAAAGCGAGTGCATCGATGCGGCTACCACCTTTAGCTCCTCTCTTCTCTTTGGGTTTAGTATGCCCTTGACTTTTTGATGCACTTGGTTCATTAGAATTATTATACGATGAATTTGCCTGAGTGGATGTACCTGCTCCACTAGATGAAGCACTTAAATCAATAGGAGAAGTTGGAGAACCACCAGCATTAGCTGGAGATTCAACTGGTGCTGGTTTGCTTTTCTGAGGAGCAGGCAATGGAGTGAAGGGGGTTGGAGGAGCTATTGTTGGTTTCATACGAAGATCAAGCGATCCCAAATTAGTTGCCATGCGAGGAGAAGAGTTCTGGTGGGCAGGAGGAGGAATGGTAGGAGAGGCAGTAGGAACAGGAGGTGCAGGAGAAGGAACATTAGGACGCTGAACTTTATCCTCAACATGCTCATCCCAGATTTTATTTCTGAGTGATGAGGATGCTAAGAACTGCTGAACATGTTGTAATTGTTGTTGGTGGTGATGCTGTTGCTGCTGCATGTTATGAGACAGAAGTTGTCGCAATTTTGCTGAAACACAAAAATTATTTAATTATAAATTAGCTGAATTTCATACCTCAAGTCATTAATACTCTTTAACAAATATGTACAGTGAATGAATAATATATATGTAATAATCTACATCCTCTCTGAGTTTTCCACTCTCTCTCTTGTTTTTTTTTACAACACAAGTATTTTTCATGGAATTTTTTTTTTTTTTTTTTTTTTGTACATTTTAGTTCAGTAGTTTTGCTTTTGATAAGCCATAAACGTCAACCCCAGTGAAATATATTAAAGCACATATAAATTAACCAATTTAAATCATTCCAGTTGATCTAAGACACGAATTTTCCTTATTAAACTAGTGATTTTCAAACTTTAAATGCTACCCTTTAAAGGATATGCAATGTTAAGAACCGAAGAAAAATTAAAAATTTATAAGAACTTTGGATGAACTCGAACTGTAATTATCAACTTCATAATAATTCCTTTCTGATAGCAAAAGAATTCGAAATTATTAATATTAAAGCATTAAATGTCACAATTTTTTATTATAAGACACTTAGCCTGAATAGGGTTTTTATTACATTTTGATGTCTATAAAATTACAATTAAACATAAATATTTCCTAATTTTTTGACTATATACACTGAAGTGACAAAAGTCATGGGATAGCAATATGCAAATTTTCAGATGGCAGTAGCATCGCGTAGAACAGGTATAAATGCGCCGTGCTTTCGCAAAGCTTTCATTTTTGTTCAAGTTATTCATGTGAAGAGGTTTTGACGTGATGATGACCGCACGACGGGAATTAACAGACTTTGAACGCGGAATATTAGTTGGAGCTAGACGCATGGGTCATGCCATTTCGGAAATCATTAGGGAATTCAGCATTCCCAGATCCACTGTGTCAAGAGTGTGCCGAGAGTATGAAATTTCAGGCATAACATCCCACCATGGACAGCGCAGTGGTCGACCGCCTGAACTTAACGACCGAGACCGGCGACGTCTGCAAAGAGTCGTAAATTCTAACAGACAAGCAACACTGCGTCAAATAACCGCAGAAATCAATATGGGACGTACAAAGGATTTGTCTGTTAGAACTGTGCGGAGAAATTTGGCTTTCTTGGGCTTTTCCAGCAGAAGACCGACTCGAGTGCCTTTACTGACAGAACGACATCGCTTGCAGCGACTCTCGTGGGCACGTGAGCATATCAGTTGGTCCCTAGATGAATGGAAAACCGTGGCCTGGTCCGATGAGTCACGATTTCAGTTGGTAAGAGCTGATGGTATGGTTCGAGTGTGGCGCAGACCCCACGAAGCCATGGACCCAAATTGTCAGCAAGGCACTGTTCAAGCTGGTGGTGGCTCCGTAATGGTGTGGGCTGTTTTTTCATGGTATGGACTTGGTCCTCTGGTGCGACTGGACCGAACATTGACTGAAAATGCTTATGTTCAGCTACTTGGAGATCACTTGCAGCCATTCATGGACTTCATGTACCCAAACAACGATGGGATTTTTATGGATGACAATGCGCCATGTCACCGGGCCACAACTGTTCGCGATTTGTTTGAAGAACATTCTGGACAATTCTAACGAATGATCTGGCCACCTAGATTGCCCGACATGAATCCCATCGAGCATTTATGGGACATCATCGAGAGGTCTGTTCGTGCCCAAAATCCTGCACCATCAATGCTATCACAATTATGGACGTCTATCGAGACAGCATGGCTCAATATTCCTGCAGAAGAATTCCAACGACTTGTTGAGTCCATGCCACGTCGAGTTGCTGCACTTCGCCGGGCGAAAGGAGGGCCGACACGATATTAAGAGGTATCCCATGACTTTTGTCACTTCAGTGTATATCAGATGAGGAAAATAAATTAAATCACCCCTGCCTCCCAATTTATCAATAATGAATGACATTTAAATATTCAGTTATTGCTGTAGCAAGAAAACTAAATCTATATTAATAATCATTGCTTTCAAGACACATATAGGTGATAAATTTAACTAATTTCATATTTCTAATTTTAATATTACATTTAAGAGATACTGAAATTTATATAATAATGCATATGCAGTATAAACAATAAAATGTCAAAGTTACTGACATTAAATGAAAGAGGACTAGAAAACGAGGCAAAAGGATAAAAAGCTTGAGAACCACTGCTTTCATCAAGAAGCAATGATAGGAAACAAATCAGATATATATATAAAAAAAAAAAATCACACATAGATAAAATAAATATAGCGCTTAATTTTTCATTATATATAAGTTTAATGATCATATAATAGTGTTGAATACAAATTGTCACAAACACTGCCAAACTTACTAAGAAGGAAAATATGATTTCTAATATTACTTTATAAAGAATTTATTCCATTTTTCTAATATTTTTAATTGTTAAATAAAGGACTTCTGCTATTTTTTCTTATATTTATTTTAACCTTCTATATCAGAACACTGTTTAGGTTTTTCCCCAACAATTTCTTCATTAGAATTAAGGGAAATTGCAGTAAGCATAATTCATATGGAATGTAATTCCACAGTTGAATACAACTTTGAATCCTACGACAATCCCAACAATGACAAATATATTAAAAAGTTCATTTTAATAGTAAGCTAAATGGAAATTGTTAAATAAATTAATCTAGTACAATAATTATATATATAACTATTGCATAATATATACTAATTAAATGATAATTGTAAGCTTTAAAATAATTAATTTTTTAATGAATACCTATAACTGAAATTCTCTTAAATTATGAAACATACCTCGCTCAGCTTCAATTTCAAACCTCCTGCGCCTTCTTCTCCTACGATGTTTTGATGAATCCGAAATAGGCTATAAAAATAAACCGTATTTCAATATCACTCATAAAATTAAAAATAGTATTAAATGGAAGCATTATTTGATAGAAAGAGATGTTAATAATTCAAATTTTTAAAAACTTACAGGCTGTGGGATATGTTGCAAAGGACTCTTATGCATGACGCTGAATTCTGGTGGAGTAGGAGTTGGTATTTCAGGCAGTATTGTTTCTCTTTGAGGAGTATGCTCTGGGGTAGCTTGTGGAGTAACTTCTCCACTATGACCTTGACTTGATATACTAGGAACTGGAGACTCTCTGTGTGAAACAGGGCTGGCAATCACAGGTGGATGTGGAATAGGAGTACTTGAAGAAGGAACTGAGGGAAATGTGGGTAAGAATGTATGCCTAATAATGGGCCATTCATTCTTTTCCACTGCATGAACAATGTGTTCAAGACGAATTTGTAATACTTTATCCTGAAATAATTCAGAAAAATTTAAGAAATTTTTCAAAAAATTTCAAGTAAGCTTTACATTTGAGGTGTCCATACTTTTAGCTTTTGTAGGGTACAATGAATGAATACAAGTTGCTTTGAGCCCCACATAAAAAAATACTAATAAATTAGGGGGGAAACAATGAACATGCAATTAATACATATAAATTTCATTAATTTAGGAGTTTTTTAATATATAAGTTAAAATATAAGCCAAAAATATGAAAATTAGCAAGGATGTTTGATATTAGTTTTGAGACACTAATGATTCAATATTTAGTTCAATGAAATAAATTGCTATTATCAGAAAATTCTCAAGTTACTCATTAGATATTTTAGTTTTAACTTAATTTTTTATTTGCTTCTTCCTTGAAATTTTTGCTCACAAATGAAGTCTTGCCAAACAGCAATGGCACAAATATGAAAAGATTATAAAAGCAAGGAAAGTTTTTATCAGTGATGATATAACTGATATTAAATTTTTAAGTTGAATGTCAGATAGCAGTTCCATGCATTCTATGTGAAAATGGACCAGTAAAATTTTTGACTGAAAATGAAGACACAAATATACAAAAAGAAAAATATAAATTGAAATATGTTTTAAATTCCAACTTATGTTAAATTGGAAAGCAATGTGATATACCTTTCATTATTCATGGTTCTTGTTTAGCAAACATTTTAAAAAGCTTCAGAAAAATATAATTTTAAGAAAGTAATTACTCGCATGGATGGCAATTTTGAATAAATGCAATTGAGAATGATTTTACTCACTTAAGAATGAGTAAATTTAAAAATTTATTAATGGAATTTTTAGTCACAATCTTACAAATTTTTTAATCTGTATTTAATTAGACTAAGGGTATAAGCCTTCTAGGCTGCATGTAGCTTGCATTCATATTTCATAATAAATACTATCCATATATTTAGTTAAGAAGTTAGTCAAATATTATGCAATTAAGTTCATTCTACATTTGGCCTTTCTTTTATTTCTAATACAAATATTATAAAAATGGACTTCATAACACTATACAAAGTGATTCAATTTGTCGTAAAACATAAAAAAGATCAAGTTGATTGACACATCAAATAGAAATTAAAAATACTTTAAAATATACACAAAGAACCATACATTCATCCAAGAAAGCAGTTTTCAAAATTGATTTGCTGATTTTCTATTGATTATTTTATTTAAAATACCATAATTAGAGAAAAAACATAAGAAATAAGGCATTTATGAAGCATTTTAATTAACTTTAATTTACAAAAATTATGTTTAATCTATAAATTACAATTAACATCAAGATGTAAAGATTATATATAGATATATATTGCTATTAATTTAAATAATATAAAATATATTCAACTAGGAAAAATTTAAATTTACTTTAGGCCATCTCACAGCATTTCCATTTGTAAAAGCAAGTAATTGAGCAACTGTTGGTTCACCCATTTCAGTTTCAAGATTGAAGCTTGCTTGGCTAAGAACGTCATCATTTTGAGACATACATCCCTGCAAAAAGGTAATCATCTTAAAAAGAAAAGGAAAAATCAAATTAAAATAAGCAAAATTTCTACTTAGAAAATAAATTTTACGATTAAATGTTTTTCACTAAGCATTATTTTAAATTTCTAATAAGATGTAAAAAAAATATAATAATAAATAAATAAAATAGCTCCTTGTTAAATTGTGAATGTGGGAAACAATGAAAAAAATCAATGTCATGCAACTTTTTTCCTTAAAATAAGCAACAAAAATTAACATACAGATTGTGTTATGGGGCTATTGCACTACAAATGATGAATGATTAAGTGGATTATAAAAAGGATGACTTAAATTAAAAATATAATTTAAAAAAAGAAACTACATAAATAAAATACAGATTACAATTTAAAAACTTACAATACAGATTAATTTAATATTCATTTCCATTTGATTAGGTCAAATAGAGAAAAAAATTACTGTAATAATAATAGATACCAGAAAACATCTTTTCAAAAAGGTCAAATGTATTCTATTAAAGGATTCAAGTTATTTTATGGATTAGATAAAAATGGAGATGAAATGAAAAAAAAAAAAAAAAAAAAAAAAAAAAAAAAAAAAATTTTTTTTTCAACTGTTTAAAATTACAACTACATAGAAGTTGCATCTAATAATAAAAATTGCATAAAAGATTGAATATTTTTGAAAAATGAACATATAACACTTTTATTGTTGAAAAAAAATTCTTCTTGTGTGAGAAGAGAATGTATTTCAAAGGTTTTTTTCTTTTTTTAAATTTTGAAATAATGAAAAATGAATTATTTTTCATATCCTTTTATAATCATGTTTAACTCTTATATTTAAAAACAAATCTCAAATACAGTTAAAGATTTTATGAATAATGAAAAAAAATAACACTCCTCACTTGTGAATCATCAACATGAGAATGTAGATCATCTTTAGTAAAAAGCTTCCCCATGTTATATTTTTCTCGAAGTCCATCTTCACATATTATTTCTTCTTGCTTAACTTTAGGGAGCATTTTATCCAATTCATTCTCAGATTTTTCAGATTTGATTGCTCTTTCCATTTTAACTAATGGAGATTCTTCATTTTCTATAATTTGTACAGATTCAAAGTTACATTTAGATTCAGTATCAGTATCACAATCATACTTCTGGTCATCTTTTTCATTATCTTCCAAAGTTGGGGAGGATGGTTGTAGGGTTTTTATTTTAGAAGCTGCTGATGTTTCTTCATCTTTTTCAAGATCAGGTGTTACGTCTTTAACATCCTCCTCCTCTTTGCGCAAATCTGTCTCAATATCCGTTTCTTCATCTTCAGCTTTTGGATCTTCATCTATTTTCAGTTCCCCACTAGAATCAGCTATGTTATCCACCTCCATTGCCTCAGTTTCTGAAATATTAACATTTTTATCTGTGTCTTCATTAATTTCAGGAGTGCTACATTCAATGTTATTTGAAGTATCATTGTTTTCCTGTGTGTCCATTGCTTCAGATTCTTCTTTTGTCCTTTTCAGAAGAACTTTGATCATTTTTACATATTCCCTCATCAAGCGACATATTAAGATTCTCCTCTGTCTCCAAAACTTCTTGCTTAATATCCTTGGTTTCTTGTTTTACAGTATGATCGTCTTCTGTTGGATTTTTATCATTTTCGATTTCACTTGAATTGTCAGCTTCTTTGCTCTTCTCATTATCTGCATTTTCTTCCTTTTCAGTTTCCGAAATATCGATTACTAGTTTTGGTTCTTCTTTTACATTAAATTCATCAGTTAATATTGGTAGTTCTTCTTTAAGTTTGCGAATACTTTCATCTTTTAATACTGTACTGTCTTCTACATGATAAATATTTAATGGACTAGAACAACCTAAATAAGATTAAGAATAAATATTTTTTTTTTTTTTTTTTTTTTTTTTTTACACTAAGTTACAATACTAGATTTCTAAAAGAGGAAAATGTCACAAATTCAAATTATTTTTAAATTAATCATAAAGTTTTCATGACATGTTCTTCAAGATCCTTAATTTAAATAATATCAAAAACACACTTAGTTTGATAGAACAGTAAATAATGAAATTCAGATTTTAATTGAAACACTTTTTAAAAAAAATATTTTAAACAATTTAATTTGTAATATAATTTAAATCATAAGATACTACAAAATGATACAAATTAAAATGAATAAATAAACTTCAAAACTAAAACTTATCACAGAATTCTAAATCAAATTACATATAAATACAGAAATGACAACTTCGAATGATATTTTTTAATAGTATTTAAGAAATTTTTAGTAGTGTTTGATATTTGTCAAGAATGAGTGTGTGTGGTAGGGGGAGAATATCAGTTACAAACTCTATTTAATAACTTCCTATCTAATTGCCTGTCAATTTTATTGTATTGAAATGCACATTCAGAATTATAGCTGTAATTTGTATTATTAAGTAGAAATTAAAAATAAAAAAAATAGAATTTGTATTTATTCATTTTAATGCTACTTATACGAGCATTGAAATTTATTGCAGATTAGAATTAATATAGAAAATAATATAATTTTTAAATACATAATTGATATATAGCATTTTGAAATGAAAATATAAGCATCATAAATGTAAAAAGTGTAATAATAAAAAAAGTACATAAAAATAATAAGTGTAAAAAGTAAAGTGTATAAATAAAGTAAATAAGTGTAAAAAGTGTAAATGTAAAATTTATATCAAAAAGCTTATTCCTATGTACTAAAATTTTAAATTTTCCATTCAACTTGATCCTCCTTTAAGTACAGAACTTACAGATTAATAATTTTTTGTGATAACAAAAAAAAAAAAAAAAAAAAAAATGTAATAGTAATTATAGAAATTATTGAATAAGTTTAAATGTTACACTCTCAATCATTAAAAAACATTACAATTTTTATAGTTTTTTTTTTAATTGAAATCTATGAAAGTTTTTAATTGCATTAAAACATTTCTGTAGAAATATTAGTCTTTTCCGTGGCTTTTCGAAAATTGATTTAAAATGAACTAATGATATCCATTATATGATTTTTAAAATATTCAAAAAATTAAGATTGAAATAATATATTGCAACATTAACATCAAATTTTTAACTAAAACATTATTTCATAAAATGAACATTAAACAAGTAATATATAAAAAAAAAAAAAAAAATTTAAGTCAATTTATACTTTTTTGTCACTATATTGCAGAAAGTCCTTTATAAATAATTTTCATTCTTTTTTTTAAGTTAGAAAAAATTCTCTCTCTCTCATATACACACTTTCCATCTCTCACTAATTTATTCACATGTTTCATTTTCCATTTTGTTCCCTCTTTGACTCAAATTAGAACCCAGAATCAAAAAAGAATCTGAAAAAGAAATTTTTTTCCATCTATCTACATGCTTCGTCACTGACAGTATTCATTCCTGAATTTATATCCTGCTAAATATCTTATATAAGAGAAATTTTTTTTTCTCCCATATAAAACTAAAATTAATTAAATTTAATTAAGGAATTAATATTTGAAAAAACTGCATTAACATCAAGTATCATCCACTACAAGTTTTAAAAAATGTATTTGAACTTGAGTGGATGAATAAAAAGTATTTTATTAATGATTGAAAATTTGAACAAGATATATATATAGGGAGAGGAAAAAAAAAGGAAATAGAAAAAAATTGAAAGGTAATTGGTAGGAAATTGAAAAAAATGGCCAGCCAAAATTATTTTACAATATTAAGAATAATTTTTTTTTTTATGAGGGAGAAGATTTATAAAATTTAATGCTAATCAAGTATAATTTAATAAAACACAAAAATGGAAACTTACCCGTAGGTGTAGATAACATACTACCAATGGTTTTAGCATTGGGAAAGTTTTTCAAAACATCTTTAAATGAGAGATTAGGATCATGCAATAAATGATAATCCATCCTACTAAGTCCATGCCTAAAATTAATTTCAAATTTATTAAGTAATCCTTCATTATAAGGATTTATAATTTACATTTTTTTAAATTATTAAAATATTTGTTCACTGAATCAAATGTTATATCTAATGCTTTAAAAAAAAAAAAAAAAAAAAAAAAAAAAAAAAATTTTATCAACTATTTTTTTTAATTAAAAAACTTGATAGCAAGATAGCACTTTTTTGGATTTTTACATTTCTTAATAATTCAAAAGCTATAAACCAAGAGACCCTAAACTTTGTTTCTTTTAAACCATTACATATACATCAGTTGAGAAACCTACGAAAATATTTTATTATTTTTAATTAAAAAATAGTAGTGAAACTTGTAAAATAATAATTTAGACGAGTAAAACATTTATATTGTTCTAATATTTTAGCCACAAAATTATATATAAATTTCATCATCTAATGATTTTCACTAAGTTGTTTTCTAAAAGTTAATTTTTTTCCCTTTTGTAACTGCAAACTTGCATCAATAAATAACTCTATGGCAAAATTCATATTTCTTTTTGAAAAATTTTAAGATAATTATTTCATAATTAACAAAATTTATAAACATTTTAATAAACAAAATTAAAAATTATTCTATGATTTTTAAAAATTTTCTTGAAATTTAATTAGTATAGAATCCTACTCTTACTAAAATTTATCATGTTTAAATTAAAATAAGTTATTTACTAAAGTCAGGCAGATCTGAGTCATAACTACTAGTTAATTATAAGATAATAAATTACATTAAACCATCCATCTTTTTACAAAGTACCAAATTTTGTTCTATGATACTTAAAATTACTTGATTTTTTTGTTGTTGCAGTACTATATAAAAAAAATAACCAAAACACAAAGAAAGGTTTAAAGATGCATTTAATTTAAAATCATTACAAATTTATTTATCAAGAAATAAGATAAAGATTTTTATGTCAATTTAATAATTAGTTATTCTGTACATAGATAGAACAATGAGGAACATTGAATACATAGGTACACTATATTTTGATTATGTTAAAAAGTTTCTAGATACTAGAAAAAAAATATTAAAAACTGAAGAGCAATATGAATTATTAAATGTTATTATGACTCACTCTTTTAAAAATATTTATATGTATATTTTTATTACACGGAATCAAGAACATTAAAAATGAATTTAATAAAAAATTACTATTCAAAAGTTTGAAAATGTAGACATATCAACATTTTAATATTAATAAAAGGTTGAAACTTAATAATTAGTAATCCTGAAAGTTTGTGTAATTTTAAGCACTTACTTTGCAGCACCAATTAAGAGCTCTTTATCGTGTTTTCCACAAATCCACCAATCAGGTAAATCCATAGAAGGTTGGCATAATTTCAATCTTTCATCGAGTTCAGGATGACACAATATTTCCTCTCTAATTTTATTTAGTAGTTCAACTCTTTGCAAGCATCGACTAGCTCGCTCTTCAGATATAGGTTCGACATTCATAGAGAGTTGTTCTACAGAATAGAAAAATCTTTTCTTTACAATAAAAAAATACAGAAAATTTCATATTTAAAAAATTTATTCTAACATATGAATCTTAAACTTTTAATTCTAAAAACAATTTTTTAAGTTAAAAATATTTCGATGAAGCTAAAATTCATGCTATATCACTCAGTTACTTTCACATTTTTACAACTTCCACACTTTTTTTTTTTTTACACAAAAGTTAATTAATTTGTTTACAATAGTTTAAGATTTTAAATCAATTTGTATTAGTTATATAATACATAAATTTTACATAAGTTCTTATTAAAAAAGTCAGGGTTCTTTTTAAGATTTGTTTTATTTAATTATATTTTAATTACTTAAACACATGTGTAACCATTTAATTATTCAGTTATTTTTACAATAGATAATTTTAAATGATTTTTATTTTCAAAATAATTTAAATTTGATATTAATTTCATCAGAAGTGATGATTGGTCACTTACATTTATAAATTTTTATTCATTAGAAGCTATGCATACAAAACAATAAAAAAGCACTAACAATAAATGATCAAAACATACTTCTTAACAAATCATTAAGTAAATAAACCATGAAAAAAAGGTTATTGCCAAATAAAAATAAAGATTTTCTCTAACATTTTCTGAATTTTTTACTCAAATCTAAGCATGAAAAATTTAATGACACATATAATTGTCAACATAAATTATATGCTTGAATATATTAACATTTTTATATTTTTAATACAAAACTATTACAGTAACAGATTATTACTGTAATGTAAAAAATTAAATAGAATTATACTTCAAATGATTTTCAAAATTAAAAGATTAAATGGCAAAAGTTAGTTCAATTTTTATTATTTATTAATTAATATCAATTCTTCAATTTTTTGTACTTAATACAATTGCTCAGAAAAGTTAAATTATCAAAATACATATTTTAAAAATTGTCCATCTCTTAATATTTTCCACTGTTTAATTTTAATATTAATAAAAGCTGATAGTAAATTATGTAATTTTAAATATTTATATAAAATATAGTTCAATTACTTACAACATTCAAATTTAAGAATTATCATAAAATATACTACTGTTTCTAAAGCTCAAAACTAAATATATAAAAAATATTATGCAAAAAAAATTACTAAGTTGTATTTAATTAAAAACACTTGATTATTAAAAAAAATTTAGAAATGGATTTTTGTATCTTTTTTTTTTCATGCTTTTATTTATTAAATACTTTAATTATTAAATAATAAGATTTAATTACTAAAATAACAAGCTTTCTTACTCTCTTACTTGTTAATTCATTGTACACTGATTACAAACATTTATAACCAATTATCAGATATAAATTGCATTGAAAAAATTATATTGTGGTTGAGACACACTGTAGATAAAACAAATTCTTGCATCCTAATTTTAATTAATGATTTAATTAAATATAACAATTTAATGAAATGTACATTGCATATATATAGAGAGATATTTAAATATTTTAAACATACATGTTTATTTAAGAAAGTAGAATTTGTAAAACTCTTCTGAATCGTAACTTACTCCACACACAACAAGCCTTTTACTCTGTATGCAAGCCCACAAAAGCAGACAAACACAAATTATTTACATAGGAAGAGGAATGACAATTATTATATACAATGAGATAGGACAAATGCATTTGGCATGTTTAAAGAGAGCAAGGGAAGATATGAAAGTGAACAGCTTTATATTTGCATATTATAAAAATTGGTGATTGCTTAACACATGTACATAGTATTTTAAATAAATAAATGCTTACTAAATTTATTTAATTAACCTACAAATTTAATTTTTATTCTAAAAAAACAATTTAGTAGTAAAGTAATTAAAAATTATTTAATACCTGCATTTATATTTACTTTTGAACTGGCAAAATCATTGCATTATTTCCCATTTAAAAAAACTTTTCATACTTTATAATATACACTACATTTTAACTACTCTCATGCTATTTATTTATAGCTTTTAATAAACAAATAAAAATATGCCATAAGTTTAGAATTACGTTAGCTTTGCTGGTTCCTTTCCTCAAAACAAATGTGTTTCAATTATGTATACAATAAAATATATAACATCATATATATCCTGTGATCTTTTCTAAAGGACACAAATAGTAATACTGTCTATTTCTATTCTGATAGTTTTTGTAATTAAATTGTTTTTGATAATTTTTATAACCTTTTTCCAGACAAAAATGAAGTTAGCAACATTATTGCTTATGTCCTACTACAGTACTAATGACAGAAAATGGTAAGACATGTTTCATTATTTCCAATGAAGTTTACATGAAATGAATGGCATTTCTAGTATTTTTGATAAAATGATTCTGCAAAAATCTAAATTTATTTCATTTTTTTTTTTTAAAGTTTTATTTAACAGGCATCAGTAAATAACATGGTAGTAGTTTGGATGAATTTTCTTGTAAAAGTTACACAAATTAATACTTAAGTAATAAAAATTAATATTATAAATATGTATCAGCTCCTCATGCAAATTCATAGTATAATCAATGAAATAAATCGGATAGAGGGGTCACAGTTCAAGCAATTTCAAGCACCTACCTTCTTCTTCAGTCAGCTCTCTTCCACACACCCTTTTGCACATGGCATAAAAACATTTGTAATATTCAGCAAGAGTTTCATCATACTTTCTTTCTAAACGTGCAATACCTCGAAATCTGGACCAATTGTACTCTTTAGTTTCATCATTATACTCCACACCAAAGGATGAGATGGTGCGGTAAAAATCAGCTTCTTCTCTGCGAGACCATTTGCTATAAAATAAAAAATATATATACAAAATACTTTAATTTAATAGTCGAATTTATAAATTAAAATAAACATATGCAAAAATTAACATATCTTACCGTTGTTGTAACTCTCTTTTCTTTAATTCACGTTCTCTGATTGCAGCTTCAAATTTCTCACGTCTTTCTATTTTCTGGAAAAATTTCAACTGATTACTAACACTCAAAAATCTATTATTAAAATAATTACAGAAATAAATACTGCAGTGATCCAGTTAAAAAAAAGTTTTATTGCAATTTCAAATAATTTTCAGATATCAATATGCATATATATTTACAAAGTATACCTAATGGTAGTTTCAGCAAATAGCAGGGGTTAAAAAAAATACAAGTACAGAAATTAAGTTTCAATATTTTTAAGAAAATACATACTAAAAATTCTCATCAATAAAACTGTGAAAAATTCAAAGAAATTTTTCTTGATAAAAAAAATCATTATTTAAGGTGGCAAAAATTAATATATAAAGATAACAACCTTGATAAACAAATAATTATTTAAATAATAATATCAGCTTAACCATATTACCTTTTTCTAATGTAAGTGAAAGGCAATAGCATGTAATTATGAAACCTGTACATTTGCAAACTTTTGTTGCAATACTATCAACAGAATCAAAACTTATGTGAACAACACAAATAATACATACTCTAGCTTTCTGTGCATTTCTTATTTCCAACTTTTTGTTGTTTCTCTGGAATGCTGTAACTAACCGTCGTACTCTCGTATTAACATCAGTAACAGAAGGAAAGTGAATAACTCCCATTTCAAAACCTTAAAAGAATTTATTTTTACAATTCAAGTTTGAGATAAGGAATTAAACAATTCATTTCAAGCAAATTTAAAACAAACATAGATTTACCATGTGTTTGAGGTGTTAAATAATTATTGAGAACAGTCTTAGGTGGTTCATGTTCACTGCTAGGAGATAATGGTTCCATTTCTTCATCTTTGTCTTTTTGTATAGAAGAATCTTCAATATCATCTTCAGTAGTATTATTTCTAATGATAAGAATAAATTTCCAAAATATATAAGCAAATAAATAACTAAAAATATGAAAATTTTCATTTCAAAAGTACTAACAAAAATATATTACATTTAAGCATTCAATTTTTATAACAAGTGATAAATTAGTACTCACACATTATTTAATTCTGCAAGTAATGCAGCACCATCCGGTGGACCACATCGAGACAAGAAACATAAAGTAGGATCTTGTCTCATTATATTATACCTTTCAAAACCTAAAATTCAAGGAAAATTCTTTAAATTACAAAGAAGACAGGAAAGACTGAATTTTGAATGCCTGAAAAGATTCATACATTACAACATGCATATTATAAAACTAAAAAACTATATTACAGGCATAATATTGACTACCTCTAAATAAAATGCCATCCTATTATATGAAAAATAATAATAATACCATGCTTATAAATCCCAAGTAAAAGGCTTTTATCAAGTTCAACATCCCACCAAGGGGTTGGAGGTTCACCATCAGCTGGTGGAACATATAAAGGTATTTCACTACAAGAGAATATTAAAAGTTAATTTTATAATAAACAAATTATTATAAAAACAATGTTGAATTTTAATAACTATTTTTTACATCAAAAATATTAAAATAAGTTATACATTTGAACATTTTTAAGTTAAACATTAAAAACATTCGTTGCTCATAAAAATTAAAACTATAGAATAACATAATAATTAATGCATTTTTTTAAAACTTGTCAACATATCAATTCTGAAAACTTTACAATTTTTTTAGGACTCTTGATTTCAGAGTATCAAATGTAACTCATAATATTTAGCACACTAAATATAAACTAATTAAGAAACGTCTAAAATTTCATGGTGAACTGCATTATTTATTATACTCAAACTGATAAATATTGATTGAATAATTTTTTTAGCATAATATAATTAAGATTCCTTCCTGAAGATGTACTTCCATCTAAAGAGCATGCTAAAATTTTTAATTCAGCAGGTGCTGTAATTTTATAGACTTAAAAAATATGCTGAAATATAAATGACTTTTTCATTATTTACAAAAGAGTATTGCCCTGTAGCAATACACAATCCGACATGACTCACATTATTTTGAAATGATAGCTAGTCTTACTTTATTTATTTGTAAAATCATGAGTAATTAAAGATAAAATTTGGAATAAGAATTAATAATCTAACTTAGACGACAATTCATTCATTTTTACAAATTATATAAATGAAAATATTTTAAGAAAAATAATCCTCTAAGAAAGTGATAAAAGTTAAATATATATTCAGTGATAGTTAAATTATACATTCACATCTTAATCCAAAAGTCATTATTTAGCAAAGCTTTGGTCTGGTTATATTTTCTTTAAAGCTATTGTTTGCACATTGTAGCATTTAATCATTCAAAATAAAATTCAGGATCCCAGAATTTTTTTATTTTATAAAAATGATAATAAATTATTTTGTACATCTAACACAATACAAAGGTTTATACATTAAATACAAACTACAGAATTAATGAAATTTTAATGCAAATAAATGTTAGAAACTGCTATATCAAGAATTATACTCGCAAGAAACATAGTGTACAATGATAGGCAACACAAGAGGCCAAAATGCAAATGTTCATTTTTTTTTTCTCTTGCTTTCTAACTGGTGTTCAGAAGTAGCCAACTAGGCTTTTATCAAAAATCCTTTAACAATTTTTGTTCAAAGCAATGTTCTTTTTCCCAGTGTGCTTCAAAATTCATAAATATTTTTACTAACTTCTGGAAAATTTTTTTTTTTTTTTCTGAACAGCACAGATGAAAAATAAAATCCTATATACAAAAGGCTGAGAATATTCAATTTATTAACTAAACAAAAAAGTGAAAATGAAGCTTGAAATGAGGGCTGGAATGAAAGCATTCTCCTTCTACATCCTCTTCCAATATCTATGAAAACGCCTTGCAAAGCCATCACTGTTAAGCTGTGAATTTTTGTGTACCGAACAACCAGTTAGCTGTAACTAAGATGGAAATCGAAACACATGCAGTTCAATTTGTCAACTTTCAGGGGAGTAAAATTACTCCTCAGCCTAGTGTGTGTTTCGTCACACATCAAAGAATTTCCACTTTTTGAAAAAAAATACTCATAAGGAAGGGGGGGACAACTTCTATTATCTAATGGAGCTCAATTTTCAAATTTAAACTGCAGTGCTTGGGAACAGATGAATGTTTGGCCAAATGTTTTAATCTGGATGCAACTTTAAGGGAAACAGATGCAACCACTGTTTACAAAAGCAGTATGCTACTTCCCAATGCTGGAAGTATTTCTCCTATTCAGTAATAAGAATAAATGCAACAGATGTGAATTTCTTTTCTAAGAATTTTAGCGAAAAAAAATCTAAAAAAAATTGAAAATTTTTCCTGGAAGCCATATCTTACCTATCACCATATATAATCTTACGAAGTACTCTACATCTGTATATTAGTACAGCTTGTATAACTTAACAGTAGTATAACTTGGCAGTTATGGAATAAATAATTAATAATTTCTTAAATTTAAAATACAAGAATTATAAATATAATTTGTCAGTGAAAATCACATCCAAAAAGTATACGTTAAAAATATGATTATCAATGGATAAAAAATTGAAAAACACTTTTCAAATACCTTGCATGTTTTCCTGAAAATACTTGATCATGTAAATCACCAATTATTTCATGCCTTAAATAATATAACAATCGCACACGAAGTAGAACTCTGAAAATAAACATTTTAGAATCAGCACTGCTACACGTTTTTTTTTTTTTTAACATACCAAGTAAATATCACAATGATAATAGAAATTAAGCTTACTTGTTGGAATGTCTATTTAAATGCCTTTTGTAAATTTCATCATTCAGAAGAGAATCTGGATTGCTAACTTCTTCTTTTGTCCACTCACACTCTTCAATTATTTGATCAATTGTTTTGGTTTCTTTTTTAATTTTTTTACCTTTACGACCTCGTGGCACAGGGGCAGAAAGACCTAAAATTATATTTCGATATTTACTTTAATGAAATGGAAATTTATAATCTTCTTTAAAATAATTCTTAAAAGTTTTCAAAGTATTACTTTTAAAAAAATTTAATAATAAATCTTTAAAGTGATCGATTTTCCTTTTCTCAACATTAAAAAAAAAAAAAAAGTTAATTTACAATCATTTTAAAGATAATTACATAAATAATTATATACTAATAACTAATTTAAAAAAATATCATTTATAATTTGTTTTAATACATAATTGTCAAATTCAATTCTTTGACAGCATAATCACAGAATAAAACAATAGAATGCAATGCAATACTAATCTGCATAAGCAGAAAATAAAGTTTAGCTGATGGTATTTGCAGTTGAAGATAGATGAATGGGTTTTTTTAAATTTTACACAGCCATGAAGCTTTAAATCACACATCTATTTGTTATGCACACAGAAAAAACACAGATAAAAAACATAAGTTATCATCACACCAATTGGATGGGAATATATATATATATAGTCAATGATGCAATAAGCCATGTTACACACAAACACATACAAACATACACAATTACTGAACATTACAGTTCAAAAGGCACACCACAGAACAAGACGTACTGAAACTGGGAATCATGCATGTAAAAAAGAGAGAGAGAGAGAAGAAAAAGCCAAAACATGACAAGAATGTGAAATAGTTGAGCAGCAAGCACAAGAGAGAGAACGCTATACATTTCTAGCAAAAGCATACAGATGCACTAAAGCTAATTATCTCTGTAAGGGCCAAATCGCCAAAGCCTCATTTAGTAAATGGTTGCGGTCATGTCCAAGTTTCATCTTACCCTGATCATGAGCAGAATATCCATCAAAAACTGAATCCGGTTCAACAGGAGTTTCAGACTCTGGTTGCATGAAAAAATGGTAATTTTAAAAAGCATTAATTTCACTCTACCCTAAACATTTTCATTAGTATTAGACATAAATTTAATATCTCTGACCAGGCCCTATCAAACCTGATTAAACCAACTTTTCTTTTTTGCTACATACATTTCTCCCCAGTTTCAAAGAGAGAATAGCTGCTGGTAAATATTCTGATTCTAATTTTTCTATAAATATGTTAACAATTTACTTAAAATATTTTAAATGGTTTCTTACTTAGAGAATTGCACACAAGAGAAGAACATGTGAAGCTGAAGAAATGCAACATTATAAACATATATTAAGTATTTTAATATAGACATTTTAGAAATAAAAACAATGAAATGTAGGTTGATGCAATTTACCTGAATGATTCTTGTGGATTCTTTGCTCTCCGTCATAATTTGGACAAATTAAATCCCATATAAAACTTTTGATTTTTTCATCACCTTTATAATGTAGCAAGCAATATAAGAGCTGTAAAGTTACAAGATATATTAATATATAGTAATAACAAAAATAAGATAAGAAACCAATTGTACCTTTTTTCCCCACTATATGTGAAGCTAGTTGACTTAATTGTTATAGGGCTTTTTTAATAGTTTTTTTTTTAATTTATGCTTGTAAGAATAAGAATATACTTATTATTATACTTATTATCAGAATATATTATATAAAAATCCCAAATGTGGAAAAAAATTGCTGTTTTACATTAAAAAGCCTAATAAAACTATTCAAAGCATTTTAAGCTATTAATTCTTCATTAAGCAATAACAACTTCTTGTAGAAAACTATTTCTAGTAGAATTGTTACCTAAATTACTTCTTGTAGAAAAAAAAGGCAAACATTTGCATTGTTGCTTAACTTTTCAGTCAAGTTATTATTTTAAACAATATTAAAATACCTTCATAAATTGAATTAACATGGCAATTAGTAAAGCATGCAGCCTTAAACTTGGTAACAACTTGACAATTATAACCATTGTAATTTTTTAAGATCTTATATTCTGACATAAAATACATACAGTTTATTGCTGAAATACATATCACAAATATATATAAAAAAAATAGATGGACGGAATTATTTCATGCAGTTAACACTCTGCCTACTATAAATTTCAGTAGTGGAAACCTCTTTACAATGTTGATAAAGCTTCAAAGTTCTTGACAATTCTGTTCATACTTGAAAGAAATATGTTTTAATATTATAACAAGCTTGATCTAAGCAAAATTATATTCAGATGCACAGTTGTATACCATGCATAGTTCGGATAATCCGTCCCAATAATTTCCTTGACTATTTGAAATTGGAGTAATTGAGGAATGAAATATATATCAAAATTGATAATTTGTTACAAAAAATGGCTTTGTTTATCATTAAATAAAACAATACTAATAAATTAACATGTCTTCATTAGAAATCAATACACATTTAAAAAAAATTAAATTTTGGATCTCCAAGATGTTTTGTTTGATGTGAGCCATTATAATTCTTGGTGACTGAATAATTTTCATACTTATTTTTAGAGCCCAGTTTTTATGAAGTAGGATTAAAATCTTAATACTATTAATCACTTTTGGAATAACTTTACATATTGAAAACTAATACATCCTCGAAATAAGATTCAACATTGAAGTTCATGTTATTGTATTATATAAGATTTGAAATAAGATTGTTAGAAGCCTACTATATGAAAATATTATTCTATATAAGTTAAGAGCTTCAATATACATAATACAGAAAAATATTTAAAATTTTCTGATCATAATGAATAAAAAAATTAATTTAAAACTTGACAATCATAAAATTTATTTACAATAGTTCTAGATATTTCTTCACAATCTTTGTGTGATAAACGCCTCCTGAACTGTCCTAAAGCCATGCATTCATCCCAACGGCCCCAACTAAAAAAAAAAAATATTGTAGAATATAAATATAGATAATAGATTACATGCAAATTCTAACAATTAAAAAGAGATTTTTAGAATAATTTAATCAATAAATTTAAAGCTTATTTTAAGACGAAACAATATTCGACAAAACATTTTAATTTTTAATAATATATTCAGTTTTATTGCTTTTCAGCAAAAATTAATTTTACGATTTATGACCCACAGTAATTTATATTTTAGAAATGAATTCCTTGTGATTTAAAATGCTCTCCTACTCCTTTGTTATCACAGAAGAGAAATCCATTTTATTCTGCTTAACAATAAAAAGGTGCTCAGAAACATGGTTAGAAATTATCACACTAAAAAAACAATAATAACAAATTGTAAAAATGGAAAGATATATTAAAATTTTAAAACATTAGTTGATATGTAATCCATATTTTTTTGTTAATTTGCTCAAAGATTTTTTTTCATAAACCACAAAATATCTATTTATAGAACAAATATATTAATCTAGATACAGAAATATCAAATGACTATATAAGGAAATCCTTTTAATCACATTCTTTTTTTTTTTAATTTGTAAAAACATTTTTACTATAATTTTTACAATAATTGAAAATAAATATTTTATAAATGAATAAAAACAATATTTAATGTATAGCACCTGAAAAAAAAAAAAATAAGAAAAATTAAGTTGAATAAAGAAGTATATATTTAATTTTAATCATGTGAAAGTTTTAAAAACAGATAAATTTTCTCAATGCTACCTGAAATTTTACTTTTAACATCCATATACTTAAACATGTAATACAGTAATGAGCACATGAATAACATTTTAAACTATAACTAATGATATAAATATATTAAAATCTAAAGTATTTACCCAAATGTCAACAATCCTTTTTCCATTTTATAGCACTCGGCACGAGTCCAATTACCAGGAGGAAGATCTTCCATGAAATCCTCATCTTCTTTACCTCTACTTTTAGAGCGATTTTTAGATCCTTTTCTAGATGCCCTAGTTCTAGCAGAAACCGATTCATCATCATCATCACTGCTTTCCAATTCTGACAAATCTATTAAATCATCAGTACCAAATCTTCTAGTTTGTGTACGACGTCGAGGTTCTTGTATAATAAGCTCATTCTAAGAGAAAATATATATACTTAAAAACTGAGAATATACAATATAAGAAGTAATTCTACTGATTTCATTAAATAGCAATGCATTAATTTTTAACTGATGGATTATACTTTCATGCATTTATTAACTTAAAATCCCCCCCCAATGCAGCTGGCAAACAGACATGACGTCTTGGATGCCTTAAGGCAAGCTCTGCACAGACGTTACTCACTTTGCATTACCTTAAAAAATTAAAATTAGAATACTAGAAAATTAAAATAGTACAAAATATATATATATTATAAAACAATTACCCTATTTTTCAATTCATCAACATCCAGGTTAGCCTTTTTAGCCCACTTTTCCCAGAAGTTTGGATCATCAATTTCTATATCTGACCTGGTGCTAGCTGATGCAAATGTGGCTTTGGAAAAAGTAGAACCTTTTGTTCCACTTTCAAGAGTGATAACTTGAGTTCTCCTTTGAAGAATTTGATCAATGTCCTCTTCACAAAACTTATCTCCAGCGTTATCATCTTCCATAATAGCCCCATATGCCCCTTTGCGCAATAAATCTTCAATTTCTTTTTTTGACATTTGTTGATTCTGTAAGGAAAATACAGTAAAAAAAAAAAAAAAAAAAAAAAAAAAAATTATAATAATTCAAATAATTTTGATTTAAATATTATAAAAAATATTCCTTTAATGATATATCAATAGAGCTATCATGATCATTTCTCCTTAGTGGTTCAATTTCTCCTTAGTGGTAAAGCAAATAGGATCCAAATATTCAGATTTTTGACTTTGTGGATTGATGTTGAAATATTTTCTTAACTTTACTTTTAAAATACATAACGATAATAACACTGTACAATATTTTATTAGGTTGACAAAATAGATTTACTTAGAAATATTGGGTATATATATAAATTTAAAAAAAAAAATTAAAATAAGGAAAATCTGTTTCTGAATTAAATATAAATAAGGAACTAATAATTATTTTGTATGTTGCTACATAAATAGAATGATAATTTAACAAAAATTATGATTTAAAAAAAGCTCCCTATACTTACCATACCAACATTGTCTTTCATTGACATTGATTGTAAAACAGCTTTATCTAAGCCAAGTTTAAGACTGGCTTTATCGAACATTTCTCTTTCGTAAGTGTTACGACAAATGAGACGATAGACTTTCACTGCTTTAGACTGCCCAATTCTGTGACAACGAGCTTGTGCCTAAAAAAAGAAACAAATTTTAAGACAAGAATACCAAAAGCCAATTGAATTATTAATTTTCTAAATACATAAAATCCTTTTATATACTATTTTTCCATACCTGTAAATCATTTTGTGGATTCCAATCAGAATCAAATATAATTACAGTATCTGCTGCTGTCAAGTTTATACCTAAGCCACCAGCTCGTGTACACAACAAAAATACAAATCTATCAGAATCTGTAATGAATAATAATTTAGTTTTTATTTAAAACTTCAATGCAAAATGTAAAAAATGCAATATTCTGTACGTATATGGTAATCATGTTAAATGTAATTTTTTATAAATTAGCCAAACTTACCAGGTTTGCAGAACCGATCAATAGCTGCTTGCCTTAAATTTCCTCGCACTCTTCCATCAATTCGTTCAAATGGGTATCTAAAAAAATCATAATAAATTTATATCTTACAGGCTCAAACTATAAAATTCAACTATTTTTGTTAAAATACAATACAAATGTAAAATTTCCACATGTATATGATCAAAATATTTTTTCTACAATTGTCACAATTTAGTTCATTACAAAACTGCGACCACTATAAATTTTTATATTTACCAGTAAAGTCAGTTTCTCTCTTAAGTTATAAAATAGAACTAAAATACAAACTATTTTCTTTTTCCCAATACCTTACAAAATTTGTAAATAGTTAATTTTATGATTTAAACATCAAATAAATTTCTTTTCGTCAGACATAGCTGAAGTAATATTATACAACCAATTTGAAAAATAAAAACTTATATTTAAATATTAAAGTATAAATTTACCTTTTTTGTACTAAATAGTCTTCTAAAATGTCCAAACAGCGGACCATTTGTGAGAAAACTAATACTCTATGGCCATCTGTTCTTAATCTGGGCAATAATTTGTCCATTAAAACAAGTTTGCCAGATGCTTGTATCATAGCATTTAAATGACCATCTAGACTGCCTTCGTGTTGTTGTTTATAATCATTAATTATTTGTTCTTCAGCACCTATGACAAGAAATATTATTTACTTCATAATCTTTTTAATTTGTTTTTTATTTTTACATTTACTGAAATAAGATGGAACATTTAACTATTGTTTAAAGATAAACAAAAATATATATATCAGCAATGTATATATATTTTTCTTCTCGGTAAATTTTACATTAAAAAAATACTAAAATATAAACTCAAGTAATATCAATTACAGATAGCATAATAAAATAAACTTACCCTTAATTAAAAATGGATGAATACAACATTTTCTTAGTTCCATCATTGTATTCATCAAATTGGGTACGTTGGAATAACAGTTTCCTTTTGTCAAAAATGTGAAATTGCGTTCTAAAATGGCCCGGTAGTATTTCTTTTGAATATTTGTAAGTTCAACCTATTTAAAAATAATAAATATATTTTAAATAAATTTGTGATGTTTTATAGTTAAGTATGGTTTGATTTCTTGAACATGCATTTTGATTGCAATAGATACTTTAATAGTAATATTAAACATACATAATTTAACAATAAAAACAATTTATTTTCTCTCAATATAAGAAATCAGAAACTACAAAGATTAAATAAATTATTTAAAAAGCTGCGATATAATTTTATTCATTTACAGTTACTGATAAAAAATATGTTTAAATACTTAAATTAGTATAAAACTAAATATTTTTTAAACTGATCACAAAACTTACAAATAAAAGCTTATAAAACAAAACAAAAGTTAACAATTATGTATTTTCTTTAAAAATAATATATAAAATCAAAAGATATTTAGAAATCAACTTCTATCAGTATACAAAGAAACAGCACATTATTTATTTACCTCAACAACAGTTTCTTCCTTGGGGGCTAGAGATTTTTCAACATCTTCCTTTAATCTCCTTAACATCATAGGTTTTAGAAGCTGAAAATATTTTAGCACTTTGAAAAACATAAAAAAATAAAACTCACTCTAGTTCCAATAGTTTATTAATAGTATCATATTTGTTTAGCTAAGAAGTAAAAATATTTAACTTAAATAAATACATCTCAATAAATTGTTATAAGATTTTTGTGTACATTTTCATTTTAATTTGTATTATTCAACTTCAAAAGAACATTCAAGATGAAAGACTAATTAAGAAAATAAAATGCACATATGTTAACTCTAAAAATTTCAGTAAATAGCGACACTTTTAAGAGAACTTATAAACAGTAAATAATTTAAAATAATAAAGAACATAAATGTAACAGAAAAATATTAGAAAAAGTAAAAGCATACTAATAATTCATTGCTCATCATTTTCCCAATAAAGTAATATGAAAACAAAATAATAAATTTATTATCTTTCAACAATGATACTTACTGCTTTCAACTTGTCAACCTGAGATTCAGTTTTAAGATTACCAAATTCCTCCAGGAAAGCTTCAGTTGAAGCAAATCTGTTGGGCTCCAAGAAATTTAATAAACTAAACAATTCTTCGACATTATTTTGCAGAGGTGTACCAGTAAGTAACACTCTGTGCTCCTAAAAATAAATTTTTAATAAGAAAAAAATTTGTAGATATATAATATTAGTATAAATGTTAGTATTATGAAAGCTTCTAATTTCATTAAATTAACTAATAAAAAATATTTATACAAACAAAAAAATTACTGAGATAACAAAAAATTAGCACTCACTGTATTTAACATTCTTAAACCTTCCAAAAGTTTACAATTTCTGTTTTTCAAACGATGTGCTTCATCAATAACGACACATCGCCATGGTATAGATTTTAATTCCATACAATCGGTCAATATTATTTCAAATGTTGTAATCATAACTTGAAATTTAAATACTTCTAATATACGTTCACCCTGTAAAACAATACAGAAATTAGAATAATTTTATAAAATATTTTTCAAAATTTTTATGCACAATAGTAGCTAAAAGTCATAATATTGTACCTTTTCATCTTTCCAGTACATTTCATATTCCAGGATCATGTTACGACTAGGTGAGCTAGCAATGAAATGAAATGAAATTTTAGGCACAGCAAAAAATAATACATTACATAAATACAATAAAAAATAATATAGCACATTAAAAAAAACTAACCTTTACAAGAAAAACTCTTTTTGTATTTATTTAATGATCAATTTCAGTTTATAAAATTAATTTACCAAAATGTAAAAGAACTGCTAAAGAATTTATTATAAATACTTTTTCTCTATCAAATACAAGATATATTATTCTAATAGGAGCTACTCAGTATACCTCTACAATGTTAACTAGTAATTTTATATAGTATTCATAAAAGCATTTTGAAGAAAACATTTTTAATTTCTATTTGGCTTAATAACTAAAAACTAATCCTTCAAAAATTTCAATGATTTTCAGTTATCTTTGATCAATAAAATACTATCCTGGAAATTAATAATATACTAATTTTAAGTATAAAAAGATATAGTTAATACAATAGTAACTGTATTTTTTACAACTAAAAAAATTAATAAATTTGATCAAAGCTTCTCTTTTCAACTTAAAGAATTAGTGATTCCTTTAACCTCCTTAAAAAATTCCTCCTTATTTTTAAGTGGAATTTTTTTTAAAGAATTTGAATAAAAATTTATTTTTTAATCTTAAAAAACATTATGTATTTCAAAAAGTCGCAAAAAAAAAAAAAAAAAAAAAAAAAAAAAAATTGTCAGTGACTCCAATTTAACTTATCGTTTTAAATAGTAATTTATTGTATCTATCAATTTATTTAAAACCTTTATAAATTCTTTGAACATTTATTTACAACCTAAATAATAAATATTTTATTGATACTTTAAAGGCTTGTTCACATAAAGACATAAAGTAGTAAGGCATTTGGCAACAAAAAAGAATATCTTTGTAATCTATTCATGTCCAGGTGGCATAAATCACTTAAAAACTGAAGAATTAATATTTTTAACTTCATTGAATTAATTTACAATATAATTGAATATTTCTAAACTATCATTAATTTTCTACAATCGTAAATTTATCAAAATACTTACTAGACATTTGAGCAGGATATGTTTCCTAATTTTACTTTGAAGAAAATTCATGTATCGATCTTATGCTTCTCAAAAATCAAATAGTTAAAAATTTATGTAAAATACTTTATGCATTGTTTATCTTCAAGCCTTGAATTTATCAACAAATGTTAAGATACATACGGTATTAAATTTAATTTGAAGCTGATATTTTTTTAGTAACATCCAATAATGCATTTTAATAGTTTGATGATAATAATGATGTAAAAGCTTAACTAATTTAGTAATTTAGAAAAAGGAGGCACAAAACTAATATTGCATATAACAAATTTTAACTACTCATTATGTACTAACCTTCCATGATAAGTTATTGCATTCAAATCTGTCCAAGTTTCGAATTCCCTCTGCCAATTTCCAATAGTTGACAATGGTGCAATTACTAGGAAAGGTCCAGGAATACCGTATTTATCAATTTCATTCAGAAATGCTATAGATTGTATAGTTTTACCAAGACCCATTTCATCAGCTAATATACAATTTTGACTGAAAAAAAGGAATAAAAATGGATTTTCTTAGAATTTATAAATTTATGTTAAAAAACTTCAGTAATTTTCCACATTAAAATATAGAAAATTATAATTACCTGTTGTACCAACAAAAGGTTAACCAATTAACACCTTCTAGCTGATATTCTCTTAGAGTATTGCCTCCCTTATAAACTGGTGATTCTGGAAGTTGGTCCCATTCCGCAGGTTTAGGGCGCTTTTTATTCTATGGAAAATGGTTTTAAAAACTCATTTTTAAAGAGAATATAACAATTAAAAATAATAACATTACAAAGAAAAGTATCTTGTTGCTATATGTTCAAGAAAGATATTTATTTCAATATATTTTTCATTTTATTTCAGACTGAAAGAGTAAAATATAAATATATTTGAACTTAGAAAAAAAATTTGGTTCGAACTATTAAGATAAATTTTCAATATAACAAAGATAAATAAAATAATTACGATGTATAACTTAAATTTTTTAATTGAATTTTAGTTAGTATTTTCATAAAACTAAAGCAATACATCTTAATTTTTACTAGTAGTTTCAACATTTTTTTTTAAAGTGTTATATTGCAAAGGATTATAAAAAAAAAATTAAAATTTACAGAAATTCTGTTTTTATTCCATTATCTAAGTAGCTATTTTAAAAATATATTAAATATTAAAAATGTACATCTATTTTTATAATTTTCATAAGAATTTTCTTTTCTTAATAATTTATTGCTAATAGATGATAAAAGAATATATATCCTTTATATAACTCACTTTCCATTTTTCTTTTGGCGGAGGGTCTTTAAAGCGTAAGTACTGATCTATCTTGTCTTGATCAATATCATCTTCCAATTCCCATGTACTTTCTTCATATGTTAGAGCCCTCCATTTTACTAAATAATGACGAGTAATTTTACAGTTTTCTTTAACATCTTCTTTAATAACTTTATCATCAGAAGATTTTTCTTTTTCTCCATCCGACATTTTAGCAGGATCATCATCAGATACATTTTTATTTTCCTCATTACCTGACTCTTTTGATTCCAATTTTATCACAGCTGTTTCTGGATCAGAAATATCAGCAGGTTTATCTGTTACTTCTTCACCTTCGATGGTAGTATTTTCAGGAACATTTTTCTCTTCCTCGGGATTAGGTTCAGGACTGGCTGATTTTAATTCATCAGTCTCAAGTTCCTTTGTTTCATCTTCTATATTAGCTTCAGGAATTTGGGGTTCCTCTTCCTTAAGTTCTTCAGTTTTAGGATCCTGATTTTCAATTTGCTCATCACTTTGATTCTCATCAATTTGCTCATCACTTTGCTCATTCTCTTTCTTCTGTTCTGGGACTTCTGAAGTTGGTTTGGAAGGTTCCTCTTCAATTTTAGATTCTTCCGTGGGTGAAACTTCCTTGATTTCATTAAGATCCAAAACTCTGTCAACTTCAATATAGTCAGGGTTGAAAGGTTCTTCTTCCAGCTATAAAAGAAATAATTTATGAAATTAATTTTTCTAAACGAATATTTTATTAAGTTTCAAAATAATGATCATTACAGAATGCTGATATGAATATTCTAATACAACCTTAAAATGATTAAGCTTTTTTTCAACTATTTTATTTACTAAAACTTTTATAGACTGATATTCAAATTGATAATTTTTAAAATATAAATTAATAAATTTATTAAATATAAAATTCCAAAACAAATAAAATCAATACTATAAGAAATTTGCAGACGATTCGTTTATAGACTTAAATATGAAAATGAAGAATTCTATATTTCAACAAATAAAAATACTTTTAATCCAAAATCATTTCACAAATAAATTAATCTTTAATTGATATTATTGATCAAATATAAAAAAAGGAGGATACATGATTCAGCATTTTAAAAAAGTAACTTACAAAATCAAAAAAGTTAAAAGTCTCTTTCTTCTGTTTGAATCTTTTAACCTTCTGGATGAATCGCCTATCACCTTTTTCCAACTCCTCTAAGGTTTTCCATTCACAATGAATATAAGATCTAAAAAAAAAAAATTCTACCATGAGATAATCATGAAAATAACATAACAATGACATCAGATGTTGCAAAGTAAAAAGAACTTTATTTACCTATACTAATGAAATTTACCAAAATCCATAAAAATAAATATTTAAAAGTATGTAAACAAATTCAATGCTTAGTAATTAAATTTAAAAATCCTTTAAATTTAATACTTACAGATTCTTATATTTGACATAATATTCTTCAACACTAACAGTTTCAGGAGTACTATTTTCAATATCACTTCCGGCATTATTTTCAACCTGCATTTAAAAGAAAAGAAATAACATTTCACATGTTAATAAAAAGACATAAGTAAAACTTGTTTAAAAAATGTTATTGCATTTATTAACAAATATAAAAAAACAAAAAAGGGTATTGAATTTATTTTCATTTTATTCTAGTAAAATTAATGATTCAAATATGATTATTTTATAAATTCATAATATGAAAATTAATTTGCCAAGATCCTTTACTACACTTTTATTTTAGTAATTCAATACTTTTATAATAGAAAAAAAGGAAAAAATAAATTAAGAAAAAATTAATAATTTAAAATTTTATACAAATCATATATTATCAAATCATATATTATAATATATTATTAATTTATACAAATCATATATTATTAATATTATAATAAAATGATAAATTTACTGAAGATATTAGGGGAAAAGTAAACTAAATTCTAAAAATTATGCTTAAGTAAAATTATTTATTTCAACTTTTTTTCAAATTTTTATTTCCATTTATAAGATAACTTTAATAAATAATTGCCACTATAAAATCTTGAATATTTTTATCAATAAGATTCTTTGATGCAACAAATTATTTTTAACTTTCTATGAACTTTACAGTGACCTTTTATTAATAATAAAATAATAAATATACTATACCTCTTTTTGGACAGTTCTAACAGCTAATATCCTTTCCACAACCATGTAATCTTCATTATGGTTATCCTTTTAAAAAATGATTAGTATAATGTTAAAAATAATTAATAGAATAATAATCTTGCCAAAATTTTGATAATTGTACTTTCTATTTAGAATAAAAAACTAATCAATCTAATCAAAATAAATCAACAGAAATAGATTTTTTATTAAAAAAAAGTATGCTGAGATGATTTTTTCAATTTCTATTCACAAATTTTAACACTAATTGCATATACAAATATAAATATTAATTGATATAAATTGCTAAATTTTATGTAAAATTTAAAAACTTTTTACAATCAAAACATTAGAAATTCTATGCTTAAATACTTTTAACTATATATTTTACTTTTTTATTCGAAATTTATGAAAAATTTTAAATTTTAGAAACTGTTTTAAATTCATTAGTTCTTACATAATTATAAAGCATTTACAGAATAATCTCTTTAAATAATCAAATAAAATGATAAATAAAAAAAGAACACATAATAACTACTAACCACCACAACTTGAACAAGTTTACCATCTTGCTTAGAAGATTGCATAAAATCCATTTCAATGGTTTCATCATCTGATAAATGAAGTTCAATGTCATCTGTATACTTTTTCCTCTCAGTATTTCTAGCCGACCTCCGTTTCTACAATCACAAAATTAAAGAACAGTTTTATAATTGCAAAATAAAAAAAAATCTCATTTAAATATAAAATAAAGTTATGTTACAGTCTATTTAGAAATCTTTTAAATATGAAATGCATAATTGCTGATTCTCGGACTGCTTCATTAACAGTAAACTGTTAAAGTTTAAGAGTGATTGTGAGCATAATTTTTTTTAACTCTGCAATAAACAAATTCCCAATTTGTTTTTATTGGAATTCACAGGTGCAAAATAAGCATGTTTTACAAGAAAATCGTATATAGAATATTAAGAATACAGATATATGAAATTATTTCAAATTTCACAATTTTTATACCCCTAAGAAATGCTACATGCTTTGCCAATACAATCAATGTTTTATTTAAGCATGTATAATTATAGAAAACCTCCAAACTACATCTCCTCACTAGAAAAATTGCTTATCCAGTAGAAAGTAAATGTGAACGCAACAAAATATGTACATGTTATCTTCTCTAAGAAAAGGAAAAACAATCCCACCTTCTGTCACCATCGTAATTGAAACAATTTCTTTTCTATGTGAATACAAGTACGTAGGGGGCCATCCTTGTTGATGGTAAACTTTCATTTACTTTTTGCACACGATGAGATCAGAAAAAACATCATTAGTTAGCCAAATAATTAATACACTTTTAAATAAACACAAACTTTCGATCACATGCAAACTCATTCTCTACACCTACATTTTCAGACCAATAATTATTTACGCGCGTGCAGTTACCACTTTGAGGAAAATGCAGGTTTTTCAAAATAGCCACATATTAAAAATAATGGATGCTCCCTTCTACATAAATTGTAAATTTCTTCACCAAGAGATTGATTTAGAACCTATTTTAGAACACTGTAATGCCTCTCTGTAAAATTTTGCGATAATTCCGAAAACCGACTTATTTAATTATAACACGAGCGCCTTAAGATCAAGAAAACGCCTGCGAGCAATCCTCAGTCACAATTTTATTTTTTTCCCAGCTTTGAAGAGATTCATCTTCGATCCGGGTTAAAATAATTTCCATTTTGCAAACTTTAAACAAACCTGTGCTCCATTCTAGACCTTCCCCGCCATACATTTTGTTGCTTTTCGTTTCGACCAATACAAGGCACATCTGTAATAGTAGCTCTGCCCATGAGGCATTTTCTTTTTCCTTTCTACCTCTTTGAACCCACCCCTAGAATTAAAACTTCTACAATGTTCAAAGGTAAATTTTACTTCCAATTTATTTAATTTCTATCTAATTTTTAAATCTTTTAATTATTTAATTAAAATTTTTATATTTTACTAACCTAAAATTATTATGTTTACCAACCTAAATTGATTATTTATTTTAAATGTTTTTTTATCTTTTAAAAATTATAATACTCAATCTTAATTAGTTCTTTTTAATTTCTTTAAATGTAATTTCATTTTGGAATAAATTTTTAAATTTTAAATATCTTAATTGTATGGAGATTATATTCTCTGAGCACTCTAGAGAATAAAATCAAAGTTTAGAATTTAAAAATAAAACCTTTGCCTTTGTACAATTATTATTTCAGAAAACTGAATTTTAAAAATGTAGACAAATGTGCCAAGCCCTTATTAAAAGAACACCATTCTAAGGGATGTGATTTAAAGATTATTTATACTTTTTTTTCTTAATTTTAAAAATATTTACTTCATGTTTCCATGAATAGTTGTGACTTTTCCTCATTAAATATAATTCAATTTTAAGCATAAAGCTATATTTGTGATGGATACAATCTTTTCATAATAACAGAATAGCTTTTATAATAACTTCTCATTATTGATCCAAGATAGATTTTCATAAGTCTTGCAACTTGTTGCATTATTGAAGGAAATAATTGAATTACCTTTATAACATTTAATTTTAATTGTAATTCCAAGAATTTTAGAAAAAATAAAAATTATTTTTATAAAAGAGTTGGGAGTCGGATTTTTAAACAGACTCAAACTCTGATTCTCCACCTCTGAATATAAGACGGTAATTGGCAGGCATTGTATCAGCAAAGTGGAAATGTATCTAAGTTGTTATGTGCTATAATAAATTTACCATCTACACTAGCAAAACTTATACATTGTACTTATAAAACTAAACATTGTAATTTGATAAAGGTCAGTTGTTCAAAGCTGAAATCAGTAGAAGAAACTGCAAAAATCAATGCCAGTCAGTTTGTACCCTGTACCTCCATATCATAATTTAAAGTTAATACACAATTATTAATAAAATTTACCAAAATTAAAATTTAAAAAGAATTAATTTATAAAGACTACATGCTCTGAAAATATAAAAAGCGAATTAGAAATTTAAATGATTTATTTATTAAATATTTAATTTATGAATATAAAATATTAAGCAATAAAGAGATTTAATGAGCCTGTAACTTGTACATTCCTGACTGTATTTAAAAAGAAGAAAGGATAGAAAGAGGGCAGAGTTTGTTTGTAAACAACGGAGAAAAGTTCAACATCGCGAAATGACTTGGTCAGTAATCTTACTGGGTGGAGCTTAATTTAAAGCATGCTTACTGGTAGGTTGAGAAAATGAGTTTGTAGATATACTCAGTTGGAAGAATCTAGGAAAATTCATTTCTATCCTGGATCCAAGGTCAGTTATTAGCAACGAAAAAAGAACTAAAATCCAGGTAGAAAATAGATCAGTAAAGTTTTTTAGCTTATCTTAAATTTTGGTCATAATTTGGGTCTCTCTAATAATCCACACTAGAGTGGAGAGAGAGGGCTATTTTTAAAAGAAAATTTTCAGCTAGTTTTTTCCAAGGTTTAAAGGTTATTTTTAGTTTGTTATAAATTCTATTTCCATCCAATATTAAATGTGTTTAAATCTGTGTGTTGGAGGTGAAAATTATAATCATGCCAATTAGTATTAAAGGGTTGTGGAGTAGCGAGTGGAGGTCGATCTATTGCAATATCTATTAAAATGGGTAAGTGGTTGGAATTTAATTCATTTAATACTGTAATCGACACGTTGTATGGGATGTTTATGAAAAGCGGAAAGTCTAGCATATTAACTATGTGGGTTAGTAAGGTTGTAGTGAGTCAGAGTGCTCGGTGCGATGATTTCAATGTTAAGTTTACTATTAAGAAATTTATTTAGTTGCATTTTGCATTGGTTATTTTTAACATTATTCCATAGCATATGTGTGACGTTAAAATCTCCAGCAATAATCACATTGTGGTTGAATTTAGTAATTTGTTTAAATCAGTGGTAGCAAATCTGTCAAACTTTTGCAGTAAATCGAAATGAAGTCAATATTCTTGTTTCTATTTATATTAAAATTTAAAATCATCACTTCAGTAGATTCAAGAGCTGGATTAGGAATTTGGTAATGAACCAGTGCCTTTTTAACTTAAATACAAGTACCCTCCGAATTATGCATTGTATCAATTTTCTACAAAGTAAAATTAGGAATATTAGGTGTTTGGCCTGGTTGTAAAAAAGGCCCTTGAATTAAAAACAAGTAAAGATCATGATCAGAAACAAACTCTATGATTTTAGTCGTATTGAAGGCGAAGGACAGACATGTTCCAACATCCACTTTGGAGAGAACGCAGGTTAATACTATTGCTATTTGTACAGATTAACATGATTTCTAATTAAGTAATTGTAATGTTTTAGCACTTTGTGTTTCTTTCACTTGAAGCAAGTACAAAATTTCAGTTTACTTAACAAACTTATTATCATTTTGCATAGACTGAATTGCTTTATAAATTCAGGCTGGTTTTAATAAATAAATCTATTGTTCAATTTACAAGAATAGAAAAACAATCACACTAATTAACAAATTTTAAATTCATAATAAATCAAAAGTTGAATTTAATGATGCATTTTTAAGTTCAGTATAAATTTAGACCATACACAATTTTTAATGTATAATAAATTCAGATTCCACAAAAATTAAAGACATTTTAAAAACGCTAACAAGAATGAAATTAAATAACATGCCATAATCTAATTAATAATAAATTTTTTATATTAAATGATTTTAAATAATGATAAAGAGATTTGAACACATCAAAGAATTAACAGATAATAAAAAGTTCAAACAGGGAGAAATAAGTGAGATATAAGCAGAAAAGCCAACTTTAAAGGACAATTTTCAGTAATTTAAAAAAATTTCAATAGTTTTTTATGCTTATGTCAGTAGAGGGGAAAGGTAAGCTTGAATAGTGAACAGACACCATTATTTTTCAATCAAAATGATATTCTTCAATAACACTTTGCATCACCACACATAATTTATAGTTGTAGTTACAATTCATAATTTTGTTAAGTAATGCCTCAAACAATTAAAAAAATGTGTAAATTTTCATTCATATTTTTTGTATAAAAATTTACACATTGATATAATTAAATAATATATATATATAGTATACATATTTTTCCAATATATATATTGAAATTATATATTACAAATAAAATTTAATGAGGAAAAAAATAAAACATTTTCTTAAATACATAATGCTGCAGAGCAACTTCAAAATGAAAATTAAGCATTGCAAGTGCAAAAAAATTCATAAAGATTTATAATAAATTTTTTTTACTAATATTAATTTATAGCTAATACTAAACTTATCCATTCAACTTCTTTTTAGTCAAGGCAACACAAATTTAACAGAGGGGGGGTTTTTTTTAAACAAAATGAAAAAATGCAACAGTGACAATATATTTATTTATGCCCATTACTGAATAAGATTTAAACTTACTTTTAAAATTGCATACAATTTTCTACTTTTCGCAAAAAGTACACTATTTTTCTCAAAATCAATGTAAGAATTTGGATTTTATTAAGTTGAAAAGTAGTAGAGAAAAGTGACTTTTTTTAAAATTATGCAATCCCATTATTAATTCAAAATGTTTATTTTTTGTGGTAACTTCATAGTAATTGACATCTGTGAGGAAATTAGAATGCATACAATGACTTATAAGCACTACTTAACAAATAATAGTTAAAAACCCCACAAAAAAAAAACTTATGTTTACAAAATATATATAGATACTCACAGTCACCTCAGCACCTTCTGGAGATGGAGGTGGAGTTTTTTCTATGTCAGAATGGTCAGATACAGCTAAAGGCTTCTTCTTCTTTTTCTTACAAGTAAATTTTAAAGCTATCCTATTAAAATAAATAATAAGATCAGTTAACTTTTCCATTAATGTCATTCAAATATATTTTATGTTTCAATTTCTTTCAAACAAGTTCAATTTTATAAACTTTGCCAATCTATTATATTTAATAATTTAATCTATTTCATAAGTTAACAGCATAAAATAAAAAAGGAACAAAAAAAAAAAAATCTCATGCAAATATTTTTGCATAATTGCCAAGAAATATAAATTCATTAGGGTATTATTATTATTATTAGTTTTAGGTAATTTAACTTTAAAATTGAAATAAAGAAAATGAATATAAAAAATAATTCATTCCTAAGGCATAGCTAAACATGTCAAATGAAATATATAAAATATTTATAGATATGGAAATTATATATTTTAAATTAAAACATGAAATCGAGTTCAGCACCTTAAAAGTAAGATCTTAAAAAATTTCACTAACAAATATTTATTATAAAATGAAAATTTTTCAATAATAATAAATACATATTTACTTAGGAAGTTTTTTCTTTGGAGTTGACTTTTTAGGTTCTTTAGGAGTACCATCTTTAGGAGTTTTAGGAGATTTAGATTTAGTTTTCTTTTCTTTGGTTTCCTTATCAACTTCAATGTTTTCCTTTGTTTCATCATTAACAACACCATTTGCTTCAGCAGCAGAATCAGCAGGCTTTTCGCCCTCTGCTTTTTCAAGACTGTTATTATTGCCATCATTAGGAGCATTTTCTGCAGCTCCTTCCTCTGTTTTAGGTTGTTTAGGTTTTTTTTCTGGCTTTTTTCGGGGTTTTTTGGGTTTTGGTTCTTTAGGTTCACCATTGGTTTCTTTTGCTTTACGCTTCCTAGGCTTCTTTTGTTTAACAGGAGTTGTTTCAGCCTCCACAGGCAATGTTTCTCCTTCAGGTAAGGGACCAATACTTCCCGAAAGTGCACCTTCCGAGAGTAACTATTGAAAGAAAATCCATATATTTTTTAATTAAAATGAAAAATTACAAAAAAGACAAATGGACATTTTTATAGATCTAAAAATCTGTTACTTATGCCTTACTGTCATTACATGATTTTTTTTTTTTTTTTTTTTTTTTTTTTTAATGACACTCTTCTGAAATATTTAATACAATTTTTTTTTAAATTGCTTTCATGTTTTTGCATCTATTAATTTCACACTGAGCAGAGGTACTACAAGAGTTTTAATTTTAAACATAAAAAAAATCAATTTTTTCATAAATAATCATTATTCAATATCAATTGCACTTTATTATCTTTTGAAATTGACATTATGAAGATGAAAAATAATAAAGTTAATACAAAATCAAAACAAAATCTTACAAATAATACTAAATTCATTTAGATGAATTAACTTATTTTTTGATAAAAACAAATTTCTTATTTTATGTGTATAGTTCCCAAATAACAGAATTTTTATGAAATTTTTTATTTTGATTTTTAACAATTAAATGGACAAATTATAGTTATACTTTTAGAATTAGAGATATTCATAGTATACTAAAATTTTACATAACAGAACACAAGCGAATCAGAAGCCTGAGTGGGCAAGAGATTAGGCTTTTGATTGGGTGGCGCTCTGGTAAATTCCAGATCTTTTGAGATTTCAGTATCTGGTAAAAATTAACTTTTATAAAGAAAAAGGCATGATCCCAGTAATAATTGTATCCATGTATAAATCAAATAAATAATATATTAAAGAATCAATAACATTATGAAAATATTTTTAAAATTTACTTATGTGTATGTTCAGAAACATTCACATAAAATAAACCAACTGGTATTTAAAAAAACGCGGAAAATTTTCAATGTAATACTGAAGATTTTATGACACATAATTAGAAAAATAGAAGTCATTAATAAAATTATAAAATACAGCTTTCATTTTAAATAATTATTAAAATTTCTATCATATTCAAACTTTTATAGGTCTCCATTATATGCAACATGAAAAGTTTCAAATCTTCATATTAAATAGAATACATTTTTTTTTTCATTTTATAAATACATTTCATATCATCATCAACATTCAACAATAATAATAATTAAGAAACATTATTGTTATCTAAAAGATGCATACAAAAAATACTTACAATAGCATTATCTTGCACATTAGTAGGCAGTGTATCAGCAGTGTCAGCATTTTCTGCCTTTTTAGATTTCTTTGGCTTTTTAGGTTTTGGCGATTTAGGAGGCTTGGGGGATTTTGGTTTTTTAGATTTAGGCTCTTTGGGTGGTCTTCGTTTCATTTTAGGTGGTGGTTCATCATTAAAAGTCATTTCATAAGGATCGGGTGGCATAGATGGTTGATCTTGTAAAGATAAAGTAGGCATTATTTCTGACCCTGATGCAGGGTAATGATTAGGTGCCATACTCTCAGAATCAAATGAAATCTAAAATGAAGAAGTACAATACTGAAATATGTAGTGATATGTAATGCAAACAGAAATCAATTGATATAAATTTTAAAAATTCCAAAACAATATTCTAATAATCGGATATCTCGGTGAGTTACCATGATTATAGAATGATTTTTTTATTTTATTCAAAGTAAACAACTATAAAATAAAAATAAAAAATGTTATAAAAAACAAATGAAATGTTCCATAGTTCATTGGTAATGTAATTAGTCAGTAAAAACCATTCATAAAAAATAAATTTTAAATGAGTAACTAGTGTACATTTGACATTTCATTGCATACTAGTTAAAATAATTATTACTATGAAGGGTTATTTATACATGTGATTACTGTTCTATTTTTTTTTTTTTTTTTAAATTTAATTATTCTAAATTTATTAAATTTGTTTTCTGCTACTCTTACCTTTAAAATATGGATTGATAAACAATGAAAAATTACTTAAAATTATTTACTTAATAAAAAATTACTTAAAATAAACAATTAAAATTACTTAAAAATTAAATCTTACTCATTAGCTACTTTTTTTTATATTCAGTAAAAACTTCAATATGAAAGTAATTAAATCTTTTTCTATTATTTTTTAATTGTTTTAGCAATAATACACATTACTAGTAAAATGTTAAACTAGGCTTTATATAGCATACTTAAGCAAGTGGATCAAATGTACTATAAAAGTAGGAAGCTTTTGCATTTTCCCACACTTATTTTATCTAACAGCAAAAGACAAACTAAACTGGTAAAGTACAAAAATTTTTTCATCAACGATTTTAAAAATGCAACGAAGAAAATTACTTAACTGCTGCCTTTGTTTGTAGTATGACAAACATGATTTCAATTTGACCCAACTATACCAAAAATGGCCAGATATTGCAGACATTACCTTACATTTTACATTTTGACAATAACAGATGTAAAGAGCACAAAATCAAGATGAGTGAGATGATCATTTAATGAAGACATTTTAAAATTTATTCAAACACAAACAAGAATAAAAAATGTATAATTACTGGTTCTGGAATATTTTGAATGCTGTCAGGAGGAGTTGTATTCAAGGTAGTAGCATTCATATTTATTTGTGTAGGTGGTATAGCAACTTCTTGAGCTGCACTAGCTTGCTGAGTCTGAGGATTATAATGTACTGTTTGAGGCTGTATCATTGATTGATGACCATACGGAGCTGTATTCCCTGAGTTGTACATCATTGATCTTTGATAATGAGGTGAAACTGGTGTAACATTGGAATTTAAAGTTGCTGTAGTAGAATTACTAACATTATTTTGTTGAGTTTGCAAGTACCTCAGCCTTTCTTGCAAAGCTTTAACCTAACAAAAAAAATAATGTTATTTCTTAAATTTGTAGTTTCTAATATCATGCACATTTTTTTATAAAATTTACAAACAACTTTTTGTTAAGAACTATTTTACACATCAGACAATTAGATGTAAAATGTTTTAAAATTGAATCATCAAAAACCAATAATAATGAAATTATAAACAAGCTACAGGAATCGAATAATTTTAAACTTGATATAGTAAGTTTAAGCTATAGTAATAAGTTTATATTTCAATTTAGAGCAAGCTACAATTTTAAATAAAAGCTTTTTAACACAACTAAACCATGTTTAATAATTTTACACAGTAAAAAATGGTTGTGAATTTTAAAAACAAAAATTACAGAAGCAATGGAACAAGGCAGATTCCATTTTTTAAAAACCTATATTTAAAAAGTTGACCTTGCCATTTAAAATGGATTATTAACATTTTCCCAGTCATAAACATTTAAAGTGTTAATGAAATAAATAATTTTAAATACAATTATATCTCTCTCTCAATTGAAAATTATATAAAGATGTATATAAAAACACACCACACATTTCAGACAAACAGCAATTATTTTTAAAGATTGTAAAATACGTAGTTTTATAACAAGATCTTATTTTTATAAATTCATTAATTGTGAGAAATTTGCAATATTTTTTGTAAAAAAAGAATTGAAATTTATTCCTAACAATAATGGACTTAAATCTAAAAACAAAATAAAAAATAAAACAACAAATAAAAATCTAATTTTCTCTATAAGTTACTCAATGATAGAATTTTGTAATAATTTCAAGAAAAATCTAAAATACTAACTTAAAATACAATACTTTTTTCTAACTAGACTTCTGAAAATTATTTATAAATATAGTGAAGCTATTTTTATTTATAAAATTAAACATAAAAAATTATTTATTAATTCATTTGCCTAGTATTTTTTAATTACTGTTTATCCAAAACCATAAAAATATGATTTCACTCAACAAACCAGAATAACTATTGGCTTATAATTAAGTTAATTCAAGGTTCAAAATAATAACACCTAAAATATGTTACTGCTAAAATATGCCCAAGAATGTTTATGATTGAGGTTCATATGCACTATATCTATAAACATATGATGCTAAAAAAAAAGATTTTATTAATGTAATATAATTATTAAATAATACAGTAAAAAATGAAAACACTAAACAACAACAGTCAATATCTGAAAATTTTCTTTAAAAAATGAAAAATTTGTAAAATATTATATAAAAATTATGACTTTTATAATAAAGTGTTCAAAAAATTTGTCGTTTGAAAATATTTTTTCTAAAAGTAAATTAAGTCAGTTTTAAATTTAAAATTCTTTCTGTTTTCACTTAATGTTCTAGGCGAGGTATAAAAATGTGATACCTCAAATTCTATATCCTGTGTCTTTAAATAAGATATGGCAAAATACTTGGGCTACCCTACAGCCATAAGGGCTAAGTATGGCACATTTTCTCCGATTAGCATAAATTAATTGACATCAAGATAGTCTAAAAAGGAAACTCAAATTCAACAATTACTTCTAAATATTTTAAAACCCATTAACTCAATTAATATGCATAATGTTTCTTTGATATCTCATTCTCAATATTAATGATACTTTTAACATTTAAATATTTATAATATATTTGATACATTAATATATTGATATATTACTATACAAAAAATATTGGTCAATATATTTGATATCTCAATTTGATTAGCCACCATAAAGTCTGCAATTATTCTAAATAAAATGTAACATACATTTAAACATAAGAGAACATTAAAAATTTAATTACAATTTGTAGTATATGCAACTTAAAAATAAGTTTATTTTTAGTTTTGAATTGGATGAAATGTAACATAATAAAATGGCATGATTACGTGTAAAAAAAAAAAAAAAAAAAAAACTATTACTGTAGCTTCACGAATACATTTGACTTATGATATATTAAAAACTTTCACTCATCCTATATACTTATTAAATTAAATTTTATGTATTCATTTTTAGTTATTTGTTCGGTTTCTATATCTATTTTAATTTATTTTTTCAGCTTAATTTGAGATAATTTTCATGTTAAGAGCAGAAATATGATGTCATGCTTAAATATCCTTCCACGTGACAATTTAACCAATCTAAATAATGCACATATATTTCCCAAATAATTTGTAAACAAATTAGAAATGATATGGGAAAGTACAAGAATACAAGAACAAGTTTAGAAACTTATAATGAAATAGGAATTCTTATTGATTTATAACTTCATTTTGTTATTTTTACCAATTACACCTTCATAGTTACTCCATTCCCTACCAATTTTTCATAAATAAACTATTGAAAAATCCAAGCTATTAAACTATTGAAAACACTTGGTTTAAGATGAGAGTTTAACTTTTTGAACTTTCTGAAGACTATTTAAGTTAAAAAAGAATTATACAGATATTGAAAACAGTTCTTTTTAATTCAATAAAAGATAGGATAAAAATATTTAATTTTTAAATATACAAAATGCTTACCTTTTCATGTGTCTCAGGACTTTGGTGCATTCCATATAATTGCTGAAGTTCTTGCTGTATTTGTTGCATTTCATAAGTGACAGAAGATGAATTTCCCTGGTAAGGACCTTTCCCGAGTATATTATATTGATGAGACGATGGTAACACTGAATCAGATGAAGCACTTGAAGCACAAGAAACTTGGGCAATTTGATCAGGGGTGGATAAAGAACCAACATTCGTCGTTGCACTTCGAGATACATTTGTTTCAGTCACACTCACACTAGGAATGCTTGAACTGTTATCAGAACCATAGGACATTATACTATGCTGACTCGATTCTATAGGCATGCTTTCTTCAGATAATAAACTTGAATTTGATAGAGTAGAAATGGTGGAAATATTAGGTTGTAGAGGCTGTGAATTTGGCACACTACTCACAGTAGGAGAAGGTAATTGACCCACAGAATGAGGTTGGTTTAGGTAGGTATGATGAGAATGCTGTTGAGAAATATGAGAAAAGGCAGGGCTTTGAGGCTGAGGACGGGCATCACCAACAGGGGGATGATGCATCTGATGCTGTTGAGGGAGTTGAGCATTTGAAAGATGACCATAGTAATTTCCACTTGCACCAGAATTATGACTCATACCAGCAGTAGGACCACTAGGACTAACACTAGAAGCTGTAGGTGTTGTCGAAGGACCTGTACTCACACGGGGCAAAACCATTTGTTCCAAATGCTGCAAACTGGACGGAGCATTGGAATTCCCTGGAGAATGGCCCTGGCCTGGACTTGTCAGGTGAGAAGTACTAGGGCTATGATAACTTCCCTGAGACTGAGGTGTAGATGACAACACTCTTTCTGGAGTCAAAGGTGGAGGGACAGAAACTTCGGTTGGAGGGGTTGGTGTAAGATGTTGAGGAGACCGAGTTACCTGTGAAGGAAAGGGATTTCTATACTGTGGACTCATGGGTGCTTGAGTATGGGGCTGAGAATTGGAATAATGTAAATGTGGAGGTGTAGCAGTTTCGGGATTTGTTGGTCTAGGTGAAGGCTGAGGAGCAGAATAAGTTTGATTAGGTGAGAAAGGCGGATGATACTGTTGTAACCTAGCTGGACTGCCTGGAGGAACAGAATTTGTATGTTGTTGACCTGAGTTAACACGAGTAGATACTGAAGTATATCCCATTTGATGAACTGGAGGGCGAACATTCATCATTTGTTGACCCACCACATGCTGCTGTGATGGAAGTCCCACTGAACTACCCACTGCAGTAGCTGCATTGTAATGGGGTCTATTAGTTGTTGTTTGTGATCCTACATAATGTCCCTGAGGAAAAGCAATTGTTTGATCTGTTTGTGTTAAAGAATTAAGCGTCTGTGACATAGCAGATTGAGGAGCATTATTCATTTGTCCCACCATAGACCCATTCTGATTAACAGACGTAGAATTCATATTATACACAGGAGGTCGTTGCATTGAGGATTGCTGGTTTGTGGCATGCGGTGCAGTATATTCCTGATTAGTCATATATTGGCTTTGATTTGGAGTACTTGATCTTTGTCCTTGCATTGCCATTGGATTACGATTTAAGGAAGCAGTTGAATGTTGACCAGGCACCATTTGATGCTGAGAATAATTCTGAGATGCAGGCATACATGGACGTGTCATCTGTGAATGTGGCATAGAATTTTGCCACATATCTGTGTTCTGATTAACCTGTTGAACAGCATGCTGCTGCATCGTGTGGTGTTGCACATTACCATAATGACTTGGATACTGAGAAGATCCCTGAGTCATTTGTGATCCAGCTGCATTATGTTGAATTTGCTGACTATAGTGGCTACTAGCCATATTTCTATTTTGATACATTTGGCCAGGAACAACAGTTCTTGGAGACGCTTGCTGTGATTGATCAGGAATAGATGACATGGGATCACTAAGATGATGAAGTCTAGGACCACCTGATACATATTGGCCAGCCATGCTACCTGCTTGTAACTGACTACCATAAACAGTATACTGATGAAGTTTTTGAGGCACTTCACTTTGTTGATAACCATGCATTGCTCCTTGATGATATGAACCCATGCCTCCAGATGATAGCTGAGCTCCACCCTGTGCTTGTTGCATAGATACCATATTTGGCATCATAACGTTTGGATTTTGCCCAGGTGTGCTTGGCAAACTCTGAGACATCATACTTTGTCCAGCAGTATTTGCAGAACCAGAATGAGTGTAGCTTGCATTTACTAAATTCGCTGTTTCATCCATAATATCATTTCCACCCACTCCAAACATTCCATCATTTAACATATGGTAGTCAGCCATTTCTATTAAAATGACTTAATCTATTACATTTTTATCAAACCAGTGATGCAAAAAATCACTGGTACACATAATTTCACATAGATAGTCCATTTTGAATTATTTTAACATACCTAAAAAATCAAAATAAGAAATTTTAACATAAAATGTAAAATTAGAAAAAACATATTCATAATTAAAATTATTATAGTCAAGTTATTTAATATGTTTGTTATAAATACATCCACAAGTCTGTTTGGAAACATTTACGAGTATTACCAAAATCTAAATATGCTTTGATTGAGTTGCAATTTTGAAAATTGCAACAAAAATTTTCTTGAAGCAATTGATTTACTTAAGAGATTCATAAAATTCATAAACTATACAATTAACTAGAATAGAATCTAACAATATATATATAGACATACATGCAAATGAACATATTTTTCAATTTAACGAAAGCAAAACTGTTTTTTTTTTTTTTTTTTTTTTTTTTAAGGCAATTACATTAAACTAATTTTATTTTAAGTCTGACAAACAAATATTTAACATAACTCCATGATACTACTTTACTCCAAAAAAGCTTTCCTAAGCATTAAAATAATATCAAAAATAACACCAATGAAATTAAGTGCAAAGCAACTAGAATAGCATTAAAAATCTACAAATTGTACCAAAAATCTACAAAAATACTACTTTTTTAATATTCTTAATTTAAATTGAGAAGTTAATAAAAAGGAGTTAATTTAAATACACAATAATTTTTAAATTTTAATAACTTTTTATTTTACTTATATTGTTTTACAGCTTATTTACAATGAATAAGAATATAATGTAAAAAGATTATAAGGAAAGCTTACTATATGTATAATTTTTTAACTAATCACAATTTTCCAATAAAATTTATAGCCTTGGAAAAATTAATTGTAGACTTTTTTCAGAAATAAATAAGCTTAAAACAACCTCACTAATAATAAACACATATTTGATTAAAAAAATAATTTCAAGATCTTTTTTATCTACATCAAGATGAATAATGAATCAAGATCTGCATAAAGATGAAGAATGCAAATCAAATATTTACTAATATTTAAATATTGTTATACTGCAAATGTTTTTTTTTTAAAAATAAAATATGATATACACTTTAAAATCTAAATACATGAAAAAATAACAAATTTAAATGAATTTATTAATAAAATAAACCCTGAGTCATGCATCCATCCATATAACCAATTTTAGCTTTTCAACATATTTACGATAAAAAAAAAAAAAAAAAGATCATGTATTTATTTGTAAATAAATTTATCTTTGTATATTCCTTCAATTTTAACATACATAAATTTAGAATGACAATTTTTTTTTAAACAGGTCCAGCTACTTTTAAAAAAATTTGTACTGGAATCTAATTAAATCTATAATAAAAATTATTCAAAGGATACAAATACACGTAAAATAAAAGTACCACACATTTTTAAAGTATGAAACATGTTATTAAAATAAAATCAGTTATTTTCACAATCAATGTTTTACAAACTGATTTTCCTGTACCTTTAGCATAATACTGAACTATAATTTTGTAACATTCTTTAAAACACAAAATTAATACAATTATAGCTAATATTTTACTGATGATAAAAAAAAAGTCATAAAATTCCTCAAAGCATAGTTAATAAAAAAATTTAGATTCAGTTACAATGAAAAAATACTAACTGTTGGAAGGTTTTACTTGGTAACACCTTGAATTACATAATCAATGATAAAATAATTCAGCATTATCTATCGTACATTTCTATAATTGTTGTTTATTTTAAAAATATCTGAAGAAATGTAATATTGAACTAACATGCAGACTAACTGTCAAAAAAGATGATACCCGAATGTGTACATGAAAATGGACACAGGATAAATCTTTACTTAGGCCAAATAAGTACTGTAGATCTATTATGAAAAGTGTTAAAGATTTTACAAATATTAAAGAAGGAAACAAGATAGTAAGTAGTAAAATACTATTTTTCTAGTTTATTGATGTTGGAGAGACGAATTTACATTTGAATTTCCTGCTATTTAAATATAATGCATAATATTGCAAAAAATATCTGCCAAGCAATTGGAATTAGTTATAATGAGCATGTAATAATTTCTTTCTATTTAAGTGCAATGCATATCATCATCAAAGAAAGTAACAAACAGTTTCAATTATAATAAACTTGCTTGAAGTAAAGATATTCATATTATTATATTCAATAACATTAATTTCTCAGGAAATTTATTAAAATGGAAACAAGCCTAAAGCTATAATTTGTATGCACATGAAAGTTTCACGATAAAAAAATTAAGAAAATAGTATAAAATAAATATGCAATTATTGCATCACAGAAAATTGGGCTAAAACTCAAAGTAAAACTTAAAACTTGAACACAGAACAAAAATTAAATTCACTTGCATACAAGGTTCTAAAATCCTTTATAATAAACTGTCTTTAATGATTCATAAAAATTTGGAGAGAGAATTACTAAATGGTATAATATAAAATAATATAAACAATATATTTCTAACAAGTTTATATTCTTAGGTAAAATAGTATGAATGATATATATAAGTATCTTTATATAAAAATATATAATGATAATGACTAAATATAAATGAGATATGCATGTATATAAAAGTATGATGTATAAAAATTAGGACATGACAATTAATATACTACATCTTAAAAAATTTGTCTAATTTAAAGCCAGATCTGTCAATTCATTTCTTTCATCAGAATAATTGCATTTAATTGAACTGATTTCAACAGAAATAATTTTAACTAAATAATCAAATGGAAACAAACCTGAGAAAAATATTTTTTAAAGAATAAACTTTTCTAAAGATTCATAAAAAAATTTTTAAAAAAGAAAATCAATGCCTCCTTTAAATAATTGGCATACTACTGGGAATAATTAATTATCCTTAGTAAAAACTTAATTTTGCATTGATTTATTAATCATACATTTAACAATCTCTCCTGAAAACAAGAGGCTTGTCTTTCTTAAAACTCAAAAATTGTAATATTTAGAAATGTAAGTTTTCTCTTCCCAATGAATTTATCATTATTAACATGAAAAGAACCATATATTTACAAATAAAAAGGAGATAATTTGCCATAAAAAAAATTATAATCTAAATTGATTAATGTATTTTTTAAAAAAGTTCCAAGTTATAATTACGAATATTCATATTTTAAATGTATATATATCACAAACAAAAATTAATAACATACATAAAAAAAATTAAATATACATGAAATGTCAACTACTTATTAACATAGTTGAAAGCTAAAGAAATTATTCTATGTTTTTATGCCTTTAAAAAATAAATACTACAGTAATAAACTTCTTTTTTATTGCTTATTGTTAAAAATTTTAATGACAAACAACATGAAAATTTTAATGATGGTGACTAAAATACAACAAAGAATATCTAGATATATTTTTCCTATAATAAATTCTAGACCAAACTTTAAATTTTAATAATGTACTAATCCATATGTAATAAATAATGCTTGGAACTTCATTAAAATAATTCAGTAATGTACATGTTAAAATAAGGAAACCAATTGTGCTAAACAAATATGTATATGTAATTTTAAAATAATTATTGAAACATATGTATGTTTTAAAGGATATTTAAAAATATTATTTTATGTCAAACACATGGATAATAATTTTATGATATATATGAAATAATAAAGTAATCCAATTGAGCAATTTGTATAAATATTAATAAGTTTATGTCACTAAATAAAGAAAAATATTTGTTTTGATTAGGTTGGGAATATTTGAATTCCTACAAATTTAAAATGCTACATATCAACAGAAAAAGTAAATTTTTTTAACGTGCATTTTTATATAAATACATATTAATAACTCATTTAAATGAAACAGAAAGTAATGTGTGCACATTGAAAAACATGAAGGAATCATTTAAAAATTAATAAAATCTCTCATTTTAAAAATAAATATCTTAAATCTAAATATTCTTATATTAATCAAGTAAAATTTCAATAGATATTCTACATGCAAAAGGAAAACTATAATTACAATAGTTTGATATAAAAAGTTCAAACTTAAAAACTAAACTAACTTACAATTAATGTAATGTGAATTAGGTTGAAGAAATGAGATATCTTAAGAAATATAATTATTACTTATTAAATTCATAATATATATTGAATTAGTAATGTGAATTTTAAATTTGAATAATAATAGTTGTAAAATAAACACATCTATAGTAAATAAGCATGATACATAATGAAATATATTATACAAAGTTTAATTACTTTTCGCTAAATTCATTAAAAACGTTAAACATTAAGCAGAAAAATAAAAGATTATTGCTTAGATCGCTGGAGTTTACAAAGTTATAAATTCATAGGCTTAATTTTTATAGGTTATAGTACGCTCTCACGATTTTGTAAACAACCGGCAAGTTGTAATATATATACGGTAAATAATGAAATACACATCATCAACACATGTACATAGATCGATTTTATATTTCCTACGAAAGCAAATGCATTAAATAATAATTTGAATTTATTCACTATCCAATAATAGCAAATCAATGAAGCATAACAAAATATCGGAATAAAAGTAGTACAAAGGAAATTAAAGACATTCAATAATTTATTAAAAATGATTGTTTAAACATTTTAGGAGTAGGAAATAAAATAATAAATTTATTATAGTTTGTTTTTGTGATGAAGTTACTGGAAAATCATCCATATCTATTGTAATTGATATTACAAATATAGGCTTATATATTAATTATTAGTAAACAAACCCAACTGTCACACATTTGTTTTAACACTTTAAAGTTAGAATTTCGTCATAAAATACACTATTAACAGATTTTTTCGTCGATATAGAAACATCCCATCAAAAGTTGCAAAAGCTACCTTGTTTATTAATTGATGCCAATATAGGAACAATTAGTTCAATGTGAATGATTAGTTAAATATCTAGCATACAATTGTGATTTTTACTACAAAGGACGAAGGTTTTACTTATACATTTCTGATAAATTTGTGTCTACAATTGTGAATAATTAATTTCTTACCATATGAAAGATCATATGCAAGCTAATCAACACAAACCGCACAACCGAACAATGATCATACAAACACGGAACGCCATTTTCAAAGCATCTTAACATCCTCATTCTATGATCACTGCTGGCGTTGTGCCAGATGATCAGCGTCAGTCTCATCTTAAATCACAAAAATAGAAAAGAGTGACTCTGAAACTTTTTAAGAATTAATATTAAAGTCTTTAAAGAAGTCAATATTAGCACTTACCTTCTTACAACAATAAATTAAGTTTTGCTCCAAAACACGTTTTTTGAAAAATTTTTAGATGTAATGGCTAACATGGAAACCGTGAATGAAAACCATGACCGAATAAAACGATGTATCTGATTGGTCAAATTTCTGTCAATGTTTTCATTCTGTGAGCAGGTTTAATGCCCTGTCTTTAATTGTCAAGATCTAAAGGTTTATATCTCAAATATGAGTTTTACATTAAACTTATCGTTTAATTTTAACATTAAAAATAAAATTATTGATTCATTTTTAAAATTTTATCAGTTTCATTTAATCAGAAAAGGTAAACAAAACTTTATTAAAGTTGTCCGCTGCACACAATCATCACTTTTATTTTAGATTTAAAAAACCATAATAATGCGAGATGTATGACAGTATTAACATTATAGAAATAATCCATTTAACATTGATCTAGATAATTTTAAATAGTATTTTTTATAATAGACAATAATAAATAGAAACAATGTCTTTAAATAATCATCAAATAAAATGAAAGAGAAATGTTTCACTGAAATTTCATACCTAGATTTCAAATTTTATTTTGTATAATTTTATATAATTTTGTAATAATTAATGTTTTATAATCTATCATCGTATCTTTGGAATCTGAAAGCAGTAAGATATTTTGCTTAAAATAAATTATTAATCAGTTTTACAAGTATAAAAATTTCAAATGAAAAGGCGAAATTTAAAAATACATCCAAAAAACTGATGCAGTGATTAGGACTATCATATACACCCCGGCAACAGCAAATTAAACAGCTAGTTTTGTTTAATTGGTGTTGCCTGAGTATTTTTTTCTATATTTTATCAAATAAGAGAAAAAATAAACGAAGAATGGATGTAGCGTAAATTTGACGTGATTTTCTTGACATGTATTTAAAAATATATGAACAATATATAAATTATAATATAAGACATTTTTCAATAATATATTATCAATTTAACTCAAATGTGACTATAAATAACGTTTTTAGTTTCATCTCCAAGTGCAAAAATAAATAAATTATTGGGCGAAACCACACTTGAGCACACAGCATAAAGCTGTCCATGCAAGAAACATGATGTTCTCAAATCTACTCCACACTTTGTTCCTGTGACTTATTGATCGTGATCGCAAGTCTGATTGGAAATTGGAAATCGCTTTAAATTAAAAGGTAGATTTGTCGAAATAAGTGGTATCCGTGGGTTAAAAAATGTTTCCCCCTCTCCCCTTCCCAATAAAATAGTCGCTACAATCACATTGTCCAGCATCTTCTTTATACACAGCTTTGTACCATTGCGAAGTTTCATCACGGCAACGTTCAATAGTACAATAACTGGCTATTCCACTCTAATTACAATTCATAATAAAAAGTGATGTGGTGACAATCTAGCGGGATCAAATCAGTTTAAGAACTCGTGGATGATTAACGACTTTATCTGCATTAACTGCAGTACCGAAAGATTTGCATTCAGTGTCTAAATCTGGTAACATGGCAAGTATTTGTTCCGTTATTTCGTAGGCGCTTTAGTTTTTAGCAGAGAGAATAACCCACATTCGTAGCCGCTTTAAATTGTGATAAATTTTGGAAACAGCCGGGTAGAGTGCGTTGGTCAGCTCTGCGATGGATTGAACTAGATTTCAAAAATCGGATGGCAGTTTTGCCTTACCAGAAGGCTGTACTACTAATCTACATTCTCCGGCCTGCAGCAGTTTGCCAAATAATAGCAGAAATTGTCAAATTCACTGATTGGAACAAAATTATCTTCCAGCTATTTAAAGCTGGAAAGAAAGACAATCACTGACCCTGCATAACTACAATCTTGTTATCTAAGAGTTATCTGTTGAGGGTTAATACTCGGGGCTAGCTAATGCCTTAGGAAAAAAGGTCCTCCTATTTTATTTTCCTCAAAGAGCTGATTAGAGATGGGAGAAACTGTTAATTTTTGTTAACAGTTTTAACCGTTAATTGGAATATATATTTAATGGTTAATTTTAATAATTAAATTAATTAAATTTAATCCATTTAATTTTTTAACGGTTAAATTTACTCCTTATATATATATATATATATATATATATATATATATATATATTCCATAAATATTCTGTATTTTATGTTATAGTTCCAATTAATGCCATTGGCTGTACAATATAACTTAACCACACATTAAAAAATTAAGGAGTAAATTTAACCATTAAAAAAATTAAATAGATTAAATTTAATTAATATAACTATTAAAATTAACCATTAAATATATATTACAATCATCGGTTAAACTGTTAACAAAAATTAACAGTTTCTCCCATGTCTAATCAGCTCTTTGGGGGCAATAAAATAGGGGGACCTTTTTTTCTTCGAAAGACCTACAAAAAGCAATATTACATTTTTTTTTTTTTTTTTTTTTTTTTTTTTTTTTTGTATTCAATAATTACACTATTTTTGTTATCTCTGAAAAATTAAATTTTCTAATTCAATATACTGGACTAAAATAATTAAAAAAACCTCATTTTGATTTAGTTTCTTTTTCTAAAATTTTATATTAAAAGAATTATTATTTTTAGAAAAGGTTTTGTTGTTAGAAATTTTTATGTGGGTAGGTTAATTAATTAAATAAAATAAAAGATTTCATTTATAAATATCAAAAGTTTATAGAAATTCTTTAAAAAAAAGATTGATCAAAAATATATAGTTTTGAATGAATTTTTTCATACTTAAATATTAATAATTTTTTTTTTCTTAAATGCATTTCTGAGAAGAATGCAATCATAAATTTATGCTTTAAAATTCGATCTGTTGATCTATCTATGAAATATATTCTCGGTTAAGAAATAACATTCTCTTAGAAGTTTTTTTTTCTCCCCATTTTTCTTAATATATTATAAACAAAGATTCATCATTACTCGAATTTTGCTAATATTCTTTATTTCAATAAGATTTGTTAATAAAAAATTTTTTTAAGAAATTGCCGAATTAAAATCAAGAAAAAATATGTGTATTATAAAATATCATATCTTATATATATACACACACATATATATATATGTATGTGTATTTATATATATATATATATATATATATGTATATATATATATGTGTGTGTATGTATATACATATATATATATGTGTGTGTGATAAATTGTAATTTGATGTCTATTTTATTGTTTTCCTATCAAATTCTATTTTTAACTAGTACGCTGAAGAAAAATTAATTCTTGAGAATGTTTCGAGGTTTTCAAATGTTCGATGCTAGTTCTGGTAAATTTTATTAAAGGGGAAAAAGGCATGAAAAGTGCAAATGAATCAAAAGGATACCTCTTTGGCAGATGCAGAACATTAATAACGATGAAATATTGTGATTTAACAAATTGTAAGGAAAATAATTCATTGTGAATAAATATTTAAAAAAATAATAAAAAAAAAACTAATAACAATAATAATTTTTTTTTTTAATTCAGAGAGTAAAATATAAATAATCGTAATACAGAATATTTCAAAGAATTAAAAATATATTTCAAAATATTACAATCGAATAAACTTCGAAAACTGAATCTTTGAAACCATTAACTTTAATTTAAATTTTTTTTTTTTAACAATGTACATAAAATTCAATGTGCAGAAAATGGCTTTTGTTTAATTAAAAAAAAACTGATTACAATATGTTCATAATTTTTTTAGCTTGACACAAGGTTAATGAATAATAACTTAATAGAAAAAAGAATTAGAATGCTAAGTATAATAGTTTTTTTAAGTTTCGTTGGAATACCAAGTTACAGATATAGAAACCTTCATATACATATCAATAAAATAGAAAATCATTAGAGCAATAAAATAGGAAAAAAAAATTAATAAAGGATTCTAATTAGTTCTTGTCTAATTAAATAAAATCGTCCTTCCAATTTAAAATAGCTCTTTTGAAAATAGAGAGGGTTCGGGGTGCGTTTTTATGAGCGATTTTTTTTGGTCCTGATGCCCTCCAATAGTATTGACAATCTTTATCTGCAAATAATGTAAAGAGTTTAAAAAAGGTTGAAGTTTGATGTAACTAATTGCAATATATTACATTTTACATTAGTTATACTAAGTCTTTCTTTAATACAAATTCTTTGAGTGCAAAAACTCTATTAAATATGATAACAGTTTTAAAAAAATCTATCTTTAAATGGGTTTTATAGTACTACTGGTCCGCGGGTGTGTGATGTGTAAGGTACTTCCGCTGATGTGGAAGTATTTGATAGAAGCATCGCGGAAATTAGACGGCCACAGGGGTTGGGGTTAGCCTAATGATTTTCGATTCTTGAGTCTAACTGTTTATACTTTTCCAGACTCTTTACTGTAGTTTTATACGATCATTAGAAATGAATTTAAAAAAAAAATTCTGACATAAATTCAATGACTTTCATTGAACTCATGTATCTATAAAAATAGCTTTTGGAAGATGTAATATTTGCACTAGTATAAAAGCTGAGATAGAGAGTGACAGTCTGTTGCAAGGAGTCGGGAGCTCAGCATTTTTGAAGAAGTCGGGTTTTTAAATAGACTCTTCATTTTTTTTTTATAAAAATTATTTTTACTTTTTCAAAATTCTAGGAGGAACTAATGTTAAATTAAATCTTAAGCAGGCAATAAAATTGTATTCTTCAATAGTACATAAACAACCTGTAGCAAAGATAAGTACTGCTTTACTAGTAAGAAACGTGTAAGAAATGTGAGATGAGAAACTTTTCTCAACACTAAGGCTTATAGAAAAAAATATCCTTGATCAACAATGACAGAAGATCTTATAGAAATTCTATTATTAAGGACAAAAGTTTTAATTTACTACACATATTTGTTTAATATTATTTTTAAGGAACATAAATTTTTGTAAGTAAATTTAGAGTACAAGGATGTCTTTTAAGTTAATGCAATTATTACACCTTAAAAGTTGTAAAAAATAATTTGTTATGTGAAAATTGTTTTTATGGATATATGAGTTCAATAAAAGACATTAAATTTAGGAATTTCGCAATTTTTTCTAAATCTAATAATAAAAATTACACATAAATTTACGGCAAACAGTAAGGAGTCGGTATAAAAAATTTGTGCTCAGGAGTCATGAATTTTTTGGCCGACTCCCCATGTCTACTAAATTTGCATACAAAAATATATGCTATATTAAAATAACAATACTAAATTAACTGGTACAAAAGTATTATAAAATAGCTTAAGACAAATAAAAGAAAATTGCACATTTTAATCACAAAGATGTTACGTTTGTAATACATTGAATCTTTTTCGTTCTTAATAATAAAATTGTTTTTATAAGATCAGTTTTCCCTTTTGACTCAATTGAATATAATTGAATTGTCTCTTTAACAATTAATTTTAACATTCGTTTCTAGAATTGGGAAAAAAAATTATAAAAGAGACGGGAGTGTGATTTTTAAACCGACACCTGAATTCTACCACCGATTCCTACAAAAATGTTCGAATTCTGACTCCAAATCCCTACACTAGGCGGAAGGCCGGTTAAACTACTGTCCCTCAAATAGCTTGCTTCGTCATTTCATCTTCATGTTTTTGTAAATTAGCGTATTCATAAATTATTTTTTAATGTAAAAAAAATCATTCTTTAAGTACAAAGAGCTGGTAGGTAAAAGTATCGACTGGCCTCCCTTTATATCCAGCATACAAAATTTTATTACTAGATCTATAAGGATTAACAGGTGGGCTGAAAAGTTCATAGGCTGACACATAGATGGCGCTACTAGTATTAAATCCATATGATTTTTAGTTAGCTCTAACCTTCAAAAGACACGTGTATCAATTTGACAGCTGTTGCACTATTAGTATGTGAGTTACAGCATTTTTAGTGAAGTTATAGCATTTTTAGTGTTCATCACGTGCAGTCCACTCGGTTGACTGTCGATTGGATTCCGGTGTAAAATGATGGAGCCATGTTTCATCCATTTATACACGTGTCTTTTGAAGGTTTGGGCTAACTAAAAATCATATGATTTAATACTAGTAGCGCCATCTATGTGTCAGCCTACGAACTTTTCAGTCCACCTGTTATATTTAGCAAGGACCCGACGGAAAAGATAGGCAACTTTAAAAGCTGAATATTTCAATAATTGTTTTGGCGTCAATTGTTTTACAATTGGACCAATTCCATTCATTTGGTCCAATTGTAAATGGGGCATGTGATATGTTGAGAATTAAAACTTCAAAGCTTTTTCAGAAAGAAAAGATGTGGTACCTAAGCAGTAAAGTTGTTATCGACAAACTATTACATTTTTAATTGAAATGATTTTTTCTCTCTTTTCCTTACAAAATATTATTAAGAATAAAACTATTTTGAACTTTCAAAAGATTAAATTTAGTGGTTTCTTATTGTAACTCCTCTTTACAAATGAGCCCGGAAAATTTGAAAAATGCATCTAGTTGAATGCATCTAGTAAAGAATAGTAAGAAGCATTTATCAAAGCATTAAAAAAGGATATGCGAAAAAGTAAGATGAAGACATGAACAAGAAAAAAATTTACTCCTGTCTTATGTTTTATTTAAATTAAATTTGATTTGATTTTTTATATAAATCATGATATAATTTAATAATGGATGTCAATCTGTCACCGGGAAATTAAAAGCTATATGTGGATGAACAACAAAATAACGTGATAATTATCTTCCAGGACCAAAATGTGGAAATGTTTTATAAATATGTAACTATTCATTACCTCAACTGGGACATTTCTTCTTCACTGGCGCAATAGTCCCATGCATGTCCCACTATCGACAGATTTCGAGACAAGGGATGTTTTCTTTTTACAGGGTAGGGTTGTCAGCCCAACACGCTACAATCACATTAGACAGGTATCTATGGTTTAAAGTGGATTCCGAACCACTACAAACCGCCATGGAATAGTCTGTAGCACCGAGCGTCGGATCGCTAGTCCCTCGTCCCTCAGGCCCCATTTGGAGACATTTGTTTTACCGAAATAGTGCATGAAAACCAGTTTTTTTCTACATTACTTGTTAAATTTGGTCTTTTCTTCTTCATTGACGTATCAGCCCCATGGTGGGCCAAGGCCGTCTGCTTTTTGGCAGATTTCGAGACAGAGGTTTACATTTTATGGTATAGGGTTGTCAGCCTTACGCCCAACACTCCATAGTCATATTAATCCGAGACGTACGGTTGTAAGTAGATTCCGGACCGCTACAAACATTCATGGCAGTCGCCGGGACTGGAACCCGACACCTGTGGCACCGACCGCTAGCCACTCGGCCATCAGGCCTCGTTAAATTTGGATTGCATAAGAAAAGATGTCATATTAGACATTAGAATTACTATGATCGCTTTTATAATAATTCTGTAGATATTTATAAATATCAACTTCTACTTAAAACAGTTATTTTCATTTACTTATTTGACGGAATTTGAACGTTAAAATACGGAATACGTTACGGAAATAAAAAAGCATAGTAGAAAAATCGAGGATGCGAATTAATGTTCTGTCAGATTCTTCATTAAAAGTACAGTATAAATACAACTAAATAATAATACAGTATATATACAACGATAAGTGACAGTATTTCAGATAAATTTTGAACCTCACGTAAAGCCTCAGTAATCGTGGTTAAAAAAGCCAGTTCTACTGTGCTTAACGCCCATTGCGCCAGTGTTAACTTCAAATTTCACAGCAAAGCAGCAAAATCAAACATCAAAGGGGAAATAAACGAGGGACAATTGATACTGAGCTACAATCATTGTGAACCATGAGAGCATAATATGAATAAAATAATTACAACTGTTATCCAAAAAAGGTGAGCGATGACTATATTTCATCATTCTTTTTTTTTTTTTTTTTTTTTTTTTCAATTCCTTCTATTAGCTCACACTCCCCCTATATATATCTTGTTCAAATTTTCAATCGTTCATAAAATACTTTTTATTCATCCACTAAAGTTCAAATACATTTTTTTTTTGAACTTGTAGTGAATGAACACTTGATGTTAATACAGTTTTTTCAAATATTAATTCAGTAATTAAATTTAATTAATTCATTTTAGTTTTTTTTTTTTTAGATTTAAGTTGCATATATCTACCAATAGATAGCACCAGATAAACTTAAAAAAATGAATAAAAATTATTTATAAAGGACTTTCTGCAATAGAGTGAAAATAAAGTAGGAATTGACTTTAAAATTTTTTTTTTTTATATTACTCTTTTCTTCTTCATTGGTGCAAAAGCCCATGGTGGGTCAAGGCCGTCTGTCTGTTGGTAGATTTCGAGACAGGAGATGTTTTCTTTTTGAGGGTAGAGTTGTCAACCCAACGTCCAATGCTCTACAATCATATTAGACCGATAACTGATGTTTAAAGTGTGATCGACTTTGGTTATTTAAAGGCATTTAATCCATTAGTCGAAATTCAAATAGTTTCGGGAAGAAAGTAATTGTGAAAACATGGTTTCGTTACTTGATCGACAAGACATTACTTTTCTCGACTTCATTAGAAGAGAATTCTAAGAAGCTAGTCATGTTTGCAAATGCTGGTATTAAAGTTACATTCGCAAGGGATCTAAATTCATTCAGATATATCATCCTTGTAATCTTTTTGAAATCACATGCCTTTAATCAATAATATTGATAGCAAAATTACTTCTTCAAAATTGATATCATGCTTTGTTATTATCGTTTAAACTTTTTCTATAAATAATCGTCAAATATCCAAAATAAACAAACATTCAACTCAACTTTAAACTTCTTTTCTACAATTCAGCTTCAGGATGTTATCAATTCCGATTTGTATTTGCAACAAAATTAACCTATATTTGTTTTTTCTCCCCAAATCACTGAAATTAATATCGTTTGTTTTAAATGAAGAAAACATTAAACACACATGGTTTTATCACTTTTTTTTTTTTTTTAATTTTAAGAAGAAAATGTTTCGTTTTCACTTTGTTTTTGTCTTAGTAAACACGAAATTCCTTGAAATCAATTTGAAACGCATCAATTTGCTTAAAATTTATTGTAAGTTATCTTCAAATGAATGAATTTCGAAATATATTCAATTTAAAAATTATTTAAGCCATACACGTTAATTACGACATGGGCATCAAGAGTGAGTGATTTTGGTCAATATAAACCTTGTAACCATGCTTCCTCCTACGCACTTGCAGGAGCTCCACCTGTGGCGTTCAGGAGAAATGGTCAGTTGGCCTCGAGACTCTCACCCTAGAGGAAGTATATTTCGCGCACCTTGCGCGTATCCGAGTTTCGGGTTTTCGGCTTAGGATTGGAGTCCTTCCACAAATCTATAATTATCTGTCTTTAAATGTGTTAAATATTACACGTCTCTAATAATATGTGTGTGGTATTTGTGTGTGTGTAAATAAAGATGTGAGTTCTCAAACCTGTGCCTCAAGTATCTTGGCCCAACCACACCCAGTTACAATCTGGTTGTCCAACATCCACACTACAGTATCACTATTTACTAAAGTTTTTCAATCGATACCTCAAGTATTATTGATACAGAAAATGTAAATCGAGGCACAATGAAATTAAATTTTAAACTTTTTTATCTGTTAAAAATCTCTCAATAAGCACAATTAAATGATTAGTAATCTTTTAGAGATAAAAAAAAAAAATACCTTTTCACAATTTCAGTTCTCTCAATTTAATTTGGAAAGTCTTTTTAAAAAATCTTTTTAATATCTCATGAAAAAAATTTCAGAAATACTCTTCTTAAATTTTCACTACTTTATTTCAATCAACTTGATTTTACCTAAAAGAATTAATTTCAGTTGTTTTGATTTCATTGTTTGATATGTCTGTTGCCCTTCTCCTATAAACAAATAATAGCGATTTCTGTGCCCCGCACGTCAATGTTTTATTTACAGACTAGCACAAATACCTCCGCTTTGCTCGACTTCAGATAATAAAACTTAACTCTTTTAATAGATTCACATCTGTTTCAGGCAGCATCTTCGCTTTTCTTAGCTCTAGCAGTGGCCATTCTCAACCTATTATTTTTGATATCTCCACAGACTTGCTGTTCTCTTTTTCGAGTCTGATTGAATAGTTTTCTTTTCTTAGACGGCCTTCCAAATTTAACAATAAAAGTCAGTGCGAAATTCATCAATTGAAAATATTTACAACAACCCGAACGAACAACTCCATAAAAACTTTCTTTCTCCCCCATATATATCTCCCCTCTCCTAAGCTCACCCTTATGGCTGTCAGATTTCGAGACAAAAGAGTGGAAATTCCATCAATTGCAATGTGGTAATCGAAAGGAATTGCTGACATGTTTCGAGTTGGTGCGTTACCGACTTCTTCGAAAAGGCGGGAGGGAATAAGAGTGCCTTCTGATTAAATTGGGACGTTTTTAATGGTAAAATGGCAACTGAATTTTTTTTTTTTTTTTTTTTTTTTTCCCCCTTGCTTATAAAAAAAAAAAAAAAAAAAAACTGGTACTTGTAATTCAGCGAGTAGTATGTTTTATTTATTATTTTATATTTCATCAGCCCTTTTATGAAACAGTGCAATAATGTAAAAAACAAGTAATATAAAAAAAATTTTTAAGTCAATTCCTTCTTTTTTTTTACTATATAGCAGAAAGCCCTTTATAAATAATTTTCATTCATTTTTTTGAGTTTATCTGGCGGTAGACCCTCTATTGGTAGATATATGCAACTTAAATCTAAAAAAAACTGAAATTAATTAATTAAATTTAATGAATGAATTAATATTTGAAAAAACTGTATTAACATCAAAGGTCATGCACTACAAGTTCAAAAATAATGTATTTGAACTTGAGAGGAGGAATAAAAAGTATTTTATGAACGATTGAAAATTTGAACAAGATGAACAAGATATATAGGGAGAGTGTGAACTAATAGAAGGAATTGAATAACGTCAACCATGAAACATTCGCCAACCTCGAAAAGTTGCCAAATTGGTGTAAAGCCTAACTGGGTAATTTCTTAACGAATATTGATCCAATTTAGATTTTTTTTCCTAATTAATCTAGGTTATGAATTGGAAGTATTCAATTTTGGCGTAAATTGTCGCCATGCATAAGTGAACACACACATGCAAAAACCATGAAGTGTATATCTCAACAGATTATGAACTATGAGTGCGAAAATAAAAATACCAGAAAAACTATTATGTCTATTTCGCTTTGCTATTTCTATGAAACATTACAAGTTGTATTTAAATTAAAAACCTATAATTTGAGTTCCTTCAAAAGTTTTGGTAACGCACTTTTTAAAAATATTATAATTTTTTAATACTTCATATTTCCCTTATGTTCTCTACTAATAGTCACCGAGGATTAAAGGAAGAAGTGACTCCTAACTGCAGAATTTTCAGGAATAACTATCTCGCATTTGCTTGTCGAATGAAAGAAAACTCAGAAAACTCCCACCAGGCAGTCTAAATGTCGATGTAAAACGCTAACGCAAATTATCACAATTATCATTGAGTGTCCAATTTCTAAAAGCAATGGCTACAACGCAGACCATCAGTAGATTCGAATTACAATAAATACTGGTGTGTGTGGGGGGATTAGACTTAATATTATAGCAGTTTTAAATATAATGCAAGATCTAATAAGTTTAATATTTTTTCCTGTGAATATTATACAAATATTAACGAAAGTAGACGATTATAGACCAGAGTAGACGATTATAGACCAGAGTAGACGATTATTAATAAAAGTAGTTGATAAATAAATAATTTTAAAATTTTGACTTCCGATTTATTATACAAGCAATTTTTATTTAACTAAATTGTATTATTTAATAAAAATTCATGCTTTTTGGTTATACTATACATTGGATAAAATAATAACATCATTGTTCGTTGTTTGAGTTTTTGGCATGCTATTCAAACATTTTCCAATTCAGTGCGAGCCCTGATGGCCAATTGGCTAGCTCTGTGGCTTTAGGTACTTCAGGCTTCAGGTTCGAATCCTGGCAGTCGCATGGATATTAGTTAGTGGTTTGAAATACCTGCTGAACTGTAAGTCCCGGTCTAATTAGCCTAATGTGTGCGCAAAAATGTCCGTAGAGCTACAAGCCAAACGATCTTAATGTTGTAAAATTACACATTAAAAGAAATTAACATTTTTAATTAAATTGATTTATTCAAATTAACGAGTATACGATTCCGTTAAAAGTTCACTTAAAATATGAATATTTGTTTTAAAAAAATGATATCGAAGAAACTACGATAGAATATTTCTTTTCTCTTATTTTAAAACAATAAAATAAAAAAAGAAATATTCACGTTTCTTCCATTATACTAGCAGAGCAATAACCGATAAACAATCGTGGTTTTAAAGAATCGTGTTTTAACTAGAAATCTATTGCAGAAAAATTTCATTGTTCATATACACAGTTCTGCTCTGTTTGTCCACTGGCATGAAATTATTATACTTAAGAGAACAATGAAACATTTACGCACTCATCTCTCGCTTATTGTTTTTCTAGTGAGAAAAGTATTAGCAAATAGAAAATATTAAGACTAAGAAATTGCTTTTTACTTTTAATTTTGTAGCATTATAGATTAGAACAGTAATTTTAGAACTGTGAAGAGAGATGTATTGCGTTAAATTAAATATTAAGCAATTTAAAATCCACAACATCAACAACAATAAAAAAAAAAAAAAAGAAAGACGGAAGGACAGAACAAAAACAAAACAGAACTCGATGAAAAGGATGAACATGTTAAATAAGAAAAGTAAACATTTAGATTTTGTTGAGGGGCCTGATGGCCGAGTGGCGGGGCCATGGATGTTTGTAGTGGTTCGGAATCCACTTTAACCCTTTGCACTCGAAGTTTTTTTTCATTCGTATTACCAGCAACTCGAAGCGATTTTAGTGAAAAGATCATATTCACATGTAAGTTTGATATACGCATTAAAAGAAGCGCATTATTTATATTGTTATTTGCATTGTCTCCGTAGCGGAGCCTTCGAGCTTGAAGACAAATTTTAAATGGCTCCGCTCCGGAGCCCTCGAGTGCAAAGGGTTAAACCATAGGTCCCCGTTTAACATGATCGTAGGGGGTATTAATACTCCGCGTCCGTAGCTTATCTTCAAGCTACTCGCCCCTCCTGGGTAGTGCTAAGTGAATAATGTCGATGCAGCTTTTGCCTTAAGGTATCAAAGACAATTATCTAAGTGTTCGAAAGCTGCATTAGAAAAAAAAAAATATTTTGTTGTTGTACAACAGGAATCCTTCCAAAGTTTTTTAGCCATCCTTCTCCTCATGCGTTAATACTAATTTTAAAATTAAATTACGAATAATTTAAAAAAAAAAACTTTCAGATTTTATCGGGAACTTAAAACATAGAACATAAACCAGCTCTAGTTTAATGAAAAATAAAGCACATAAATATTAAAATAAAAAAAAAGGTTGAATATGTTCCATTTTCCAATATTTGTTACATGAAAAAACACACATTAATATTTTTTATTGTTGTACATCAAAGATTCCCATAGCATGGTCAGTAGAATTTTTCTTAGCGGCTCGCTTTCTCATGTCAATTCTATTTTCAAAACTGAAGTTAACTCGACCCGCGGCTCAGTGGCAACGTGGCCCCGGAAGTGAGTAGGGGGTGAGGTTCAGGCCGCTGGCGGTTTTATTGTAGAAACTGTTTCAAAAAGCCAAGAGATGGCGTTTGTGATGTTCAGCATCTTGCTTTGTTAATCAGATTACCTGGTGGGAGTTTTCAGTTTACTCCCATACTATAAGAAACTTTTAGGGATAAATCCCCTAAAGTTCCTCCTGGAATGCACTGCCCTGCTTCTTCAACGTCACGAAGTCAAGTCAGACTTCTAACTACGGGTACTCCATCACAACAGAAGCTGCCCCTTTTCCTCCATCCATGAGTAATCTACTCATGGGGTCCGTCACGCATTACAGGACACTAAGGATTAGACACAACACAAACTGAAGTTACAGGTAATCATTTAAAAAAAACTTTCAGATTTTTCTAAAAGAGTAAAACATGGAACAACGATCCGGTTTTAGCTTAATGGATAAAGGAAATACTTTAGAAGAAGATTTTACTCAACGCTTTCTAATTAATTGCAAACTAAAAGATTTTAATTGTGTCTAAACATGCCATCCTGGATGTAAGAACATGATCTAAGATAATTTTTCCTTTATTTCTCATTTAATTGCAAAGAATCTCAAATCTCTTGAGAAATTAGTCATCTGAAAATATTAATTTCAAGAATTCATTCATGTATTTTATGATATTGTCAAAACCATGTATTAATTTAAAATTGCGTGCACCGAAGCAGCTATTGTTACCATGATACGGAATTCGGATCAATATAAATTTGGAAGTAAATATTTTTAGACTTGTATATTTAGATTGACAAACCATTTGATATTGTTGCACTTGATACACATCATCATCATACTTGGCTCAACAGCCCATGGTGTGCCAAAAACTTCTGCCTACTTTCAGATTTCGAAAAATGAGAATTTTTTCTTTTTACGGAGTAGGTTTGTTAGCCGTACGTTCACTCAACCCCCTGGTATGTCGCTCCACGTTTATATTAGTTCGGGACTTACTGTTTAACGTTGATTCCTAACCACTACAAACATCCATGGCACTGCCGCAACTCGAACCAGAAACCTGTGGTACCAAGCGCCAGTCACACTGCCCATCAGGCCGTTGTTGTTGATACTAACCAAAATGGTAGTATCAAGCTCAATATATATATATATATATAGAGAGAGAGAGAGAGAGATTAAATAGATAGATAGATATATCCTAATACTAGATAACAATTATTAACACATTATTTTGTACGGCCAATTGTCTTTCCAAATTTGTACTTTTGAAGCATTATATATACCATAAACAGTTGAAGGACGAATGATGGAGAAGGACTTTTATAGGTAAATGCCTCATATTTTCGAATCGTGCAAAAGTAAACTCCCGCCAGTTAGCGTAGCTATCTATGCACATTTTAAAAATAAATTTCCTCGTTTTTTAAAGTATGGACTACAGCGGAAGTTGCCACCAGGTTTTAACCTGAGTTTTAATGTATGCTCACAGCGCGTGTACACTGAATAGCGCGCACATCTTATAAAATTTATGATAAGACAATGGCCGATTTTGTTAAATAAAATAATAGATATTGCGGAAAAATAACAATAAAGACAGTAAAATTTAAATTGGGAAATGCTCAAGAGAGAGAACCCAATATAGTATACATTGTCACTGCTTAATGATTTTATATATTTACACAATTAAAACAATCTTTTTAATGTAAAATTAATATTTTAATAATGCAATTTTTTTTTAAAAAAGGAAATGATGCATACAAATGAATATTTTCTAATTTAAGGAATGTTGCCCGAAACAATGTCCAATGGTAATACAAAAGATTTTGTTTATTAGGTGTATTATGCATGCAGGTAAAATTAAGCATTTATAAATATTCAATGATCTCAAGCTCATTTAAAAGTACGTTTTATTAAAGGAATAATTATGATCGAAACGAATACGTCAAAATTTTTATTAAAAGTAGGCAAGCAGTTCACTTTTAAATTAAAAGGTAATGAAGCCTTTTCAGGCTTTTTGCGATAATCCTTTTATGTGAGAGACACCTATATAATCAAAATGCAATTTAAGATTACATATTTCTAACGAATACAATGAAGTCATTTCTGATATTAAAATATTATTATTCCTGATACATGCTAGAACGTTTGTAAATGTTTATTTAATGCTGTTGTAAATTAACATTTGTAAACATACTTCCTCCTACATACTGGCAAGAGTGCCCGCTGTGGCGTTCAGGAGAAATGGTCAATTAGACTCATGGCGAGTCCAACAAATCATTCTCCGTCCCGCGCTGCCGGACACTAAGAATTAGTCACAACAACAACAGAATTTTTTTCAATGAAATGTAATTATAACTCGTTACTATACAGAAATTGAAATAGAAAAAAATCCTTACGTTACTCAAAAATATAAGTCTGAATATTATGCACATACTTACACCATACCTATATTAATTAATATATTATGTTGAATAATCATCTGTCTCAATCTTAATTAAAACAAGTAATATAAAAAAAAGTTTTTTAAAGTCAATTTCTACTTTTTTTAGACTATATTGCAGAAAATCCTTTATAAATAATTTTCATTCATTTTTTTAAGTTTATCTGGCATCATTTATTGGTAGATACATACAACTTAAATCTAAAAAAAAATATATATAAAATTAATGAATTTAATTTAATTAATGAATTAATATTTGAAAAAACTTGTATTAAACATCCAGTGTCATCCACTACAAGTTCAAAAAAATGTATTTGAACTTGAGTGGATGAATAAAAAGTATATTATTAACGATTGAAAATTTGGGAGACATATATACTTTACAATACATTAATTAATTTTCAGTGAATTTTAGCATGTTTCATTAAAATGGCATTTTTTATAAGGCTCAGACAGTTTTAATTTTAGCATCAATTAAAAATGATAATGCTCTTTGAAATGAGGTAAAGATATAAGAGAAATTTTATTATACGAGAAAGATGTTCTGCAAGTATTTATATATTTATACACACGCTGATAAGAAACAAGCACTGATGAAAAGGATCTTTGGTGGGGAAGATAGAAAAGAGTAAACGCAATAATTGTTACAAATAAAAAATTAAATTATCTTCAATTAATTAAAAATATAGATAAAAGTATAAAACAAATTTCTAAAGGAATACAAGCTTCGATCATCATGAATTTCAAAATTACTTATAATAACTTTAATCATTAGTTATCTTCAAAATAGAGTAATTATAATCAAAATTGCTATTCTTTCTCGACTTATTATAAAAAACATGTGCCGAAAACAGAGTTATTTTCGATATCGGTTCTCTTTTCTTTAAAGCAGCGATGTGCATATGCATCTGAAAGCTCATTAATGTTATTTATGAGTAAGAATAACTCATTTTCATTTCATGTCTCATTAAAAAGAATTGCCTTTATTGAAGATTCGTTAACCAAGAACTTTGAACTTTTAATCAAAAAGTATTTAAAAATCCGGATTCTTTTCGTAGTAATGAGATTTTAAAAGTTGCAGTTTTTGTTATGGCAAATTATGAAATCATAAGGTTCGTTGAAAAATAAAAAGATTTCAAAAGTAGTCCTTTGTAAAATATATTTTGAAAAATTATATCCTCGAATTGTTTACAACAATGAATTTTAATTAATATATTAAGCTATTGAATCATCTGGCTGAATATTAATTAAAATAAAGAATACTTTAAATATTTGAATTTTTATAAATATACATTGAATAGATATTGTATTGTCTCATTTATTAATCATTTCAGTTGCATATTTATTAACTAGCTGAAAGTGATAAAACTAATTATTTAAGTCTAATATTCTGAATAAATTCTTCTGAATTCTGTATACAAATATATTTTATTGAATTTCATATTAATATATTGTTAATCAAAACAAATTGAAAAAAAAAATAGCTATTATGACCTTTAGTTTAATAGAAATGGATAAAGGGAAATTGGTGTCTAGGGTAAAAAGGGAATTTTGTGTCTAGCGGAAAAATTTCATTTTTTTCCCCACGACACCTTGCACGTGCTAAACATTTTTTTAAATCACGTAGTTGATGTATCTTAGTGCTTTGAAAAACAAATTTTGTACGAACACATGTAACTGAAAAAGTATTAAAAGCTGCATAAAATGTTAAATGTGTTGTTGTGTCTAATCCTCAGTGTTCTGCAGCGCCGGACAGCCATCCCAGTATAGTAGAGGCTGGTCTATTTGGAGTACCCAGGGTTTACCCTGCACCTCCGTGTAATTTTATTCATAATTATTATATTTTAAAAATTATATTTAAGTCAGAAAACATTAAAAGAGCACAAGCTCTGTGTCAAAATAAAAGAAGAGAAATTAATGTAAGCATATTTAAAATTTAAATATAGAAAAATCATAGTCGCTATTGTAGTAAATATTTAATAAAAAATTATTAAATATTTGAAATAAATTAACGTTAAACCTATACTTGTATCATTCCTTAAAAGAAGAAAGGAGAAAAAAGGGCAAAGTCTATATTACAAACATTGTAGGTTGTTTTGCATGGCAAGAAGTCTAAGTGCTTTTCCTCAGGTGTGCGGAGCGAATATTAAAGCGAGCGATTTTATTGGTTCGAAAAAGCGGGCGAGCAAAAATACTCACTCACAGGAAATTATTTGTTTACAAACATTAGCCTGGGTCAAAATGAACGGTCATCCCAAGAGTAGTCTACTCATAGATATAGGAATAGGGGCAGCTTCTGTTGTGATGGAGCACCCATAGATAGAACTCTGAAGAAGGAGGGCAGCGCCTTCCGGAAAGACTTTTAGGGGGAACTACCCCACCTTTGCGTATCGTATGGGAAAAACCCCTGAAAACCTCCACTATGTAGTCCGACTCACGAGGAAAGATGCTGAACATCCCAAATGCCATCGATTCTCCTCGATTTTTGAAACAGTGTCTACAACAAAGCGGCCAGCGGATGGAACCTCAGCCCTCGTTCGTTGCCAATGAGCCACGAGTCGGCCATAAAATGTTTTAGGTTAGCATATTAACGATAGTATGTGGAAATTATACTGAAAATGTAATGCAAATAATTGATTAAAGGATTCAATTTTTTTTTTTTTTTTTTTTGTCTTGATTCAAAAATTTAAGTAACCTACAAGTAAAATATTCGAATTACATTAGAATAACATAACTTTATATAGCTAAAAGAAACTCGTATGTGTCTCCGTTTACTTAGTATTCTTGAACCTGAGAAATCAGTTGTTTTTCTTTCTTATCTGGGGTGTAAATAAAAAGCATGAAAAATTCTTGTTAAATTTATTTTAATTAAACAAAAACTGCTATTATTTTTATGGAAAATTGTGTTTCTGAAATTACTGGTTGAAAATTTATTGACTTTCAATAACATTCCCCCAATGTTTACTAAGAAAAAAAAAATTAAATTTAGATATTAAATTAGACATTAAAAAAAAACCAGTACAATGATAGATATTTGAGTACAAACAAAAATCCCCCTCAACCCCCCCAAAAAAAAAAAATAATTAAGTTTTCTTTTTTAATTTAATAAAGAGTGTTAATTTTGATGCCAAGTTGGCGATAAAATGAAATTTTGCCACAGTTTTGTGTGTTTTTAATTAATTTCTAATTCACTTATTATTTGATTTTTAATCATTTTAGTTATTATTCCATATTTTCATATAATGTTTCTTTTGCAACCGTGTTTCCTCCTACGCACTGCAAGAGCGCCCTTTACGGCGTTCAGGAGAACTGATTATTAGGCCTCGAGACTCTCACCCGAGATTAAGTACAGCACAACCGACGCCGCCGCTGAGAAACGTTTAGTTTACTATGTCGCCTCCCAAGAGGAAATATCTTTATTTTCGGTTTAGAAATGGAATCCTTCCACGAATTTTTTTATTAGATATCTTTAGATGTGTTAAATATTGTCTATCTTTAATTTTATATGTATGTGGAGTTTGTGAGCATGTAAATAAAGTTGTGTGTTCTTAAACCTGTGTCTCAAGTCTCAACCCAACCACACCCTTTTACAATACAGCTGCACAATTTAATAGATAATTATATTTATTTAAATTATTTTTCCGCATTTAATTCCTTTTTCTTTTGTAATACTTTTTTCAATTACTTTTGTTTGATGAAATTTTATGTGATTGATTTTTCGTACGCATCATTACCCTAATCGCTTGGAGACAGGGAAAAAATAGATTACAATTGCATTTTACAATCTGTGAAATATTTTTTTTTTTTTTTTTTTTTTCCCTTCAACTAAATTTACCGAAGTTAAATACATTATATTATTTACTGATGCTAAACTGTGTCAGGTTATATCGTTTTACATGTTCTAAAACAAAAATTTTATAAGTTTATTTGTTAAAATATTTTTAGTTGTAACACTTAGAAGTGCGGTTGTGGTTTTTTGAATCTGTTACAACAATTAATTATTTTTTTATTAAGTTAGAAAATGTCAAATATTGAGAAATGTTTAATGTGCATGCGCGAAATGCTGATTTCTCCTTCCCCCCCATTATTAATCATTTATCAATCTCTAAAATATATTCTGCATTCATATATAAGAACAAATAAAAATACATTAAATAAATGAATGTATTATGTCTGAATATAAAATGAGTAAAAATTAAATAACAGATACAAATTTTAAAAGCGAATTACAAATTTAAAACGTGTCAAATCACGTACAGAAGTAGGATTGTATGATGTATTTTTTTCTATTAAATTTTAAAAGAGAATTGTTCATGATTTTTTGGTTACCAAACAGAAAAAAGGCTGTTGATTATATAAACCACAGGCCTTACCATGCTTTTTAATTCTCTTTTATTAGTTTCACCTGCATGTTTGTTTGTAACTGACTCTTTAGGCTCGATTTTGCCCTACTTTAAGCTATCAGATTTAAATTTAAACGTTGTAGACTTATCAAGGACAGATGACACTAAAATATTTTGATAAGTTTATTATCACATCATGATTAGGATCGCCAGGATTAGTGATTTTATTTTAACTTATGTACGCTTGTTTACGCTTGTTTGAGGGAGAAGGTTACATGGATATGATGCGTTTGAGAAGAACTCAGCGTTTGGAACAGGCTACGAAAGATTTGGCTGAAACCTTTATATACGCAAATCCACCCAAAAACCGTAAATATTTACTTTTTAATACGATTTTATTAATTTCACCTGTATGTTTGTATGTTTGTTTGCTTGTAACTGACTCTTTGGGATCGATTTTGCCCTACTTTAAGTAATCAGATTTAATTTAAATCTTGTAGACTTATCAAGGATCGACGACAATAAAATATTTTGATAAGTTTATCATATCATCATGATTAGGATCGCCAGGATTAGTGATTTTATTTTAACTTATGAAGAGCAATTTAACCCATGTAGAATGAAAGTACCTAAGGCACAACGGATAACGCGCCTGACTACGGATCAGGAGATTCCCTGTTAGAATCCTGGCTGGCTCGACGTATTCGCATTTAACCTTTGTTTTACTCACAATTAACTTATTGTAAGAACTAGTTCCAGTCCTCCGTACCGTGACCTCATTTAAATATTATAGTTTAAAAATACGCTTTTAAAGTTAATCAAACTAAAAAGTAAAAAATAAATTATAGTTTAAAAACACGCTTACTTTTAGTTAACTTTACTTTTTAGTTAATCAAACTAAAAGGCATTATCGAAAATGGCAATTTTTACATAGATGAATCAGATGGCTAGAAATGTATTACAAATAAATTATAGTTTAAAAAAACTAAAAAACATGCTTTTAGAGTTAATCAAACTAAAAAGTAAAAAATAATTGTTAGCATAAGAATAAAATGACTGATGAGAAAATTAATGTCATTGTTTTAAAAGCTTGGGGTGCTTTGTATGACATTTTTAAACTAACTCTGCATTTCGGAATGAAACTAGTGAAAAATTATAACGATTGATATCGAGCACCCCACGCTTTTAGAACAATGACATTCATTTTCTCATCAGTCATTTTATTCTTATGCTAACAATTATTTTTTACTTTTTAGTTTGATTAACTCTAAAAGCATATTTTTTAGTTTTTTTAAACTATAATTTATTTGTAATACATTTCTAGCCATCTGAATTCATCTACGGAATCATCTATGATTCATCTATGTAAAAATTGCCATTTTCGATAATTTGATTTGATTTTTAAAGCGTTAGTACATAAATTGTCTGCTGTTATTAACATTCGATTAATATTGAAAAAAAGTTAATACAACTTAATTGTTAATTTGAATTAGATTTGGGGAGACAATAGGCTAAAATTACAATATTGATAAATCATTCCCCTTCCCTCTGTATTTATTATATTTTTATCTATCATATAACCAAAAAAATGAACATAACCAAGAATTGTGATTCTTTTTTTTAAAAAATGGGATATTTGATATTAAATTAGCGATAAAACGGAATTAACGTCAGAATTCGTATTATCATTATTCTCTTTTTGATGAATTCAATTCATATTTGGAAGATATTTATTTATCGCTTGGCTATTTTTTACTTCAGGTCTTTTTGGATTTACTGAATTATTTTAAGTAATGTCTAATTTTTTTTTATTTTAATTATTATTATTATTTATTTTTATTACACGAACTTTTTGATGGACATAATAATAATTTTTTTCACATATTATTGTGAGAATTGCTTAGAGATATGAAATCACTGATTACAATAGCATTGCATTATTTATGCCCTATTTTCCTGTTAGAATATTTTTAATATTTTGCTTTCTTTTAATCTTCATTAATGTTCTTTTGCAGCAAAATTTACAGAAGTAAAGTACACGTTGTTATTTACTAAATTAGTTTTGTTTTATTATTTGAAGTCTGCGCCTTTCTGCTTGTTTGTGTTGAAATTATCGTGCCTTATAATTATACCTAAAATAGGTCATCGTGAATTATTATGCCTAAAATAGACTATAAAAATTTTTAATTAAATCGAAATCACTAAGATGAGGTGTACATATCTTAGGTATACCTTAAAGATTTCCATAGAGCAGACGCATTTTTTCATCGATGTTTTAATTTCGGTCGCTTCATTTGAAAACCAGAAGTTTTCGTTTGCTGAGCGTAAAAATGTCGGAAGTCGGACCTGCAGGGCAAGAATTGATAAAAAGAAGAGGCCCGACAGGAAGCGATGTCTGGAATCAGTCCTCGAGGAATCCACATTCTGACAGGGCAATGTCATCAGCTGGAGTTTTACATCAGCCTCAACAATCTATTGTGTGTGTGTGTGCGTGAGCTAGAAGAGGCGTCAGAGGTGCTATTTTTATAACGACTGCAATGAGGAAAATCGAGCTGAATCAAATAGAATAGGTTTTTTTTTTTATTATTTTTTTTTAATTTTAAATGAACTGCTTTAGATATACATATAATATGTTAGTATTACTAATTAGTAAATAAAATTTTAATAAAGGGATTCTCATTTTGTGTTTTTGCTCGGAAATCATTAGATGAAATTTAATTTAGCATCTTAAAAATGAATTTATAAATATAATTACATCACATTGGCGCAACAGCCCCGTTGTGGACCAAGGCCGCCTGTCTACAGGCAGATTTCAAAACATGAGATGGCTTCTTTTTTACGGTGTAGGATTACGCCCAACAGTCATGTTAGACTGGGACCTACAGTTTAAAATGGATTGCGAACCACTACAAACATCGATGGCACCGCCGGGACTCGAACCCAAAACAACTAGTACCGAGCGCTAGCCACTAGGCGATTCAGGCCTAATGTATATATATATATATATATATAACATTATTAAATAACATTATTATTATAATTACTTTAATTAATATTCCTTTAATCAAAGAAATGCATAATAAACATTTCTCATTGTGTATAAAGAACTGCAGCATTCCCAGAATGTATACCAAGAAACGAGACAATAATCTTTTTAATAATTTAATTTAAAAAATTATGTTTATTAATACAAGCAAAAGGCTTTCATGAATAAAAAATTTAATTGAAAAAAAAATTTTTTTTATAATAAAAAAATATTAAAATACTATTATATACATGTTTTAACCTTTCTGAGTTACGATTTTTTTTGTTAGCATTTTTCACATTTTTTTAAATTACAATATAGATATTAAGCTCTATTCGTTACCCACTGATAATGTTGGCTGCAAGTGTGCAGGAGGATTCCTGTTCAATTCCGCTGTAGACGTCCGTTGTTGTCACTGATTTCGAAAAAAGTAGATTCAATGGTGATCGTGACGATGTGAGTAGAGTCTCAGTCAGATTGCCTTGTGGAAATTTTGCGGGTTTTTTTCTCACAAAATACTCAAAATGTAAGGCAATTAGCCTTAAAGCAGTTAGGGCAGTTTTTCAATCATTACCTGTAGGTCGGGTTCATTACATATATAAGTGGGACACAAGGTCCACTGATGTTCAACAAAAAACAAAGCTAAAAAAAAAAGTATCGAATTTTTTTTTTTTTTTTTTTTTTAATACTGAGAGAATCGCAGCTGTAAAACATAAAATCTAAGTTAAAGCTTTTATCCTTAATCTGAAATCAAAAATTAAACTCCTATACTAATGGGATAAACCGAAGAGGCCCAACATGCTGTCTTGCATCTTTAACGAGTGGGGCCCGTAAAAGATGCCAGACAGCATAAAAATATCGCAATAAAAAAATCGTCATTTAAATTTAGCGTCATTTTTATGCGCTTATTATATATGTATATATTTAAGTTACATACATGAAATTTTTATTTACATTTACAGCTAATATATATTTATATTTTTTCTTCTTTATATTGATGGAAAGATTAAAATTCTAGATTTGGCAACCAAAAATCGTAAAGCTACAGCATTTATTACTGGGCCCAAAAAGTAAGACCAATTACTTTTTTTTCAAAAACTCTTTATTTATTCTTCCAAATTTATTTCATCGCCTTCAAAGTAATCCTCTCCGGACACAATGCATTTATGCCAACTTTTTTTTTCCAATCCTCAATGCATGCTAAAATGTCATCGGCAGGGATGCCCTTCAAAGCGCGCGGCGATTCACATTGAATCTCTTCTATCGACTCAAAATGGGTCTTTTGAGTTTAGGGAATAGCCAGAAGTTAATTGCATTGACTAAGAAAACTATTCTTTGATGTTTATATGAATAATTTTAATAAGATGCGTTTTTCTAGTTTAAAAATAATAATAAATTTTGAGTTTACCGTTTAAAAAATCTACTAAATAAAAATAACTTTTATTTGAAAGTTTCGTTTTTATATGATCTACGAAATTAACTAAATTCTATAACTATAAATCTAAGAAAATAATTGTCAAGCCTAAAATTTGTCTTCGCTGTTTTAAAAATTATGATTTCATTTATTATAGATACAATAAAATCGGGTAAAGCGAATCTACCAAATAAAATTTTTAATTTATAATTTTCTTTATACCTAGAAATCTGAAATAATTTAAAAATAAATGATTTAGACTTAGAAATAAATAAAAATTAGATTTAGAAAGATTTTTAAAGATATATTTTTAAATTTAGAAAAAAAATTTTCTGTTTCTATGATTTGATAAAATAGAAATAATTTAGAAATAAATATATCTTCTTATATATAAAAAAAAAAAAAAAAAAAAAAAAACTGTTTTCTCTGATATGTATGAGAAATAATAGGAAAAAAATTAGAAAATAGTCATTTTAAACCTGATTTTTTATTTTTGAGGGTTGAATCTATATTAGATTTATTTTTTTTCTATCTACAAAAAACTACTTTTTAAGAAAGGATTTTGCCTAGTATACCTTTAATAGACAAAAAGGAATATGAGTAACGTTTCAGACCTTCAAATCGGAAATTCAAATTCGAAAAGATGGTTTATTGAAAAAAGATAAAATGTTTTCGATATTTTTCTTATCGCTCATTTTTAATTTAGTTACATAACTAATTTATTTTAAGTATTTATGATATGTTAGTCAATTATAATTTAGTTAATTAATATTATATTTATTTATAAATTTGATTATTTAAATATAAATATGTGAATTATATTACTAAAACCGTCAATTTTATGATTAATACAGTGTATTTAAGATTTAATTTGTTAATTAAAATTATTTATCTTCCTAAATAAGAGATAAATGAAAAGCAGCTTAACCACAATATATATATATATATTTAGCTATATATATTTAAATTTAGCTCCTTCCAAAGCTAATGCTAAATGTGTAAAATAAAAAAGGCTAAATGTGTGTGTGTATATATATATATATATATATATATATATATACACTCATGTCCATAAATTAAGGATAATGAAGTTCAGGCAAAGAAAGAGACAGAAGCAAAACAAATTTGACTTATTTGTAAAGTCTATTTATTAAACAAAAGGTAAAGAGCAAAAAAGATGCTATATGTTTGACATAATTAATAAACATTGCGAATTTTACTCCCTGGAGCACATTTCAAAAAAGAACCTACTTACAAAAAACAGTATAACATGGTTAGTATGATGGTTAATATGGAGTATGTCTCCCGGACGATGCAATACAGGCCTTACAACGCCTAGGCATGCTGAGTATCAAATTAACAATCTGATCTTGGGGAATATTACACCACTCATCAAGCAATGCCCTCCGAAGTTCCAGTTGACAGGTGGGAAGGGGTTGACGGGCTGCAATTCTCCTGGTGGTAATGGTCCACTCATGTCCATAAATTAAGGATAATTCAGAATCACATCCTTAATTTATGGACATGAGTATATATATATATATATACATATATGTATATATATATATATATATACATATATATATATATATATATATACACACATTTAGCTTGAACAAGCTATTCATGGTCTTTGGAAGGAGCTAAATTTAGCTCAAGAGAAGATTGCACGGCAGAGTCCTTTCAAGTCCTGTCTTTTTCTATTCAACAAAAATTTATTTCGCATAACTGTATTTATATATACCAAGTTTCAATATCGTTTCAAAAGTAAAACTTTTAACGTTTTTTTTTCAAAAGTAAGACTTTCATAAAATCGTCTGGACCAGTTTCTATTTGAAATATATAATTTTAAATTAATTTAATCGAATATTTCTATTTTTTTTTATTTGAAGTTTTCAACAATTTTAATATCACTTTATTTATAGCTATAAAATTTTAATTTTTTTTTTTCATTCTTACATTCTTTCTTAAAATTAAATTGTTAACTTTTTCATCTTTTATTTTTATTTTTTAATTAATCATATTTTCATTTTTTTTATTTATTTTCGCCTACAAACTCTCACCCAAAGAGGAAGAAGTACACTGAAGTGACAAAAGTCATGGGATAGTAATATGCAAATTTTCAGATGGCAGTAGCATCGCGTACAACAGGTATAAAATGCGCAATGTTTTCGCAGAGCTTTCATATCTGTTCAAGTTATTCATTGTGAAGAGATTTTGACGTGATGATGACCGCACGACGGGAATTAACAGACTTTGAACGCGGAATGCTAGCTGGAGCTAGACGCATGGGTCATGCCATTTCGAAAATCGTTAGGGAATTCAACATTCCCAGATCCACTGTGTCAAGAGTGTGCCGAGAGTATGAAATTTCAGGCATAACATCCCACCATGGACAGCGCAGTGGTCGACCGCCTGCACTTAACGACCGAGACCGGCGACGTCTGCAAAGAGTCGTAAATTCTAACAGACAAGCAACACTGCGTCAAATAACCGCAGAAATCAATGTGGGACGTACAAGGGACTTGTCTGTTAGATCTGTGCGGAGAAATTTGGCTTTCTTGGGCTGTTCCAGCAGAAGACCGACTCAAGTGCCTTTACTGACAGAATGACATCGCTTGCAGCGACTCTCGTGGGCACGTGAGCATATCGGTTGGTCCCTAGATGAATGGAAAACCGTGGCTTGGTCCGATGAGTCACGATTTCAGTTGGTAAGAGCTGATGGTAGGGTTCGAGTGTGGCGCAGACCCCACGAAGCCATGGACCCAAATTGTCAGCAAGGCACTATTCAAGCTGGTGGTGGCTCCGTAATGGTGTGGGCTGTTTCTTCATGGCATGGACTTGGTCCTCTGGTGCGACTGGACCGAACATTGACTGGAAATGCTTATGTTCAGCTACTTGGAGATCACTTGCAGCCATTCATGGACTTCATGTACCCAAACAACGATGGGATTTTTATGGATGACAATGCGCCATGTCACCGGGCCACAACTGTTCACGATTGGTTTGAAGAACATTCTGGACAATTCCAACGAATGATCTGGCCACCTAGATCGCCCGACATGAATCCCATCGAGCATTTATGGGACATCATCGAGAGGTCTGTTCGTGCCCAAAATCCTGCACCATCAACGCTTTCACAATTATGGACATCTATCGAGACAGCATGGCTCAATATTCCTGCAGAAGACTTCCAACGACTTGTTGAGTCCATGCCACGTCGAGTTGCTGCACTTCGCCGGGCGAAAGAAGGGCCGACACGACATTCTGAGGTATCCCATGACTTTTGTCACTTCAGTGTATATTTCGCGCACCTTGCCCCTAGCTGAGTTTCGGGTATTCGGCTTAGAAATAGATTATCTGTCTTTAAATATTGTATGTCTCTAATTGTAAGTGTATCGTGTTTGTGCGTGTGTCAGTAAAGCTGAGAGTTCTCCAATCTGTGCCTCAAGTATCTCAACTCAACCACACCCAATTACAATCTGGCTGCCCAACCTGCACACTACAATACATTATTAATATTAAGGGGACCTGGAAAAAAAAAAGGAAGTACTAGAGAAGGTACCATGGATGGTAAAAATATTGGTTTTGAGATTATTATTAAGAAATAATTTAAAATTTAATACCTTAATAATTCCATTTAAAAGGGTATTAATGTTAAATTTAAACTGGAAACAGACATTTGACAGATTGCATTTACTATTTAAGATAATTTTATAAGAACTCGGCTAAAATATAGCTAAGGAAAAATGTATAAACACCTAAAAATAATATCATTTCATACAAGATATGGAAGCTAAGTGGTCAATTTTACTTAATAATATCTGTTACCTAGATCTACTAAGAAATTTTTAAATGTTAATGACTAGAATCCAAATAAGAAGATTAATAATGTACTTAACCATGCTACCATGTACACCATGCTACAAAAATAAATTTAATACAAATTGATGTTCTCTTACTTGATAGTACATTTGGATTGTTAATATATAGATATATCTTCCTATATATAAACTCATGTTTGTGAAAATTGCAACACCATGAAGGAATCGTCATAATTGAATGAAATTTAATACACAGTTGAGTGGTAGTGGTACAAATAAATGATTAAATGTTCAAAGCAAACAAACAATAACAAGAGATCGGAATCAGTACTTTGTGTAGCCACCACGCGTCGCAATAAGTGCTGCTACACGACGTGGCATGGAGTCAAACAAATTTTGAATGTCTGCCTGAGTAAGAGCATTCCATATTGTTTGTATGCGCACCCAAAGTTCGTCTGCAGAAGCAACAGGACGGGGATCACGAGCGAGACGCCGACCAACGAAATCCCACACATGTTCAATCGGCGACATATCCGGGGAATACGCAGGCCAAGGAAGAAGCTGTACCTGCCGCGTTGCAAAGAAGGATTGAACAGACCTGGCGATATGAGGGCGGGCATTGTCCTGTTGAAATACAGCGCCTGGCAAGCTTTGAAGGAAGGGAACAGCTTGGGGCTATAGAACTTCACAGATGTACCGGTTGCTGTTCAGATTGCCCACAATTCTTAGCAATTGAGATCGTCCATGATATACCATGGCACCCCAGACCATAACTCTGAGTGTTCGTCCACTGTGGCGTTCGATAATGCACTCCGGAATGTGGCGTTCACCGGCATAGCGTCTGACACGAATGCGGCCATCATGGTACCACAAAATAAAGCGGGATTCGTCAGAAAACACGACATGCTGCCAATCAGCACGCCACTCTCTATGCTGAGCGGCCCATTGTAGCCGCAGGTGGCGATGGTTTAGCGTGAGAGGGATCCTGTATAAAGGAGTCCTTGCGCGCAGTACACGCTGCAGCAGACATCTACGAATTGATGAAGCACACAATGAAACACCTGTAGCTATTGACCACTGTGCTGCCAATTGTCTAGAGGAAGTTGTACGGTCCGTCAGCGCCATGCGGACCAGGTGTCTATCATCGCGAGCTGACGTCACATTTCGGGGTCCACTCCCGGATTTCCGAGTTGTCCGACACTCGTCCGTCCACTGCTTCCAAAGACGCATTACTGTGCTGCTGTTACGCTGCACACGAGCGGCTACTGCACGATAAGACAATCCAGCTTCACGAAGGCCGATGATTCTCCCCCGTTCAAACTCTGTAAGTTGTTCAAATCTCGCTCTCTTTCGTCGAAGAGGCATAAGTAACGATTGAGCTAACGTTTACCTCTAGCAGATAACCACCGATAACCATACACACCTCGCTACAGCCGTCTATTTATTCGGATCCATCCGCCGTTCAGAGGGCACTGCTCAGCATACGCATGCGATACGGATTTGAAATTCTAATCATTTGCATACCATGCGCTAATTTGCATTTCCTGAAAATTTCAGCTCACTCGCGAAAGTCCTTCATGGTGTTGCAATTTTCACAAACATGAGTTTATATAATGTGTCTCTCTCTATGCTAAAATAAGAAAGAAGAGTACGTTTTAATAAAAGTTGTACATTTAAAAATTCTATGAATCTTCTACACAAAAAATATTTTTAATAGCAAAATATATTCATCTTTATCTGATAAAAATAAAAAGAGAAGTAAAGAAAATATTACGAAAGAAAGAGTAAGACATCACATTCAAAAAATTAGAAAAATTTTACACAAGTCTCAAAAATGTTTTTTTATGAAATGTGATATATTTTTATTTTAATTGCAATTTTCTCAATACAATTATTATAGAATTTTTATAAACCCTTTCTACAAAAATATTCTACTCATGTGTTTAATTCATCGCCTATAAACGTCTTTTGCATTTTTTGAATATACCGAAATGAGGTTTTAATGATATTTGTGGAATTAATTGTTTTATATCAATTTTAGTTACCAAAAACTTCATTTATTTTAAGGAATTTTCAAGTTGCTTGTAGTTTAAAAATATGTTATCAAATTTCACATTTCATATATTTAACTTTTTTTTATGTTTTACATAAAAATTCCTGTGCTTCATGAAAATAAAATTTTAAATTTACACCCTTATTTTTTAAGATATTTTAAATCTCGTCTTATTCTTTTTTTCCCCGGTTGTTTTACCACCTAATAATGGGTAGAGAAGTAATAAAATAGAGCGCGTCCCCTAATTCAGAAGTACAAGAAAGTTGGTGTGAACATCTTCCTTCCTTTTCGTACTAGAGTTGGCGCAATATTGCCCCTTGGCTTCTTTTCTCTGAACGTATTTATGTTACGAACAAATTCTGATAAATTCCGAGAAATACATGAAATTCTTCTTCTCAAGTCATACATTTATTTAACTGTGTGCTTACTAAAAAATAGATACAAAAAATGTCATTTTGTTTATAACTCTGATCATTTTGTATGAAATATAATAAAACATTACAAAAAAAAAAAAAATTATAAATTAATGTTTTAGTTTTTAATCATTTTGGAGGGAAAATATTAAACAAGAAAATTTATTAATAGAATATAAATGCCAAATATTTAGAAAAAAAATTAGATTTATTTACAGTTTAAAAAATGAACCGTTTCTGTTGAAAAGCTTTGTATGATAGAAATATTTCTCGCTTCATGCCATCAGCATAGAGTAGTAATCCCCAGCAGTAAAGATTGCTGCCAAAAATCGCCAAGCTATTATCGTTTATGTTAAACTACAAAGTAAAAAGTCACGTGAGGTGTATAATTACTCGAGGATTATGTTTACTCCAAACTGGCAACCCTGTTGCGCATTCTATTACATTGCTACAAGAAACATATTCTATTATATGCCTAAATGCAAACGATAATTTTTCAAAAATTACTACCGTTCGGCCTGAATTAACCAAACGATTTTTTATTATATATTTCTTAGATATTCTGGATGAATTCTTATTGACCATCTTAAAAACAGAAAATATTAATGATAAGTAATGAATATAGATTGACTTTTTTTTAATATTTCTGAAAATTAATATTTTACGTTGCTTCTTTATGTGGAACAATCGAAAAGAAATTTTTGTTGCGATTCATTAAAATTCTATGTAATCTCTCTTTTTCATTATCTATTATCTCGTTGAAGTTACATCCAATTTTCCTGTCAATATATGTATTTTTAACTAGTACAGATAATTCATATTTATTTGGTATTAAACATTTATAATTTATTCCCTGTAAGACGGAATATTGCTGCTCAACTTCAAAAGATTTTTTTTTTTTCAAACTAGTCTCAATTTGCTATCCTCCTTACTTTTTTCTATAACTTTACTATCTAATTTTCTATATCTTTTACTATCGAGTAACTTCAGAAGAGTCATATGCACTTAAAAGAAATAATTCGACTTTAAATTTTTTTTGTACAAATTTTGCATTTATAAGTTATAACTATATTTGATGAGTTAGAAAATTCCAAGAATTTTTCGATGTATATTGATGTGTAGAGTCTTGTTATCAGAAAATGCTCCATAATTTTATAGTGATAAACGTTATGAATGTAGTAATCTAGTAGTAATATTTTGTAGAATGTATAACATTAGTAATTCAGTATGTGACATTATGCGATTCATGCATTTCAAAGTTCATTCTTCTCTCTTTAAAAAAATTACAATAATTTTTTATTTTTTATTTTTTTTTTATTTATTTTTTTTTTTTTGCGTGTGTACATTTTTCTTAACTTATACATATCAAATTTTCAAAGAAAATGTTTATAAGAAATAAAAGTTTATTTCTATATTATATTTTTTACATCTGTGCTTTTAGGAACCGATACAAAATTCTCGAGTAATTTATTTAAAAAAATAGTTGTTTTAAGTTTTTATAAATTATGTAGTTATATGAATTTTGTCAAATGTTTGTAAGAGACATATCAAATTTTATCATTACAGTTCTAATACAGAAAACGAGTTGACTTCTTAAAAGTTGATGCATTGTGTTGTAATAGAAAATTAAATTGACAAAATAAACTTTTTGAGTAAAAAACTTTCAAATTTCAGCATTATTTTTTTAAAAATATAGTTCTTTTAATTTGCACATTTGTCGTGAATAAATCTGAAACGGTTTTTTTAAGTATAAAAATAGAAATGATATTTTATTTTACGTCATTTTAAATAATAATAATAACAGTAACACTTTATTTAAATATATCAAAAAATTGACAAAGAACCCTTTTTTTAAATATATACAAAAAAATTGAATTTAAACACACACATACGAAAAAAAAAAAATATTTAAAGAAAATTAGTCAATTAGTCTAACAAAGTATTGAAATAAGCTTTTATTTTTTATAAACATTTTCTTTGAAAACAAACATGCAGTTTAAAATGGGGGAAAAAAAAAAACCCTTAAAATTGAAAAAAATTGTCAGAAAAAAGAAACTTCAGAAACTATGAATCCCATATTTTATATTGCTGTAAAATGCTTATCACTAAAATATTATGAAGCATTACTTGATAATAAGAATTTTAAAAAAATCCACCAATACAAATATCAAAATTAGAATGTCGAAACTTGAAAAAGAAGTCAAATTATAAAGAAAAAAAAATATGTCGGGATATTTAATAAAAAGAGCACTCTGTTGTTCATAACACTCATCATTTTTTAGAATCAAATATTTTTTTTTTTAAATTAATTCAAAATTCTACTTATCACAGGATCAAACTGTAAAAATAAAATCATGCAAGTTTAATTACCAGAGAAACTATAACGTATTATTGTAGATTATATTATTATAGAGATGTGTAAGTTCAATACAGGTAATCAATGTTTGATTTTCAATTTGTTGGATATCCTTCAACATTCATAATGATATGATCTATCTTTATCATCTATCTTTAAGTTATCAACTTGGCGGTGGCATAGATATTTGTTAGAAACATTACATTTGGACCTAGTGTTTAACATGGATTACAGAATTCGTGGTTCAGAATCCACGTTAAACAATAGGTCCCAATGTAACTAGCCTAAAGTGTGCGAAAAATTACTATAGAGCGACAAACCAAACCAAGCTTTCTTTATCAAACTTAATAAACATCTGTCATCACAAGTGTAGCATCTAATCAAAACATCTAAACTACTAAGCATTAGATACGTATATATTTTTTATTTCTTTTTCTGTTTATTTATTTATTTATTTAATCTGAGTTTCTACGAACAAGTGAAAAAATTATGAAAGAAAAGAGGATAAAAATCCAATTGAAAGAAAAAAAAATGATGGAAAGAATGATAGATTAAAAAAAAAACACTTAAATTCATATCTGTCAACTTTCAACAGAATAGAGATAAGAAATTTTTATGAAAAAGATTATATTCAAAATTCGAAATATATTTATTAATTTTTAAAATTTTCAAAGCAAGAAAGATTATAAAAAAATAGCCAAAGGAAACATTTTTACAATCGATTTACAAATTTTATCTTTCTTAAATGATTTTTGAAAATTCTATTTTATTCTTATTATTCTGTTGAGATTTTTCAATTAAAATGTTCTCAAGAGTTTTAGTTTTTATCGAGCAATGGAATTTAATTACTTAATACAAAAAATCGTATCACATTAAACATTTCTGTGAAGTACAGTTAATACTTTAAGATTTTCAGAGTTTTGGAGGCTCAATCCTTTACTACCTTCATTTGCTAAACCATGCATTTTCGTTTATTAATTAAATACTTAAAGAATTGATACTACAGCTTTGATAGGATGTGTTACCTTCAAAAATTATTATTATTAACAGAAATTAAAAAAATTATTAAGAAGAGTTTTCTTTAAAAAAATTAAACGAAAACACAAAGTTTTAATTTCATCGTGGAGCTAACGTAATTATTGCAATTTGTTTCCGTGATTAAGTTATCAAGGAATCTAACATTTGAATTACATTTTTTTTTCATTGAATCCTAATGTGTCTTTTAAATTTATACTCCAAGACGGGGGGAAAAGGATGTACTAAGAAAAAATTACTTGATTGTGAAGAAATTCTGTACGAAATAAATTTAAATCCAATGTAATAATTTATTAAATTTCAGTTTACAATAAAGGAGTATATAGAATTCCAGGGCATAGTAACCAATTATCTGAATCTTGTGCAAAAATGTAGACGTTCAATTTTTTCGAATTGAATTCTGACTTTGGTTGAACCAATATCTCGTGTTGGTTCGTAATGAGATGGGCTCACAAATAATTGAAGAGTATAATCATATGGGAAGATATGCAATTAGGCTAAAAGAAATAAGGTGGTCAAACCATTCCATTCACCCCATTTTCATCCCATTCTGATTACTCTTCTTTAATGCGAACATTTCTTTTTTATTAGAGTGTACATCGCTATTATGATACAAAAATATTTCATATTTCTGGCCATTTCAGATAATCACTTGACGCAAATCCTCTTGTTTTGTTATTTTCAACATTTTGAGATGGCTTAAATATTAAAAATATGAGATTTTGCACAGTTATTCTGAATGTGTAAGAGTTGTGATAGTTGATATGTTATTCACAGATGTCGTGAGCTATAAAACACTATAAAAAGTAAAACACGAAGGAAAGAAAACAATGCATTAGTACGAAAAAAAAAAAAAATGCTTACTTTGTTCATCTCAGAAAAACTAACAATAAAACGATATTTCCTAAAAAAAAAAAAAAAAAAAAAAAAAAAAAAAAAAAAAAAACCACTTTTAATTATATTATTTCCTTATACGAACAGCAACATTTTACATCTGGGAGGTATAGAATTTATCAAGATATTAATAAGGAACTAATGCTTTCTTTTCTATTAACAAGAAGAGCTTTTTCAGCAATTATACGATTTGTGAAGGCAACAGTGGCCAGCAACTTGTCTACCTAGAACATCCAACAAAATATAATTTCAATACTAATACACAATCTCTAGATATTTATTTAAAAGAAATTTGGAGAATCGTTTCGAAATTGATGAAGATAATCTAAAATAGAAATCACCTGGGGTCTTTTAACAGCATACCTGGCCATTTTGTAACGAATAACGGTGGGAATTCTTGTGTACTAGTATATGATGCTTTTTAAGTATTATTCACGAAATTTATTTGGAGCTTGTTCTGTTAAATCATGAGTAAAGAGACACTGAACATATCAAGGAGATTTTCTAAGAAATGAATATGATCATGAGTATTATCTTATCTATTTAACTATTATTTGATAGTTAGATGTGAGAATACGATAGCTAAAATATTGATAAGCAATTAGATAAAAAAAATAGGAAATTTGAAATATTCATTTAAATTTTTGTTAAATAAGAATAAACAAAGGTTTCACATCAATGTAGATCAAATGATGTGAAATCATTGCCGATAATTAAATAAATAACTTAGATATAAAATCCAATCAATCAGCCAATCAACGAAAACTTTTCTATGCTTTCTAGAAATATGGCAACATTGAGATTTAGAAAATAATTTCCCGCGCCTTTGAGCGCAATTGGCGGATACTCTTCTGTGAGGTGTAAATAGTGCTGAGATAGTTATTGGTATCAATCTTGTTTATTGACAAACAAACTGACGTATTTCATCGAGTTTTCTAAGTGATCGGATACGTTACTTTGAGAGTGATAAAGAGAACTTCAAATAATATATTTTATCTTTTAAATTGAAATATTTTATGCGTAATGAGACAACTGATGGTCATTTCCAGCTGATAAATAAATTTTCCCGCCAATATTGCTTGTCCGACTCATGATAGCTGAATTCTGTTTACTTACATTCCTTTACCACTTATTTGTTTCTGATAAAACATGAGTGTAACAATTCCTAACGAGCAAGAGATCCGTGAAAGATTTCAAGAATTATGTGCAGATCTAAACATGGATGGGACCGCTACAGATGAAGCGTGGCAATCATTTCTAAAAATCAGCAGCACTTATACATTAGAGGTAATTCATTTTATATTTTTAATTTCTGATGTATTGATTTTTTATTTAATTTTTAAAATCATATTTATTTATATTTTGCGTTCGAGGCATAAATCTAATCGAGCGATTGGATTTATTTGAATCAGCATTTATTCATTAAATTAAGATAGAAACAAAATCTTGCTGGGTTTTTTCTTTTCTTTTTATCGATTGAACCGAAAAATTTTTTAAAAAATTGCATAACCTGTCGCATTTCAATCCGATCGTGCGATTTCATGTAGGCCGTAACCTTGATGCCGAATATAACATTTTTTTTATCATTAACGCCGTATCAAAATAACAAAAAATCTGCGTTAAATTTCGTTCTCAATTGTGCAACTAATACATATATTTTTTTGCACATTTTTTTTTTGTAACGATTTAAAGCATTAAAATAATCACGATCAATACAGAAATTAATTTTGTATTGATCGGGATTATTTTGGATCGGGTTTGGATAGTTTATGATGTATCATTCTTATATTTATTTTATGGTTTTTTATGTAATATATTATTCAGATATTTCTCTGTTTTGTTTTTCACAAAATATATTAAAATATTTTAAATACATATTTCGAAAATTTTTCTGTAAAACATACTTAATATTCAATTATTTTTGTAATGAAAGTTTTCCATTTATTTATGACATTTTGATAAGATTTTAATTATTAATTAAAAGTGTTTAATTATTTATTCATTCCTGATGTTTTCGATTTAAATAAAATTATTTGATCAAAAATATGAAATATAAACAATGTGGTACTTATTCATTTAGGGAGATCCTATGCATTGGCTAGCCTGTGCCTTATATGTAGCATGCCGGACAATAGCTGTTCCTACTGTTAAGGGGAGCCTTGTTGAGGGCAATTATGTTTCATTGACCAGATTGTTAAGGTCTTGTAAATTTAGGTATGTATTTATTGTAATTAAATATTTATATTGATCTCTTATTTGGCATGTTTATGACATTAGTTAGTAATTTATTTAAACTGATTTTTGTGAAGAATTTTGCATTAATACAATTTTTAAATTACATTTTACTTATTAAGGTAGATAATTTTTGTACATTCTCTTATATTGTAAAATGATGGGCTTTTACATAAAACTGAATTTAATTTGCATTTTTTTTTTAAAGCCAAAGAGGTTTGTAGCTTATTTAAATATTGATTAAGCTCATAAATAAAATAGTAATTTTTATTTGATAAAACATAATATTTTAAATTTAATTAACCAATTTAAAAAAATATTTTTTAATTAATTTCATTTTTAATTTTTTTTTTTTTTAGCATTGTGCAGTTTTTTAATAAAATGAAAAAATGGGCAGACATGGCAAATCTACCTAAAGAAATGCGTGATAAAGTTGAAAGGCTAGAGAGAAGCTTCAATGTTTCAACTGTAATATTTAAAAAATTTGAACCAATTTTCTGTGATATTTTTAAAAACCCATTTAAAGACCCCCCTCGTCCAGCAAGAAGTCGAAAGCAAAGGTATTTATAATTTTTTTTTTTAAATCTTTTTAAATGGAACATTGATTGTGCTAATACTTGGTTCTATGCTGATTATTTTGTTCAAATATTTATAGGAGAATTCCATGCACATCTTCAGAAGTGTTTTCCTTTTCTTGGACTTTATTTATAAGGGTTAAAGGTATCTCATTATTTTTTATATCACTGTCAATATTTTAGTTTATAAGTTTGTTATATTATGTTTAATATATATATTTTTTTGTTAGGTAATTTTCCTGCCATATCTGAAGATTTAGTTAATTCTTTTCACTTACTTCTGTGCTGTGTTGATCTGATATTTAGCAATGCCTTATTAGCTGAAAGAAAAGATATTTTGAATGAAAAGTTTATAGGTAATATGCATAGAAACATATGACAATGTTTCTAATTTTTTATATTGTTTTCATATTTAAAGAAATCAAAAGAAAGATGCCTGAAATTTTCTTTAAAGTATCATAATTAGTTACTATTCCCTTTTTAAGCTATTATAGTTAGTAGTTCTGTCTTATATAGTTTTTAAATAAAATTTTTTGTAGAAATTTTTGTTAATTAATTTGACATGAATTTTCAAAGGTTTTATGTTTCCTACTCTTATTTGTATAGACCAAATTATAAATTTTTAAACTAACAGTTCAATATGAAATTATTGGACATATATTCAGCCTATTTAGTTATACTAAAGTTAAATTAAAATTTCAAATGTCAAATTTATTTGTGAAAACTATATAAAATAGCTGTACTAATAACAAATTCAAAGACACACCGGTTATTAAAGGATCAACTCTATTTTGTTTTGGCAGGTCTACCTCATAAATTTGGTACAAAAGATTATACACCACCCTTGGAACCACCTTGCATTATTGATTTATTGTGTGAAAAACATCAAGGAATAGCTGTTGAAGCAAAGCAGATAAAGGAGCACTGGTGGAAGCCTTACGTAACCATACTTATGGAAAATAAGGTAAATGTCTGATTAAGAACAATGAAATTAAAAGACAATCAAGATTGTGTTTTAATGTTGAACTTTAATATAGATCTATCTTTTTATAATGGAACCTGTAAATTTTTTGCTTTTATCATATTAAATTAATCAATTCATATAATTTATGTAATAAAAAATATGCCTAATTACCCATTTTTTCACCAAGTATAAATGTGGCCAATAAAATTTGACAACATAAATGAACTGAAAAAAATAATAATAATGTATAATAATAGTAGTAAAATAATAATACTGCATATAAGAATTTAAAAAAAAAGAGAAATTATAATATTAAAAAAAAAAATCTGAACAGCAGGCTATAAATAAATCTAAATTTCTTTTAGAATTGCTGAAAATAATTTTCAGTATAAACAACAAGACCTTAATGTGATCAAATATGAAGTTGAATGTTTTGAACAGTGGCTTAAAGTAATTTGTTATACCATTCTGTACTATTTCATAGGCACACAACTTTTTATGTGGACATTTCCTTGTAGGTCAAATTGAATTCATAGTTGACAGTGAAATAAATGTTCCTGCTTATATCTTTCAGTTCATTACTCTTATATACTTTCTGGCAATAATAATAATAAAAAAATACCTACTTATTTTATTTTTATATACATTGATTTTTTTTTAATGGTGACAAAGAACATTCTCTAGTTTACCAATATAAACTGTTGAAAACCCACTTTGGCAATAGGTCAAGGACAATGTTATTTTTTATTTTTGTGAATAAAATTTAATCTAATGAAGCTATTTTTTTATTTCATTTCAATAATTTTAATGTATTAGAGCATTTGTTTATTCATTTATTGATCGCTTCGTAATAAAATGTGGATATCCATTCGATGATTTAATATTTACATGTGTTGCAAAATGTACTCATCTGAAAGAAAAATTTTTTCATTTTAACTTTCAAAATTGTGATTTGGTTGTTTTCAGCGTTTTATTGATGATTTATGTCAAAAAGGCTAAACATATTTGGTTATTTACAATGTCTTTTAAAAATTAAGGAAAACTTAATTTGTTTTTTTAATTAAATTGTTTTTAGAAATTAGTAAAATGAACAAAATGCTATGATTCAAAAGGTTTTGATATTTGTTTGTAATAAGAAGTAACTATATATTTCCATCTGTTTGGAATTTCTCATGCACAATGTTTTGTGCCAAACTGTTACTAGTATCTACATTTTCTACATTACAGTCCTAAGTTTTGTTTATTGAATTCAAAAAGCAGTGAGAAAAGATAAAATGAATATTGGAAAATTCTTTTTTCCTAAATGGAAATTGAGGAGATTCTCTAACCAATCATACATATTTTCCTCCATTGAAATTATTTTAGTTTTAAATTGTGTGAATTAGTATTTTGACAATTGCAGACAAAAACATTAAAAAACACTGCATTAAATAATTGCTTTTAAACAATATGCATAAAATTAATATGTAATTTCATACTTATCGTTTTTATTTTTCATTCTGCAGGTTTTAAAAGGAAAGTTAGATTTCCTTACAGGATTGTTGGACACCCAAAATTTTGAGCCAAATAGGTGAGACACTTAGATTATCAGGCATTTTTAATTAATTGATATTTATATTTTTTAATCTATTTCTCTCCCCCTCTGCATTATAAGTGTTTTTTGGTGGTGGTAGTGTTTAAAAAATTTATTAGTGTAATATTATAGTTAATTAATTGGATGTGATGATAATTTTGTTATTGAATTGATTACTTTCAAGTAGAATTCCCTTTTTTTTTTCCGTGTTTTTATTGATTTATTTAATGTAAGCAAAATACTCCACCTTAAATAAAATTTCTTAATATTCTTTGTCAAAATTCTATATGGAAAATATTTCTGTGCTTTGTTAAAAATCATTTGTAACGCAAATTTCTGTTTTCTGCACATTATAGATATAGACATCTCATTCATTATAAAAGATTGCATCTCTTGCATTGCGAATTTATTCATGTGATTCTTTATTAATTTATTATGCAATTCTTTGTTTGAATTGCTGATGCTGATAAAAACTACAATGTTGTAAAACTTTTCCCTTTTTCTTCTTTTCTTATTGAATAATAATAAAAAATCTTTTTTGCTAAAAATTCTACCTATTCCTTTATTGAGGATTTTTTAATTCTTTTGTATGTTTCATGATGGATTAATTGGAATTTTGCTAGTTGTAAACTTACAAATACCTTATTATTAAAGAAAGAATTTATCTATCTGTGAACCAAAAGAAAAATTACATCTATTATAAAGCTATTTATGTGTTAACTACTTTATAGAAAAGGATATGTTCTAGAAGACTTCTAGAAATAAAATTAAAGTAAATTAAAAATTAAATTCCATTTTGATGAAATAAAAGACTAAAGAGTTAATACAAAATTGAAAACTATAATTTAATTATTAATTAATTTTCACATTTGATTGTCTTCATAAGTGTTTTTACATATAATGGAATTTTATGTTTTTCATAAATACAATTTTTCTTATTTATTTATTATTGTTTTTATAGTAAAGCTGTTAATAAGGAATATGAAGAACATGTTTTAAATGTGGGAGATTTCGATGAAAGAATATTTTTGGGTGAAAATGCAAGTGAAGAAATTGGAACTCCAGCTAAGGGCTATCATCCTGGTATATCAGAGCTTGCTGAAAAAATGAATGAAATTAAAGGAAACTTACAACAATATATGCAAGAGGTAGGTTCTACAATATTTTGTAATTTGGGATTATTTTGTTTGTTTAATATTTTAGTATATTTGAAATAATTTTATTGAGTTGTCATCTTTATATTAGTATTTTTAAGATATGACATATATATGTTTTGATTGTCCTTGGCTACTTTGACATTTTGTTTACATGTTTACTTTAGTAGACGCAAAATTAATTATTACATCCAAGTAATTGTTTATAGCTTTATTTTCATTGGTTTATTATTTAAACTAGAGTTTTCTTTTTCTGCTGATACATGTAATAATTACTGTATTATTATTTTTATCTACAGTCACCAATAGATATAAAGATAAATTTATCATATAAGTATTTTGACATTTCATATACTTGCAGTCAGCCTAAGTTGATTGTGCTTAATACACTGTAGATGAATAAACAATCTCTCAAGCCAAAAGTGGATGCTCCGTTTTTGCTTAAAAGGAATTTATATGCTGTGTACATCACTTCAAAAGATAGTCAATTGATCATTAATATTGCAATTTTTTATGTACTTCTCACTTAAAGCTGTTTTAGCAATTGATTTGGCCAAAAAAGGATTGTTTTTCAGAAAATTGATAATCTCCCACTAAGAAAGGAAAGTAGACAATTAGAATGTATTGGGGATAGGTACTTACAAGCACAAGTCACAGATCGTGTGTAACCTATTTGATTAGTACTTTATACTCATGAAGGTTATGATTAAAATATTAAATATATTGTTGTTCTAATGCAGCGGGTAATACAGACAGTTAATCTTTATGCCACAAGCAAGGGCTGCGCCTCTGTTACTCATTTAGCATTACCCAGGGGGCATATGTAGCTTTGAAAATTTGCTACATGCGCAAGTAACACTAGCCCCACAATGCTCTGATCATATTAGACCATAACCTATGGTTTAAAATGGATTTCGAACCACTACAAACATCCATGGCACAGCCAGGATTCAAACTCGAGACCTGTGGTACAGAGTGCCAGCCACTTGGCCATCAGACCCAGGACCCTTGTGTCACAGTGTTTGTTACCAAATTCCTTCGAAACGGCTTGACCAATTCTTATGAAAAAATTTGTGCATATTTGGTAGGTCTGTGAATCGGTCATAAACTATTTTTTAAACACCTAAGTGATAAGGGTGGCTCACCCCTAAATATTGTTTAAAATATTTTCGGCAAAATAATGTAGTATTAACAATTTAGTGGTTTTTTTTTTTTTAATTTTTTGGTCATGACATTACAGCACGTGTGTTTAAACGAAAATTAAAGTCTTTAATCGGCTTCATTACAAAATTACATATATTTGGCACCACACGTCGCTGGATGTATTCGGTTGAGTGGATTACCCCATGCTCACATTTTGATTTGGTTCATCAACAAAATACGTCCTGAAGAAATCTATAGTTTAAATTCTGCAGAAATTCCAAATTTGTCTACTGATCTATTATTGTTTGATATTGTCACTACAAACATGATTCATGGCCCATGCGGCCATCTGAATCGTTCATCGCAATGCATGGTAGATGGAAAATGTAAAAAGTGTTTTCCTAAAGATTTCTCCAATGCTACGGTCAGACATGTCGACGGGTATCCAATATATCGTCGAAGTACCGATAATAGTGGGCAATCATTTACTAAAACTATCAGTAACGTAGACATTGAGATTGACAATCGTTGGGTTGTACCATATTCACCTCTGCTGATTAAAACATTCAATGCTCATATTAATGTTGAGTTCTGCAGTTCGGTAAAGAGCATCAAATATATTTACAAGTATGCGAATAGAGGAAATGATATGTCTGTATTTAGAATTGAAAATACCAATGTGAATGTTCCTCCATTGAATAACAACGATGAAATAACGAACTACCAAATTGGCCAGTATATCAGCTCCAATGAAGCAGTCTGGCGTATCTTCGGTTTCCCAATTCATGAACAGTTATCTATTTAGCTGTCCATCTTGAAAACAGCCAGCACGTATTTTTCACTAATGAGACAGCGCTTGATCGTGTTATAAATGCACCAAAAACTACACTCACCAAATTTTTTTAATTGTGAATCGTGCGGATGCCTTTGCACAAACACTACTCTATTCAGAAGTACCACTCTATTTTACGTGGACTCAATCAAAGAAATGGATGCCCCGCAAGCAAGGCACACCAGTTGATTTATGCCCCGGTTTATTCAAATCAAACAATTTGGGTCGTGTATATACATTCAATCCAAGGTAGACTGAGTGTTTTTATCTGCGTCTGTTGTTGGTTAATGTCATCGGCTCATTGTCATTTCAAGATATGCGTAAAGTAAATGGACAACACTATCCAATGTATAAAGATGCATGCTTTGCACTAGGTTTGCTAGAAGACGACAATTATTGGGACAGTATGCTTACTGAAGCAGCATTAAGCTGTACGGGAACACAAATTCGCTACAGTGTTGATTACATGTTTCCCGGCTCGAGCACAAATGTTGTGGGATAATCAAAGATTCAATGACTGAAGATATATTGCATCGACATCGTACAAGGTGCAACTATCTAACGATATCATTCAAAGACGCAATGTATAATGAAGCATTGATTGCTATCGAGGATCTTTGCATTGTCATTGCCAATTTAAAAATCAGTCATTTTGGTATGAGTTCACCAAATCGAAGTGCATCTGATTTAATCAACACTGATATGAGTCGAGAACTGCAGTACAATACTGTAGAAATGGCAGCAACTGTTACTCGCAATGTCCCACTACTGACTGATGAACAAAAACCATTTACAATCGCATTATGCTAGCAGTTTCGGCAGGACAAGGGGGATTCTTTTTTTTGGATGCACAAGGTGGAACTGGCAAAACATTTCACATTTCACTACTTCTTTCCAAGATAAGATCAAAAAATGGCATCGCATTGGCCGTTGCATAATCTGGGATTGCAGCTACTTTATTAGGAGGCAGAACAGCACATTCAGCATTTGAGCTGCCACTGAATATTCAAAATAACCCAGATGCAGTGTGCAATATCAAGAAACAATCGTCTATGGCCACAGTGCTGAAACAGTGTAAAACTATGGCACACAAACATTCGCGTGAGGCATTGAACAGGACATTGAAGGATATAAAAAACAACGACAAACTATGTGGCGGCACTCTGTTACTCCTTTCAGGTGATTTCAGACAAACACTTCCTGTCATTCCACGTTCAACGTACGCTGATGAGATCAACGCTTGCTTAAAATCATCGTCACTGGGGCGTAATGTTGAAAAATTACAACTGAAAGTAAACATGCGCTTTCAAATGCTTCAAGATCCATCCGCTGAAACATTTTCAAAACAACTGTTAGATATTGGCGATGGAAAAGTTGCTGTACATGAAAATACTGGAGTCATAAAATTGCCGACTCATTTCTGCACAATCATTGACTCGCAAAATAATCTCATCGACCACATATTTCCCGATGTATGCAAACAACTAAAAAATCTTGATTGGTTGGCAGAAAGAGCAATTTTGGCAGCAATAAATGTGGATGCCAATGGTTTAAATTCCAAGATACAACAGTTGTTGCTAGGGGGCTTGGTGTCATACAAATCTATCGATATAGTTTGCGATGCCAATGAAGCTATAAATTATTACATTGAGTTTTTGAATTTATTGGATTTGCTAGGTATGCCACCGTATCATTTACAATTAAAGGTTGGATCTCCAGTTATTTTGATTCGTAATTTGAACCCACCACGGCTGCGCAATGGAACACGATTAGTCATTAAAAAATCAATGAAAAACATTATGGAAGCCAGTATTTTGAATAGCAAGTACCGAGGCGAAAATAGTATATTGCTGCCACGAATCCCTATGATTCCCACAGATGTGCCAATTGAATTCAAACGTATTCAATTTCTAATTAGATTGGCATTCGCAATGACAATCAATAAGTCGCAAGGCAAACGATGTCTGTTTGTGGCTTAGATTTGGGCACACCATATTTTTACCATGGACAACTGCGTGTCATGTTCGTGTGTCGGTAAACCATCCAGTTTGTTTGTGTTGGCTAAAGACGGACTAACCAAAAATATTGTACATTCCATTGCACTTAGAGATTGATGTTGATTATTTTTTAATTGCCATAATTAGTAGTAAATATGTAAATAACTATTTTTGATGTATATACAGCTATTATATAATATAATTTAAAATATATTTATTAATTTAATAAAATATAAAGGATGAAATAAATAAATGGTTAGTGTATTATCATTTTATACGCCGCCATTGTCTGCAACGTTCCATTTCTCTTCCAATCATAACCACATTTCCACACACTTATAGTAAGTCATTTTTCTTTTTTATTTAACTAAAAAATATATATTATAGAAATAATGTATATGGCAAAACAACGTTTGCCGGGTCAGAAATATTAAATATATATTTGTAAATATACTTTTATTATTTTTTTCCCGGTATGTCTACTAAGAAAGAAAATGTGGCATTTAAAAAAAACTGTTTGCTGTGTTGCTAAGGATACAGGCTCATTAACTTATTCTTGTTTATTCTTTTATATTTCTTCATATTGAATAGTTTTCCCTTCAAAGCATTTCGACGTGAGTGCTTATCTTTTGTTCTGAATATAATTTCATGTTCTGGGTTAAAAATTTTGTTTCAGCTGCTACAATGCTGAATAATTTTTCTTATATATATGTATATATATACATAAAAAATTGCATTTGATAAGAACAAAATATCAATATAAGTTTTTTTCTCTTGGTAAGATAAATATATATAAAAAAATAAATATTGAAAGGGTAGATTATAGTTCATAAATAAAAAGGAATGAAATATTTTGGTAAAATTTCATTTCTGCAGTTTAAAAACATTTTAAGAAATTACATGAATGAAAATCACTATCTCAAAAAACACATATAAAGATTTTAATGCAGTACTGAAAATTTTGTTCTCATTTTAGAATAATAACAACCACCATATTGATAAGTGAAATGTTTTTTAGTTTCATTTAATTAATTTTAAATTTTTGTTTGCATTCGGAATTTTGTTAAAGCAGTGACTACCTGTCAATTCCTATGTAGTTTTATAAAGCAGAAATATGCTAATTGTTATTTTTAAATATTATAACAAAATTAAATCTAATAAGAAACACCAAGAAATAACTAAAAAATTTTAATTTCTTTGAAAACAATCATTATAGTAACTGTCACAGAATGTTGGGGAAGTCAAGGTTAGTTCTTTGCAGAAGAATCAAATTTGTATAGATAACATAGGTGGCTTAGGTTAACCTCTAATAGCATATTTTATCAGTTGCAGCAGTCCTATGATGTAAAGATGATTTTCTATCAAACCTTTTAAATTATTTTTTAGCTCATTAGTGTTTATCATTTAGCCACCTATTGGTAAAGTCATATATTTTCAAATTGACTGTTTAGTTCAATTCTTGAAGAGGTTTTCTAACAAATACCTTTTATTTTTAATATATTTCAATGAATGATGTATATATCTTTGAATTTTGTATATAACATTTATTTAAAAGTTAAAAACCATAAAAGTGATTTATCATGCATTAAGCAATCATATTCAAGACCGTAATTTTTTTTTTAGACTAAATCATTGTTGCCTTCTACTCCACTCACTGGTAGAAAATATTTAAAAGAAAAAGATGCAGCTTACATTACTCCAGTCAGCACTGCTACACAAGGAGTTAGTCGATTGCAGAAATTGTTACTTGGAAGAGAAGCATGTCCGAGTGAAACACTTAAAAATATATTTGCGTAAGTGGTTTTTCTTTTGTAGAATAGATTAGTTATCCTCAATAATATATTATTAATTTCAATTTTTGTGTCAAAATAAATGTAAGATACAGCTCATTTTCTTGAAATTGTTACCCTTATGCTTTTATTTTTAAAATATAAAAACCATGTTAAACTGACACTTTTTGTAAAGCATTAAATGGCAACTCAACTTCGAATGAAATTTTAATGAAATATTACTTCGTTCACAAAGATACATCTTCAAAAAAAGTACTATTAAGAAACATAATATTATAATATGTAAAATTTTTATTTTAAAAATATGTGCATAAAACTTAAACCTTGAAAAAAAAGTTTCATTCTAAATTGATCTACAAAATGACAACAATACTAGCTAATACCCTTTTTTTTTTTAAAAAAAAAACCTTTTCGTATAAATATTTTTATAAGAAAAGATTTTTATTATATTATTATATGTTTATTTATTATATTATTATATGTTTTCTTTTGCTGATGCTTTTGACACTTGTATTTTGAAGGATACTAGTAATGAACTTAAAACATATGGTATTGATAAATAGATGGATATTCAAATTCTGAATTTCAAAAGTATTTAATGCTTTATCAATGTGATTTTTCATAGTAAAAAAGTTTTACAATGAAACTTTGTTTTTGGAAATATTAAATAATGCTTTTTTTTATTTGCTTTATTTTTATTCTTAAATTTGTTTTAATAACCAATGATATTCAATATTTTTAAAGAATAAATTATATTTTATATTTAAATAAATTGATTCAAATGTTATTAACGTCTTCACTTGATGTATTACTTTTTTTTATACATTAAAATATGTTTGTTTTTTTTTGTGAAATGTTTTCATTTAAGTAATTGAAAACATACTAAATAAAATGCTAGTTCATATAAAAATTTCATATATATAACTCAATACATTTATATGCATTATTTTATCCAAGAGTATCATATATCCCATGCACTCCTTTTTATATATTTGTTTGCCTATTGTATTTATTATTAATATCATTTCATTTTAATATAAGAATTTTTTAATTGATATAAAATATTTATGAAATGTTTTTATTTTTTCGTAGGGATTGTAGCTCAAATCCGGAAGAAAAAACTGTTAATCGAATAAAAGAAATGGGAGAAACATTTTGTACATGTTATGCAATGGTGAGTTGTAATGCCTCTGAATTGTTTCTCAATTTTTGATTTAAATAATATAATTGTTAAATAATTTTGAATGACACTTAATTTTTATAGCCTTCTGAAGACCACATAGGATCTCACACAGAATTTGCAAAGAAAAGATTAGCCTTGGGAGAAAATTTATATTATAAAGCATTAGAAGACATCATGGTATTGGAGCAAAAAAGATTACCTGCAAAAACAGATTTTTCTGTAAGTTTTTTAATTTTTTTTTTTTAGAAAAATAACAACCAATTAATAAATTTTTAAGTTAATATATAATTTTATTTACGCATATATATAAATATTTTTTTTTAACAGAATATGTTGGATCTTGATGCTTTTCACAGTTCTTTATTTGCCTGTTGTTTAGAGATTGTAATATTTTCTTATAATTCTCAGAGGTAAGATATTTTCTAAATTATATTTTGTTTATAGTCAAAGTAAGGTACCCGAAACTAGTTTTTTTCTTTGCCAATAAATAAAATTAAATCATTTAACTTCTTTTCAGATCTTTCCCATGGGTGCTGCAGATATTTAATCTTCAGCCATATTTTTTTTATAAAGTGATAGAGCTACTTATTCGTGCTGAAGATGGACTATCCCGCGATGTTGTAAAGCATCTTAATCATGTAGGTTTTCATGAATTATTAGAATTCTTATTTTCATGAATTGTAGATTTTCTTATGATGTCCTAAATTAATGCAGGTGCAAGTGATTTACCTATTGTATGCTGATGCATTGCTGATTTAACTTGAATTCTCTTCTCAGTTTTGACAAAAAAAAAAATTTGAAAATGTATTTTTTTTTAAATTTTTACTCAATTTAAATATGATTCTTCAAATGGTAGTCTGTCATCTTAAAACAATTATATCTGAAAGTGTAGGTGTTAAACCAAATCTTAAAATTATATATGGATAAACTGAATATAGTAAGCATTGAGTGCATTATCTGTTGCATTTAAGAATCTTTGAATATTTTCTGCAATTTGATAATGGTATTCTTGAAATTTTTTATGAAGCTATTTTTAACTGAATATAAACTTTTAGAAATAGCATCAAAACATATATATATTTGTATTGGATGTATTAAAGAATACATTAAAGCCCCTAAATAAACTTTAATGGTTAAAAAACAGAGAATTCTAAGAAAATGTACATATATGCTGTTGTTCTAATGCAGCTGTCAATACAGGGACAGTTAATTTTTATGCCATAAGCAAGGGCTGTGCCACTGTTACTGATTTAGCACTACCTAGGGGGCACATGTAGCTTGAAGATATGCCACAGACGCGAGTAACACTACCCAAAATGTATATATATATATATATGTTTGTTTTCTTCTTTTGTTGTAGATTGAAGAACAAATTTTAGAAAGCATGGCTTGGAAAACAGAATCTCCTCTGTGGGCTGCTATTGAAGCATCAGGTTTAAATGTACCATCATGTGAAGATGTAAGTTATATTATCTTTTAATAAATCATTTTAATATATTTCTAAAATTGAAGTATTTATCTCTTTAATTTAATAAAACTTTTACTAATGGATTCAGATTACAATTATTTTATAAGCATTTTAATTTTAATTGCTTATACATAATTTTTTATTGTAAATATTGAATATTTGGAATGAATATCTAATTTCAAGTAACTTACTTAATGTGAAGTTAAGTTGCTAAATTTAAAATATATTCTTTTTAATCATCTTAGTATCTAAATTTTAAAACAATCTTGTAAATTTACGACAAACCATTTCAGATTCTTGACATATATGCAAATTTTTATTCATAGAATGTGAGTTTATTTTTAAATAGGTATATATATATATATATATATACACACACACACACACGAAGTACAGACCTGCCAACCCTCCTATATTTTTCAGAAGCTTTCTAAGTTTTAATTTCTTTTCTTATCCACATGGAAGATTGAATTTTCTGCATTTTTTTATTATGGCATGGCTGAAGTTCTTGCAAACTGATTAGCAAAAATCGATCTTGGAAACAGGAAACCTGTAGTTTCGCTTATGATCATTAAGATCAAAACACTAGCTTTTATGGATGGGGAGATTGTTGTGTTTAGCTTTTGATGTTATAAAAACATTTAGAATGATGTTTCTGTGGGACTATGATTGTATTTGAGAAAGTTTTATTTTTACAATTTATTTTTTGCAAAAAATCAAACTTAATTGAGAATAGAAATATTTATTTTAATTCATAAAAAATTATTGTGTTGATTTAGTTTATTTGTTTCTCAAATAGAAAGCTGTTAGTGTAATATTTTGTTATAAATCATTTTCATGTAAATCAGAGTTTTTATTTAATTGCATCATTGTAAATCACTATTTTTATTTTTATTTTGTGATTAACATGGATGATAGAAAATGATATCAAAATTTTTTGATAAATTTATACAGTATAAAAAAAATGACTGCTAGAAAGCAGATTTTTTTTATTGAATGCTGAAGAAATACTCCTTTTTTCTACATATATTGATGGAGCTATTGATTCTGATTCAAAACTGCATCCAATAATTGTAACTTATTAGTATAAAACAATAGCTGAAGCTCAACAATTGTTCATAATTTGTGTATTAAATTACTTTTTATGTTGATAATTAAAAAAAAAAAAAAATGAAATGAAATGCTGTAATGTATAGAAGTTCTTAATATTAAAATATGCAAACTGAAAATGCAAGAACAGATACAGAAATATTTCTTTTCTTAAATATAAATATATCTTAATATGGAATATCTATTTGAAAAAAAAGTGCTACTAAAAGATGAGTGTAAGGGAAATAAATAAAGCTTTTGCAAGAAAATTGATGGGGGTTTTACTAAAAGTATATTGTATATATATATATATATATTCATGTTAATTTAAATATTGAAATTTGTATAGTAGATATAATTGCATTTTTTCAACAAAATATGTACAAAAGCAATTCCAGAAAGTTAAATGTATGTAATTTAATTTTTAGGTTTCTTTACCACGGCCTCCAAATTCAAACTTTCATCATTCTTCACAACTAGTGTCATCGCCCTTAGCCCATCCAGCTGTTCGAAGAGTCTGTGAACGTAAAAGTAAGTATATACTACAATATTCAATATTATCATATTTGTCACTTTTCAGGCCAGGGTCTTCCTCTGAAGAATTATATTAGAGTATTATTTTCAGTAATCCTTTGCAATCAATATGATAAAAAATTGCATTCCTGAAAAATTGCATTGTTATAATGATTACAAAATGTTACTGGTTTTTTGTCACAGTTGACAAATAGCCAAGAACCAACTTGTATTAAGAAGTTGCCTGTCATGGTCTTATGTTAAACAAAAGCAGTAATGATTAAAACATATTATGGGTGAGTTAGTTTTAAAAAGTTGTTGAGGCTTTTGATGATTAATAAGGATCTATCTGAGTGAGTATAGTTTGAGAAGTCACTTAAAAATATGATAATATATGAAATAACTTGTTATTTTAATTTTTGTTAGTTTTATCATATTAACAAAAGTATTTTGTTTCTCTATTTCTGGAAAATGTGTATATAATTGTGGAAAATTTGTCATTCTTGGTTACAGCCAAGTATGACAAGGCCAAGGCCTAATTTTTCTGTATAATAGTTTTGAACCGTACTTCCAAATTTTTGAAGATGTGAGCTGTAGATTATGTTGAGCCTTAATGTTGGCATAGATTTGATATATGACGGTTGAACAAATAAAGTTTTAAAAAAACATATTTAAATCCGATTGTAAATACGGCTTTGTCAAAATTGACGAGCAAAGTCGTGGGCTGTTTCATTTTTCAATCTTTCCCAAATTCTAGATAAATACAAAATTCTCATGAACACTTGCCTACAAATTCTTTTGAAGGCCGATCATATCACTCTCTTGCAAGCCGACTGCAATAGCTCACAGTACAAAAAATTTGTGTTATCTATGTAGTGAGACTTAGTTTCAACTGCAACTGTAACAGTCTAGATTAATTATTATAGCAGTTTCTAACCTCAAATGAATACTAACATAAGTAATTGTAAAGCTTCTTTTAATATTCTTCCACTGAAATATTTGTGTTGAAAGCAGCTTCTCAGTTAATAAGGGTATGTTACTGAGAACCTTGAAGCCTGATTGGTTTGATAAACGTTTGGGGTGGTATCTTGCGCTCAGTCAGTGAATTTTGACGAAATGATCTGCAATGAAAGAGGAGCAAGCAGGAAATATTATGAAGGACACCTTAATCGATTCTACGAAGTTATCTTATGAGACAGCCTGTGTAATGTGCTTTACTGTATAATAATTGCATTTACATTCCGTTCAGGGCTTAATTTTTAGTACTAGATGGCTTATTTTAATGCAAAAATAAGCCAGAGTTTTAAAAATGTGTTTCAGTATTCATAATAAACCTTTTCTATCGTACAATGTAGAAATCCAAGTGGTGTATTTAAAAAATGCTTTATTTTTGTGACTTTTGTGAAAAAAAGTTTTTTATTGACTGGTTTATTATTATAATTGTTCTACATAGGAAATTTTTTTTTTCAAATTGGTTGATCACCCTGTAAAGTATTACTAGTTTTTTTTTTTTCTCAATAGTTAGAAGAATATGGTCTTGCAATTATTGATTTATAAAAATAAGTGTGAACAATATACAAATAAAGTGTGGCAAAGATCCAATAAAAAAGTAAATTCCAATCTGATATGGTTAAGGTCTAAAAACGTAAATACCAGTCTAAGGTAAAGATATAATTTTGAATTTCTCATATTGCTGCCAAATTTTCTGTTATAAAAAAAAATCATTATCATAAAATTAGACATGTTAGACAAATTACAACAAATATTAAAATTAAACATTGAAATTTCTATATTGTTTCAATTTTCAAAGTATATGCCACTGGGATTTCTGGAAAGTCTGATTTTCTTAAAAGACGTAGCAAAAAATTACAGAATTTTAATTTTGTTTTCAACTTATATGTTCTGAAATTCAAGAAATCTTAAGAATCTTAAACAAATTTGATCTCTGATTTCAAATTTGTGCCAAACATGATATTTTATTTGTGACAAAACCAATTTCAAGGAGAATATACAAAAATATGCGGTGATCAGTAGACTCATCCATCCCACTAATTATAATCAGTTAAATTGCATTTTTTTATGATCTTAAATTATTTTTTTATTAAGTGTAAATATAATTTTTCTGTTATGAGGTATATGATATCACCAAAAATGCAAAGGTAACAAAGAAAAGGATTTGTAAAATGGGGAAGATCTGTGTTTCAGAACTTGGAAACTTTAATTTATTGCAGAATTGTATGAATGTGCATAAAAATGATAATGCCAAAAACATAAGGGCATATAAATATAATTTGTAATTGAATCTTAAATTGGTATTTGTATAAACTAGAATATTTGAGCAAATGTCTACATGAAATTAATTTTCATTTAACATAAAACTGTGACAATATTACAATTTCCATTAGTGATACTTGTATTTCTGTTATTATTGAACTTGGTTGATGTTCTGCTTCAGATATTTGTTATGTATTTGTAGCTGTTGAACTGGTTTAGTGACAAAAATTTGCTTCATGACTTACAGTTACAATTATTTATTATATTTACTATTCCAACTCGTTATTGTTGTATTTTCAACAGATTGTACAGATAATAAGCATTATGAATATCCATTTAATTATGATTTTTTATTAATTTCATTCAAATAAAGAGAGCATGTTCACACATGTTAAATTGAAACTCTTAAACAGTCCAGGTTCCAGTCTATTTTATTTTATTTTTTCTATCACTTAAATATAAAAAAGTTATTTTCTATTTCACAAAATGTATTGATTTGAATTTGACATTGGGCTTTTTGAAAAAACCTGCATTCAGCAAAAGCACTCGAGTATTGAAAAATTTTGAGAACTACTGCTCTATCGTTTAAAAACCATGAACTTGCAATCCATTATAGTAGTTTTCCAGATATTTATGGATTGTATTGCACTTTTACTTCTAAATATTGCTTATTAGATTGGCAATTCGTATAGAAAAATGGTATCTCTTAAAATATTTTCGTAAAGAATAAATATTTTACATCGAATGACACTTTTTTCAAAGTAATGCTTTTTTTATACACATTTTTTTAAACTGTTTCACAGTGGTTTTAATTTAAATATAGCCAATTTTTTTTCATTATAAATGAAATAAATTGTTTCCACCATAAATGAAATGCTTAGTATTTAGTAAAATGAAACTTTTTATACAAATATTTAAACAGAAGACAATAACTTGATACATAAATATGTTTTCAAAATTCTTATTTTTCATTCATGAATATGTTTTGGCTTATTAGACATATACATAATTTAAAAAGAAGTTTTTTGTTAATATTTGTTAGTTTAAGCTAGTAGTTAAGAGGAAATTTTATTTTTTGAAGATCCCCAATCTCCAGTTGGACTGAGTGAAAGATTCCAGTCCCCAGCACCAGCTGCCATGTCAAGTGCCAGAAGAAGACTGTTTGCTACAACATCTGCTTCCGGTACTGGGCAGGTAACTCTTACCACAACCCAAACTGTTGCAAATAATATTTCTGGTGGTGATACAACAATAGTTAACAGTAATCCAATCATGAGCCCTGGGAGAAATGTGACCATATATTTACAGCGTAAGTAGGGTTGCTTGATAATTATTTTTGTGTGATGGTATTATATGTTATTTATCCAGTGCTGTTATTTTGTGTGGTTTTATTTTTAATATTTTCATTATTGATTTGCAGTTTTCATTTCTATTGGTAATTATATATTGATGTCTAAATTGTGTATGGTATTGCTAATTACATAGCCTAACGTATGGGATTATAAACATTTTAACCAAGCAAGTTTCTGTGAAGAATTTCATATTTCCTGTTTGTTATGTTTTATTCTTATTTTATGAATTACATATTATACTTTGTTATATATATATATATATATATATATATATATATATATATATATATATATATACACATACACACACACACACACATGTGTATATATTCATATATACATGTGTGTATATAATATGCATATGTATATATATATATATATTCACACACACAACATATTTTTTATACAAAACTGCAGGGTTCAACTTACGGATCTCTACCAAGGAGCCTCGTGTAATTGAATTGTTTCAAATTAGGTCTATATCTGAAGGCATAAATGAAACTTTTTCAGACAGTAAGTAGTTATATGTGAGTTAAGGTATAATTTATTGGTCTTGTACGTGAAACTTAACAAGGTTTTTTTTTCTATTTACATTGACTTGGGTTCCAGACTATATGACTTCAGTACAATTAATCGATTCTTTGAATGTGTGTGTCGTGAGGTTTTTTTTTTTTTTTTTTTCCCCCTGATTCTTTGTGTGAATTTCATTGTTAGAAATTATCCATGCAGGTCCTCATCTGTTCAGGTGATAATTAAGATATTGCTTTTAATATCTTTCTTGGGTTAAGGTACTTATTATTACAACAACAAACATGGTTTAAAATGTCTTATTATTCAATTAAGTTGTTCATCAAAAATATTGTAATAAATAAATAAAGACTTGGCATTTAACAAAGATAATCTGAATATTCCCAATGATAAGCAACACGAGACTGTGGTTCAACTATTAATATTGGGTGTATAACTGTTTAGTAAAGCTTTTCAATTGTAGTGTTACTTATTACCGATCATATTACTTATTTTATGGCATGAGGGAACCAATGAACAGAGTCTCTGTTATTGTAAAACCAAGACAGCTTTGTACTAGCAAGTCAGAAAGTGTTTGAGACAATGATACCAATTAATTCCTTTGATTTGTATAATAATTGTCTTTATCTGTATTTTTATGTAATTGTGTGTTATTTTTCTTTTTGTCATCTAATTTCGCATTACCATAAAACATTTAAAATAAGGTATATTATATATAGTTATGATTAAGATTTAGCTATATATATAAAGAAAAATTGATTTTAGTTTGTAGTAAACTGAAAGAAAAAAAAAATACAGAGTATAATGAATTTACTCTTAAATTTCATGCATCAGTTTGTTGCTTCTAGACGTGTATAGCCATTTTTCTTTACTTTGTGTGTTATGTTAAATTTTTTTTTATGTACTAGCAAATAAAATCTTAGTAGTAAGAATCTTTTTGTAATATAATATGCACTTACATGTAGTAAATTTATTTTATTTATTTAGAGGTTCAAAGTGATAATGGTATTACATATCTACCAGCTCAGATAAGATCTCCTTTGTCTCAGGGTAACCAACAAATTACGTGCATTAAAGCTGCTGTCTCTAATCCCAACGCTAATGTTCCATGCACCAGTACATCAAATGCACAACCAAAAACTCCATCAGAAACAATGATTAAGCCAAAACGAACTGGTTCACTAGGTTTATTTTTTCGAAAAGTAAGCGCTTTATTTATGAAAAATGAATTATATTGTAAGTTTAAAATTGAAATATTTTAATTTCTTTGAGTCTATTAATGTTTTAGTATATAAATTTAAATTTTTAATTTTGGAATATATATTTTATTTCAGAATGTATTGAATTGACCTTGTTAAAAATTTTGAATATGCTTTAGTAAGGAATACCCAATTTTAAAGCTTGATAATCCTATATTGATGCATTTATTTCAGTGTAGCATTTTTTGCTTTTAATGAGTATAAATCACTTATGACATTGATATAATCTATTTGTGCTAATTAATGCATATAATTATTGGTAATTTTAATTAGTTTGATAAAATGATTCTTATGAAATATATTTCTACCGTGTGAAGTAAATTCTTATTATTTAAATTTCGAATAAAAATTTTGGATTATTATTATTATTATTATTATTTTTTTTTTTTTTTTTTTGCAGTCTTTATTTTATTTATTTCCCACACACCGTTACAGGTTTATCATCTAGCTGGTGTTCGTTTAAAAGAATTATGTGATAGACTTTTGATAACAGATGAAGAGCTGCGACGTAAAATATGGACATGCTTTGAATATTCTATAATGAAACATACAGATCTTATGTGTGATCGTCATTTGGATCAGTTGTTAATGTGTTCTGTATATGTTATTTGCAAAGTATGTTTTTATATGTTTTTATTTCATTTAAAAGAAAATTTTTTTATTTACAAAATTTTAATACAAATATTAAATGTTGCAGTAACCTCTCCATAACCCAATATGTTTGAAATCACTGCCATGCCATATTATCGAGCAGCAATATAGTTTTAATGGGGTTACCAAAGATAAAGCACTCGAGATCAAAATTTAAATAATTAAAACATGTGGATACTAAACAAGTAACACTGTACTGAAATCAAAATTGGTAGTTAAAATAAACATTGTTTGAAAATGCATCATGCCACTATTTGGCAGTCAATCAGTGCTGGATTATAGAATACCAGATCAAAGATAGTATATCTTAACCTCATACAAGAGCATATTTTTGTGTACCTTAACCTCATACAAGAGTGTATTTTATTAGTCATCAAAACCAAACATTTAATACAGAGGCATGATCTAGGATATTCTTTCATTAGCTTATTTTTTTCCCTATCTACAATCTGTTATGACATCAACCGGTAGTTCATGATTGTTTTAATAGTTAACTTACTTTGTGCAATTAACCGTTAAAACATGTTTCATATTAAAATTATATGTGATTGTTAGCCTGACACTGGGCAAAAACTCTTGATCTATGTCGGACTATCATTATCATCCTGGTGTAAATGTGTCTACCTTTGATATGTTTATATATATATATATATATGTATATATTGCATGTTGTTTACTCATTGGTATATTTAAGTTATTGCTAACAAAAATTGCTACTGTTCAAATTGAGTAAGGATCTATTTTATTTTTCAACAATTAATGGTGTTTGATTAATAATTATGTTTGTAAATTTTATAATGTTTTTGCCATTTATTTTGTTTCTATAATTATTGCTACTTCTGATTACCATTTTTTACAAGGATAAGGAAATACACATCCAGTTAAGAAACACAATGTACAAGATTAAAAATAGCAGTTTCACGATAACTGAATTGTAAGATAGTCTAATTTTAAGATAGCCTTTTTTGCATATTTATTTAATAGCATATTTACTGTTTTGTTAAAGAGTTGTAATTATAAAATAATACACTATGAAACTCTTCATCATGCATTTTCAAAATTATTGAAAAATATAAATGACCAAGATTTATTTTATTCTCAGATTTCTTAATATTTTGCTTTACATATTCCAAAAATCTATCTTTTCAAAAAATGCTGACCTTTCTATCTCTGGATTAAATATGCTTAAAAGTTCATAATTTGTAGTAAGTGGTAAAATATAATGTATTAAGCTGTAGATCACATGATGCGTCTTTCAAATTTTATGTACCAATTATGCTGGAAAAGTATGCGAGGTGAAGATCTAACTTTTTTCTGAAGATTCTACATATATTTCAGAAAAATTTTGTTGTCCTACAAGCATTTCTAGCATAAGTTTTACTAAAAAAGTGAAAATGTTGAAACTTTCACAAAATTCAATTAACACGAATTTTTTGGGTAGCAAAATATGCATAAAAATTTGTTAATTGTATTTTCAGTTTCTAAAATTGAAACAGAAATATGTGCTATCGTATAAAAAATGTCGTTCTATTTTCAGACAGAGTTTTTGTTTTAAGAATCTTCAGACAGCTTCTAAAATTATTTGTTCAAAATAGGCCAGACATTTTTAAAAATTCACTTATGTTAATGCATTTAAACATTTATTTTAAATGTTTTTAATGATAAAATAAACCATCATCTCGACAATAATAGTATGTGTTACTTGCATGTAAATTTAGAGGAAGTTGCTAATAGTTTTGACATTAAATCATCTGGAAACCTTGTTTGAAAGTGCTTGTATATTTTTCTAGGTGACTAAAGAAGATAGAAGTTTTCAAGAAATTATGAAACATTATAGATTACAGCCTCAAGCTGCTAGTCATGTATGTTATGTTTCTGATTATTTACATTATTAATGCTTACAAACATAGTTTTAAAATAAGTTTTTAACCCTTTTAAATATATTCAGTAGTAATAAATAATATTATTTATTTCCTTAGGTATACAGAAGTGTACTTTTAGCTAGTAAAGGGAACAAAAAGCGAAGGAATTCGGGAAGCAGTGAAACTAGCAAAGATGGTTCTGGGTCAAATTCTCCAGTACCCTCTGAAAATTCAAAGAGTGAAAATACAGATAAAGAAGAAAAAGGTAATTTTATTTAAAAATAAAATTATTTTTTTATATGCATTGCCATTGCATTCAGTTTGAATAGAATAAAAAGTAGTTTTTGCATAATCAAATTTTTTTATCACAATAATTTCAATACTGAGATAATTTTAAATTTCAGTTTTTGATAATAGTTAATCATTCAGTTATTGATATTTTAAAGTATTTTGAGAGTCTTCACTATTATTAAGGGATGATATTGTAATACTTTTATTTTTATAGTGATTGTTGTGGAAGACGATCACCTTGCCATTACTTAAAAAGTTATCATTAATCATTTACACAAATAAATTGAGGAGAAAAAATACCTCCCTTTCCAAACTACTTTGCTTAGGTTTATTAAAGGGGCTTTTCATTGACATTAAAAAAGTCCCATTAGATTTTAGCTATATATACGTTTTCTGAAACACAATCTTTATTCAAGCTGTACATTTATAAAGTGACAATTTAATTTAACTAATATGGTTGGCTTGTTTTTTTTTTTTTTTTTTTTAGTAAGTGCAAAAGTATAAATGTAATAAAGTTACAATTTAGTATCACCATGAAATAGGCTTACCTGCACAAAATATTGAATAAGCACGAAAAAGCGCTGAAGAGAGAAAAATATGTCAAAGTACACCATCTCATCATTTTGATGTATGAAACTAATGTAAGCTCCTTTTAATGAAATTAGAGGTAAAAACAATGTAGATGGATAGATATTTGCTTTATTATAGAAATCTTTGATCACATAATAAAGTAAAAGGAAGATAACTTCTTGATGTAAACTTTATTTGTCAATTTATCTTTTTAAGAAGGAATATATTTGGTAAGTAAGTTATTTGCACTTAAAAAAAAAAAAAGTAAGTACCTTATATAATGGATATATATGATTAATTTCTTGAAAATATTTTTCTTTCTTCTTGCACTTATATAAAATTTTTTCCAGAATTAAAACGAACAGAACAGTTAAGCACAATACGTTCATCAAGTACTCTACCAGTGCCTCATCCAAGTAGTCAACCCCCTACCCCTACCAAATTAACTGGTACTGGTACTCATTTTGAATTTGAGGAACGAGGAGATCTTATCAAATTTTATAATAAAGTAAGGAAAAAAAAAATATAGATGTTTTTTGAAATTATTCAAATTTTAAAAATTTTTCTAGTAAGCATTGGATTGATAAATAATTGTTACAATGCAAATATGTATTTTTATATGCTATCTTTAAACTGTAAATAAAGTAATAGTTATAGCATGAAAATAAAATAATAACTTTTTTTTTAGGTTTATGTGCCAAAACTTCAAAAGTTTGCCTACAAATTTTCACAGACCAATAATGGAGTGAGTATTTACTTCTTAACTTCAGCAAAAACTAATTGGCATTAATTTCTATTTCTGTTTTGCATAATGAATTATATATATATATATATCTTTTGGAAAAATTTCAAACTTTTTTAAAAACAGGATTTTTTTTTTTAATTTGGAGTCATTATTTTTTATACATTATTACTTAACAATTTTATTTCTCAGGTGAAGATTTATGGGGGGGGGCGGGGGGGATCATTTTTAAGTATTTCTGCAGCATTGTCAATTTATTTGATTAACATGAGATAATTTAATTAAAAATAATTTTTGAAATACAAATAATTGCTACATTTAATTTGTTTTTCTTTTTATCTAAATTGTTTCATACATACTCCAGAAGCTTATTGTTCTTTGTTACATTTTTTTTTTGCGAAAGCATATTTCTTAAATTAATTTTTATACAATCTAATGATTTGTATGTTTTTTGCGTATTCAGCTGGAATCGCCTCCCTTATCTCCTCTGCCAAGATTGAATGCTCACCCTTCATCTCCTTGGAGGAGAGTTTCTAACAAGCACTCTTTGTATATAGCTCCTCTGGTCAACAACACACAGTTCCCACCGTCTCCAGGAAAACCCCTTTCTTGTTGTTTCAATAAGAGCCCTGCAAAGGTCAGTGTTTCATTTTATGGAAGTATTTTAGGTACTTACGTATTAATGCCACCGCAGCAGAAGTTGCGCTAATACGCCAATGAAGAGCTGCCAATGCGCCAAAATAGAAACTGTTTTGAATCTGTGTTAAACTCTATATCGGCCCATTTTCCACCGAAATCCAAACTACTTTGTTTTTAAATAAAGTGTTTTGATTTGAAATAAAGTGTTTTTTATATTTTATGATTTGTCACAAAAATTTTAAGTGTAGATTGCCGCCACTTAAAAATCGCCAAATCTGTAGCTGCAGTGACATTAATACGTAAGTACCGTATTTTATTTGGAAGATATTATTTCAGTACCTGTATATTACTGCTTTCAATTAATTAGCACTTCTCAAATTGGATATTTCTAACAAATACTTACATTTTTAAAGTAAAGGGCCTAAAATTTTTCATAAAATATTCTAATTTATCATTATATTCTCTTCAGTGTTTCCACCTTTTATTATATGTGCATGCTGTGTTTTGCCTTATTCTAGAGATATTTAATAACTGGCTTTATGTAACTATTCAGTTGCATTATTTAGTTGATAATTTTTTAAATACATATAATAGCTTTAAACTCCATTTTCATGTTTGTGTATTTTAATATTATTTTTTTTCTATTTTACTGCTGTTTACCCTCTTTAAATCATACACTTAGACTTTTAAAGTTATCTATGCAGTATCACAATCAAATTAAGAATGAAATAAATTTGTATAATTTTATGACTTATGAATAACTTACATTTCTCACCACTTATGCTGATTTCTTATAATTATTATTATTATATCTCTTGGAAATACATTAATGAATGGATCAATCAAAATTTGCAGAGAAAGATGTCTATAAATCTTTAAGAATGAACAAAAGATATACTATTTGATCAAGTCTTAAGTTTTAAAATCAATAAAGTAGAGGAAAAAAATGGAGTATGAAGTAGAATCAGAAATGATTATGCTCTGCAATTTTAGGCAATGTCAGGATATCAATTCTGAATATTTGTCATATGTCGTTCCGAAAATGTTTTTTTCTAAAAATGATTTTTTTTTCCATCTTTGAAATAAATGTGCTTAAAAGATCCATAGGAATTCTATATTCTAAACATAACCATGATAAAAACATTTAATGGACCATGTGATGCTTTCTTTTAAATTTTATGTTGCAACTTTGCTGAAAAGATGTGGAAAGCAATCTAATTTGTTTCATAAATAATTTCTAAAAGGCAGTTCAAAAAATTTTGGTGGTAATCATAATCATTGTTCGGCTGAACATATTGTTTGAATGATTGCCAGTTACATTTCTAATTAGTTAAAAAATTATTATTTTTTAACAGTTAGATGTTTTTTATTGAGGACATGAGTGTGCATATACTTGATGTAATTTAAAATTTAAATAACAAGGTGGCGATAGTACCAGGATATCAAAGAAAAGTCAGTAAATTTGATTGATCTGGAAGAGTCAGGGAAATTCGTAAAAATATCTAAAATGGAGGGAAATTTTGCTCCTAATGTGTGCAAGATCAGGGATTTCACACTATCGTTTCTCTACATCGACAGCCTGATGTCAGCAAGTTAACAGTCATAGAAACAGCTTTCTTGCAAGGATATGGTGACTTTTTGAAATTTCATTGCGAGAGCAACAAGCTGATGAATGTGGCTGACAGCACCCCTATTGAAACTTTTGCAATGATTGGCCTTTGCTCTCTCTCTTTTTTTTTTTTTTTTTTTTTTTTTTACTACTTTTAATTCACTCAGTTCTTATCAATGTTTATTACTTTTACAATTCATGAGTAGCATATTTCATGATATATGCTATCTTTGGATTCAAGTTAGATTCGTTATGTTAAAATTTCTAGTATTTTTTATGTATAATAGGAATGAAGTATATTGTTTTAATGTATCTTTTTAGGATGTTCTTTCCATTTTTTAAAAATTAAGTTTCATAAAAATGTATAATTTTTTTTTTCATGTTAATTCATATTAAATAACTGGTAAAAGTGTTTTTATTAATGTATATTGTACACATACAGTGATTCTGAGTAGGGAGAAAACCAGGAAACATCTATTTTATAGCCATAAATCAGAGAAAATGTTACAAGTTTATTCAGGGAAATTTTTTTCACCTTCTGTAGCCTCCCTGAATAAGTTTTTCTAATGTATGAAAAAAAAATTCTGTAATAAGTCTTATAACAATAATCACTGTAGATCATTTTTAGTAAATTCCATATTTAAAGTAAATATTACATAATAGCTATTACTAATGAAAACATGATGTAAAGAATGTGTAAGCCCTATAAACTATGAAAAATATCCTCTTAGTGAAAATAATATTTCTTTAAATAATGTGAAATTCATTGAAAGAAATTTATATTAACGTGTATCACTTTCCTTAGATCAAAGTTAGGTTTCCTATGAAGGAAAGTTACTTTCCTCTTCTTTGTAGGCAAGAAAAGCATAAAGGTTTCATATCAGTTTTTCTATTGAAAGAAGTGAATATAAATAGACTGCTAAGAAATCTTTTTGTTATATTTAAAGGATTCTTCCAAAATATGTTTTGTTACCATTCATTTATTTTTTCATGCATAGAAATATTTATTCTTCATATTAATTTTATGTAGAATTACAAACCTGTTCTTTTTAAAATAATATTCACTATCTGATAAAATTTAAAGAAACAATTATTTGAATTTAATCTCAGAAATAATTTATAAATTATTAAATTTATAAATTCTAATTATAGAAATATTACACAACATATTTTAATTGATTGTTTTGAAAAAATAATAAAAGCTAGAATTCCTAACTAAAGATTGTAAACTACATCAATCAAATTTTGTAATTTTAAAAAACTCAATATATATATTAAATCTTTAACCTGAAATTTAGTTGTGCTAATAAATTTGAAATATTGCTCTACATCAATATCAATTATATTTTTTTATCTTAGGATCTTCGAGCAATAAACAATTTTTTGAAACTTGGTGACAAAAAGGTTGTGAAGCGATTGTTACAGGATGATAATGATAATGAAAATCCTCCAAAACGATTATGTGAAGACCTCACATTAAGAAAAATCCAAGATGTAATCACTGAAAGGCAAGGTGGAAATAATAATGGACTTCCTGAATAAATTTTCTCTGTTATAAATTATATTTCAATTGAAAAATGAATTTCTACAAATCTTTGTGTTCACCATGGAGAGTGTTTATTCCCACTGTCATTTTGTTAACCAGTCACAATTACTGTATAACGTTATTTGTTTCACTCATCAAATGAATTTTTAACTACAAAGTATTACAAAAAAAATGTACATTACACATTATTATTATTATTTTTTTTTTTTTTGTTGTTACATGTTAGAATTATACTCAGTAGATTGATATTAAGTCTTTGTATCCTATTACTTTAAAGACTTCTAAAATTTAATTTTTTATGTATGTAGCTTTTACTGAACTCTCAATTAGCCATTTTGTAAATATTTTTATATTTATTAATAATTTGAATTTTTAAAATTTTTACTGTAAACATATTTTACTTAGAAGTCAAAAATGCTTATATATAAAATTTACCATTTTAAGCATTTTAGTATTTTTTGTGCTTATTATATATTCATGGGTTGGCATATATGTATATAGATTATATAATTTGGGCAAAATGTTTACCTATGTTATAAACAAAATGTGATTGGAAATCATCTTTTATTTTTTCATTGAATGGAGACAAAAAAAATATTGTAAGCGATAGCAACTTATAATTAATTGAATTTCATTCTGCAACTGTGACAATCATTGAAGGAAGTGAAAAGCAATCAATTGAAAATAAAACAGATTTCTATGATCATCAATAATCTTTATGCGGATAGCCTTTCCAATTTTTTCAAAATTATATATAGATGTTTAATATATGAGTGTGTTTATTTTACATTGTGATGTTTAATGCTTGTAATATGTGACATGTGAAACTGCTAAATTATTGGCATTGAGCACAACTTCAGTGTGTTAACACCATTTCCTGGAATGGACTGTTAAATGGCGAGAATAGGAGGAAATATTTTCAGTGATTTTGTTTTTGTGTTAGAAAGATCCCAAACAATTCAAACCAATGTTTAGAATTAGGGGTTCAAATATGCATTTTTTATTTTAGTCTTTTGTTTAATTGATTTTTGAAGAAAGGTTTATATTTAAAGCAGTAGCTATATTATATGCCATCAGCCGAATTAAATTTGCATATGCAAGTACTAAGGCTGGCTCATGAATAATTTTTTTTCTGTTAATTTACTTAAAATGTGAAAAAATGTAATTTTATTGCATTTTGGTTTTTAAATGTTTTTAAAAGGAGCTTTTCACTTTCAACTTCTCTATTGAGATATGTTTTAATTAATGTAGGAATGTAAAAAAAATTATATATTAATAATTTTATTATATCTTTGTATTTTTACTTTCAATAGTATTCATAAAACATGTACTCATTTGAAATCTCTAATGACTTACTGAAGTATTATTGAATGCCAAGGCAAAAAAACATTATATATATAAAAACATTTAATATATTTTATGTGGTACTGCCTTTTAATTCTGCATGTTTATTGTTTTGAATATTGAAAATTATATTACTGAAATTTCAAACCAACTTCTGTGGATAATTGAGAGTTCACATCTATTTGTTTTCCTGTTATGCCTAGGCAATTTGTTATGTTTATCTACCTTTGTTTTCTTAGATTTATATTAATATTTTTATATGTTTGTGATGTGCCTAAAAAAATATTTGTGAATGTCTAGCCTCTGCTTTTAATCTAAATTAATTACAATAAAATCAGTGATGAAATCTTTGAGTATGCTCTTTGTTTTTTCGACTGAATGTGCATGTTGGATATATAAAAATGTAATGTGAATATTTCTATTTATATGTTGTTGTTTTCTGTTGATTTAATTTAATTATTTATCTTCTCTCATTAGTATTTCTGAAACTACATTTTTATTGATCAAATGAATTAAAAAAATGCTTCAATAGCATTATTCAAGACCTTCATAAGAATCATGATAATTTTTTTTGGATACAAGTTTAATATTATTTAAAACAATCACTGGTAGAATTATGAAATCAGGTTATGGATCCTAAAATTAAATAAGACAAAGACAAAATTAAGAAAAATAGATATAAAACAAAAATTAATGGTGCATAAATAAAAAGGATATATAAAAATAATAAATTCCTATGTAGAAAATAGAGAGAATGTTCCTTTTTTTAAATAAAAAAAATTTGGAACTCCTCTATGGTATCTTCTGGTATTCAAGTGCTACTCAGTCTATGCAAGTGAATTATGATAATTATATTCAGTACTTTGTAGAAATTAACAAAATTGCTCACAGCACTTACCAAACAGATCTCATCTTTCACTTACAAATTCTAAGATAATAATTATATGCCTACTTAGTGAAAAACGATGTATATTAACAAGATGAAGCAATTGAAAAAAAAAAAAGTTATAATACCAAGATGTTCTAAAAAGAATTGCCTAATTTCACAAGCCTATACTACCTTGCATGCATTTTTAGAAATACACTTATATGTAATTCACAAATGTTCAATGTAGCCTTTAGTGGACATATAGCATATGCAGGGTTTTTCAGAAAGGCACCCCTGCCTTTAAAATGACATAACTGTAATTTTAAATAAAAAAGCTTGTAAAATTAGTTACAAGATTGGCTAATGGATAGCACAGTGAGATTTAAATAATGCTCAATTCAATGGTATTTCATCATCAAGATCTGACAAGAAGTTGTATCAAAAGAGTTAATATAAAAAATTTAATGAAGTTGTGTATTCATTGGAGCAACTTGTTTTCATTGTACTGGAGTATCACAGACTAGATTGTAAGACGATAAGACAAAGTTTTCAATAAAATTTAATGTTAAAAAAGTCCTGATCAGACAATTATTCGAAATTTGTCCAAATGTGAACAGACAGGCAACATTGATTTTGTCAGAATGTGGGATGCAGTCATGACGCTTCAAAATATGTAGGCAGTTGAAGAAAGTAGTTAATTTAATCCTCTGAAATAGATGCTGTGACCAGACTGTCAGATTCCACTATGTACAAAACTATGCAAAGGGCCCTGCAGCTGTTCCCATAAAAATTTAGTGTCATCGAGCAATTACAACTACAGTTCTATGACAAAGAGAAGACTTCATTAATGACATACTCCAAATAATTAACGAGAGTAAATTTGATGTTGGCTGTACATCGTTTACTGATGAGGCCCATTTTCATTTGGAGGGTTTTATCAATAAATAAAACTGGAGAATTTGAGGAACTGAAAACTTGTCTGCTTCTTGCAAAACCGCTGCATTCTGAAAAGCTTTCCATTTGGGTTGTATTATCCAGTTAAAGGGAACTTTTCTTATGAGGGAAATGATGGAATCATTCTGTTGTATTGAGTTTTTACAATATGTTGAAAGATGCACCAAATAGTTTGAGATTACATCTAATTTGACCTTATTCTTGTATTTGATTTTTTTTTTTAAGAATACTTCAATAACAGCAGCATTGCTCTGAATTATTTTGTGATAAACATCTGCATGAATTAGCCTCTTTCCTTCCCGATCTCTAACCATTCAACTTTTTTCTTTGGGGCCATTTAAAGGACACTTGACAGTAAGAATCCTCAAATGTTGGAATGGTTCATGTGAGGTAATGCATCCACTTCAATAGATATTGCAGTAGGTGGCTTCAAACTTTGTATTGATAATGTTACTGCTACACACGGTGGCCATATTGAGACCCCTGTTTAAGAAACACAATTTCACTGACTATTTAAAGGAAATTGTATCGAGACTGCATTGTCCGTTGTTAGCCAATCTTGCAATTCATTTTTGAAAATCGGTTTATTTAAAATTCCAAATCTGTCTATCCAGCATACTATTTGTTTAATTTGTCATTTTTAAGTATTAGGGAGTCCTTTTTGAAAACTCATTCTATACTTGTGTGAGCAGGCATATCTGTTGAAAGGTGAAGCTCATTAAGTCTTTCAGAAATCTCACAAAAAGGAAAATTCGCATACATTTAGATCAGGCATCTTTGCAATGCAAAATTGTTATGCATGAGCAAGCTAGCTAGTTGCAGCAATTTCCTACCAACAAGCAATAACTTAGGCTGGTGATAAGAAAAAGAGTTTATTTCCAAATGCATTTTAAAATTTATCCCAAGGCATGTCTTGTGAATTGGGATGATTCTTTATTAAATACCATATACTTTTATTAGTAATTGAATGATTGTATAAGTTACTCAAAATTTGTATGTGAAAGAAAAGGGAATCACATTTAAAATTTTTTTTTTTTTTTTTAGTTTTTCAATCAGTACAATTCCTACAATTTAAAGATATTGGGAGAAAAATTTCTACAATTTTCCCTGAAGGATCTTCAGAAATCATGCAGTGAATAGTTCTGTTTAAATATACAGTTGTATTAAACAGCAATAATTTTTTAAAATAGAAATTAATTATTAGTAATGAGTTTCGTTTAATAAATAGCTTATTTTTCTAAGTTTCTCTTAATAATGGAACTATATGCTGGGATATTTGAAGTTTGCATTTTCAAACCACTGATAAATGATGGGAAAGAAAATATAATAACATTACCGCATTCAGAGCAGTTATGCGGAAATTGAAATGTGATGCATGTTTGGTCATACTGATGGACCTATATAAAACTCATATTTTATGTTCACACTGAGGTTTTCCTCATTTTCACATTGCCATGCATTATAAACATTTTGAGCAATAAATTTTCTGCTGCATACCAGAAGAAGTTTTAATCCAGAAATTTAAGGTTAGGCAATTTGAAAATCTTAAGCTTATTTATTTCATAAATAGTGTCTAAGTCCAAATAATTTCAACAAGAAGTAGTCAAATGCAATATATTAAGCATTTTCTTTTTTTGCAAAGCATGTTTATTTCGCACAAATGTATTTACAGGGTTGCGATTATGGCACAAGATGGCCTCAAGAAATTTATTTGTAGTTTTTCTGGAAAGGCAGGGAGAGATTTAATAGTTTCAAAAAAATTTGAAAAGTTCTGAAACTTTCAGTGATACCATTATCATAATAGTACATCCATAGTGATATTTCAATGTTGGAATAGGTAATGTTAAATTTCACTTAATTGGAAAAGATAGAAGTTGCAGAAACATAAGGGAATTATTATTAAAATGTAAGATTTTACAAATTTTTTTTGTATAAAACTCTTTAAATATTAAATTATATATTTTTTTAATTCAATATGAATGATAATACAAGGTTGGCATTTGATTCCTAATCCAGTTAAGAGGGAAAAATGCAAAAAGTAAAGGATTTAAAATGATGCAATATTCTTATTAATTGATACAATATAAAGTAATCACAACAAAGTCAGGTGTATTTACATGGTTTTATTTTGTTTAAGACATAATTTTCATCAAATTCAAAATATAAACAGAATTTTTTACACAATAATTTCATATACAATCGATTCAATACGTCCTAATTTAATAAAAATTATACATATTTAGATAATTGTGTGAATTTACAGGAGGCTTGAAAATCAAATTTTGTAAGTATTACATTATTAGCAAATATTTTAGATTAATATACAAATTTGTGCCCCCATTATTCACAAAATGATTTCTAGATTAAGCTTTAAATTTAGATATTTATTCATAATCAATTTGATTCAGTCAATTGGAATGTCACATAAAGTGATAATTATTAAATTATTTTCATAAATGGATGTAAAATTTGTGCAATTTCATTAGATATAATATTTCATACAATTATATTTTCAAATTTTCTAAAAGCAATTAAAAGAAACTACATCAAAAGTTTTAAACAACAATGACATACTAAAAATAAAACTAGATATTTTTATTTCGATCGCTCCAGTAAATGTTAACAGAAATGATTTTTAAAAAAAAAAATTCACAACAATGAAAAATTTAAAAGAAATTTAGCTGCCTAAACATATCTACATGTATTTAAAATCTCAGAATTCAATAAAAAAATAAAACAACCATGCAATAGTCTGCCAAATAGATTTTGAAAGCAATCAAAAGAAATGAGCTCTCAGCAATTAACAATAAAACTATAACAGCATAAAATATTACAAAATAAGAAAAAAATACTAGCTAAATACAATCAATATCTGTAAAGTGTCTTGTAAAGAATCCTAAAAATTCATTAGTAAAGTAGAAAATATGCTACCATATAAAAACAGTCATTTCACTTAAAAATGTCTTCAAAGTGAGAAAATGGCGCAAAAATTGCATACAAAATGAATGTGGAATGCATGTATTTTCAAATGTATATCATTCATTCATATAGGACTGCCCAAGCCTAGTATCGAGAGATCACATTGTTCAGCATCAAAAATTGGACCACTTAAAATTTGTAAAACAATTTTGCTGTTATAATCATTATATTTCACAGATTTATTGTTTACAATTGCTTCATTAATATTAGCAATTATAAGTTTTAAGAAAATTAAAATTTACAAATTTTTTATAATTTGCAAAAATTTACTTCATGGTCTTTATTTTACAATTTAATTGATCATTGTACTCATTTTATATATTTCATATAACAAACATGTAAACTAAAACAACATAGCCACTTCAAATATTAAGGAACTGAAAATATAAGAAAAATCCAATATTTTAAAGAATTATCCTTCTATTATATTCATTTGATAATTTGTTAAAATAATTGATAAAAAAAAAAAAAAAAATGAGAAGTTGGGAAAAATGTTCCAATAGAAGATTAGAATTAAACAAAGTTAATACTCATAAATATGCATTTATGAATTTTATTATAAATTTTTTAATTTGTTTTTCTTGAAATTTTGAAAACAATTTTTAATATTTTTTTCCTTTCTTAAGCATTATATAATGATAAAACTTCATTCATATAAAAATTTTAAGTTGAGAGATCCATAAAAAATCATTTGTGTCCTCTTTTAAGAAGGGAAAAAATTAAATTTATGCATTGTTATCTTTGATTATTCAATAAAATATTTGCATTTTAATTGCTTTCTAGAGCATAAAAATATCGAAATGGATCTTAATTTTAATCAGAAAAATCTTTTAAGTTGTATTTAACAAACTTATAAGATATTTGCACTAGTTAATAACTGTATTTATTTTGCCATAATAGATGGATAATGCATATATAAGAATCTTGGAGCTCACACTTTTGTATAATTCTTTTTATTTCATTATGACGAAACATTTCATTACGACTTTATTTTGATCTTGCTAATTGAATATCCCTATTTTTTTATTTCTCATATTTTCATAAGTTCATATTTTAAACATTTTTCAATTCTGTATAGATTTATTAATTAATGGATTTAATTTATTTATAATCATAACATTTTTTTTCTAAGTTTCCAGATTAAGTGAAGAAAAAAAAAAATCTATAATTTCTGTTTAATAATCCTAATGAAAAATTATATTAGAAAAATCCTAAGTGAAAAATTAATTAGTTAACTTTTTAAAATAAAATAAAAAAACCCCTTAACATTAGGAAAATTTTAAATTATTACATATAAATTAAAAAAACAAAAAACATTTTGTTTATATCACAGAAAGGGAACGGCATATTCTCTTTCAAACATATACTATTAATAAGCTACTGATCTTGGGCAGACCTAGTTAACATATTATCTGTGTATAAACTTTCAATTCAGTTTGTACTGATAAAGGTTACTTATATTTGGGCTGCAAAGGATTCCTGAATAGATGTGCTTCTTTGTAGCTCAATCCAAAAACTTTATACATTTAGATGTCTCATTTCTGTGAGACGAGGAATTTTACACGCAGTGGAAATCATTTCAAGAACTCTTTCGTTAATGCAAATATGTTTAACTAGACTACTGAAATTGAAAGAGATAAGGTAGCAGAAGTATAATTTTGTAGCTAAAAGTTGCTAAACTTTTAATGACACAAAAACATGTAGAAAAGTTATAAATATTAATTTTTTTTTGCATACTGTCAATGACCCATTACTTATGATACAGAGAATGTTTGACATATTGTTATTGCTTCCAGCATGCTTCAATGTTTTCAAATATGTGATTTATTTTTTTGTGGTCTTTACAATGAAACTGTTATACCTATTGAATGCCATTTCTGTTATCAAAATTAATTCTGCACCTTGGTGTAAGAACTTAACTCACAATACTTATCTTTTTTTTTATATCTTTATCAATCAATTTTACAGGTGAAATTTCTCGATTCATGTACTAAATACTGCTCCTTTTGCAAACATACAGTAGAAATATTTAAAGAATTCTGCTGAAATGGCATATGTGATGATCACATACACTATTGAATACAGATGGATATTGATAATATTTGTTTTTCTTTTACTGTTAAAGCTAAGTGGGCCTGGTATTTTTACAATATTTGTAAACAAAATAAAATAAAATAAGTAATAATAATTAAATATGTCAGGCATTAGGGAAAACAATATATTAGGTATTTTCTGTCATCTCTACCCATAATACTAAAGTGGTGAGGTACTACTATTATACTAGACACTATTTAAGGAAAGAAAGGTAATTGTTTTGGTAACATACCTTTTCAGATAAGTAAAAAGTATTGTCATAAGATACAAGCTTATAGAAGCCTATGTCCTATGCTTAATAAACATACTTGCATATATTTGTAGTAGGATAGATAAACAAAATAACAATAATAATACAAGTAAAACTTTAGCTTAAATATATACAGGAACATTATAGCTAGGGATATTTAACTTATAAGGGAGAACCGGCTCACCTAGCAAAGGCTTTGCGATAGCACCTATATAGCACAGTAAATTACAGATTATTAAATACATGACTACAGCATAAGAGTAATTTACTCTCATAATTTCAATATGGTACACACAATTGGGCACACATTTTCATGCAGTGAAAGAAATGGTGCAATCTCATAAATAGGGAGATAACTCTCCCTTTTTTTTTTTTTTCAAAACCAACTGACAAGAGATTGGCCCCCTAAAATACAAATTTGCCAAGATAAATAATTTTTCATATTGATTAATTTGACATTATGATTTTGATGCCTGCACTATTGCCATTTTGAGGTTATTTGCCAAGTGAGACACATCCACTACACTGTCTACCATTTCTTGAACTGCTATAACTGATGGGAATTCAGTAGCAGCTTTCTTCGTGCTGCCCACTAGCGTTTTTAAAGAGTCACATAAGCTATTGGAATTGTGCATAACCCGAGTCTTAAGCTCAGAGTTAGTGAGATTGCGATGCACTGAATCTCCTATGTACACTAGTTTATGAGCACCGATAACAATGAACTTACTATGTCCTACAAATACTTTGGGAGGTTGGTTATTTTTAATAGTCATCAAGAAGGCATCAATGGCATTAGTTAAGTGCATGATATGTGTTTCAAGCTGCACACCATAAAAAGTCAAAAGCTGAATGTCTTTTGGGTCCAAAGGAGATGAAAACTTTTCTGTTGGAGTGATATCAGCGGGGCTTTCAGAATGACTAACCACAGGTATTTCAGATTGCTTTACCAACTCATCAAAAGATTGACACATATCTTTAGGCAAGGCAGCTTTGATAGATTCATTTTCTTTTTCAATTGTTTCTTTTGATTCTAAATTTACATAATCATATTCGTTGAAATATTCTCCAGAGCTAATTTGAGATTTTAGTAAATTAGCAGGTGTTGGTGGTAAAGGTCTTTCTTGCAATTTTGCAGCTGGTTTTCCTTTTAGATTTGGTTTAGGAGCTACTGGAGGCTTATTAGATTTGTCAGTTATAGTTTGTTGACTTTTGAAAAGAAGAGTAGAATTTCCTTGAATTAGAGATGTTACTTGACGTACATCTTCCACTAGATTCTTAGCGCATGCAACAAGCATATCCAATTCATCTGGTGCAGACAAATCATCAGAATGAGCAAGTTTGGAAGCTAACCAACCTTTATCATCTAATGCTTGCACACAAGTTTTCACAGTGGCACATGATTCTTTAATTGGTTTTACTAATTTGTTTAACTTAAAGCACAAAGACTTATCAGCAGCATGAGTTGAATTTGCCAAAGCGCCTTGAGCAAAGTTAAACAAATCAACTAGAGAACACTGCAATTTATGACAGGTGCTTTCAATTTCAGGTATTTTGGCTTCCATATTTTCATATTTACGCCAGGTTGTGCTTACAAAACTAAACAGTTTTGATATAGAGCTCTGAACTTCTTGTTGGTATTTCATAAGCAATTCAACAGCAGACTCTCGATCTAACAATAATTCTGAACAATCTGGTAATATACTTTCATTCCTATCATTAGGAAGAGTAGAATTTATTACAGAGTTATGATTAATAGAATCTACAACATCTGTTCTTGGCAATGGACTGTTATCTCTAACCACTTGCGGTGGTATATCATATACACCATCCATTGCAATTGGAGGCTTTGCTTGTTTTATTGGTGTATCATAAAATTGTGTAGGCATATTGTTAGATGGTACATCATAAGTTTCTTGAGCTAAGCTGCCTTGGAAAGGCACACTAACACCTCCAATACGAAGCTGATGAGATAAGCGAGGTTCAGTTACAGGCTGTGGTTCTGGAGGAATATCATATACATCATTTGGATGTTGTTCTAAGCTAGAACGGTTTGATCCACCTACACTGGACAAAGATAAAGTTTCAATACTAGAATGACTTCCTGAAGGAGATCGAAATGAAGAACTTCCAGAAGTATCATTGCTCGAGCGACTAAAGGCCCGACCATCGTATATTGGAGGGCTGCTTTTGTAAGCAGATGGGGGTACATCATAATTATCCGATATTGTAATAATATGAGAAATGTTATTGCTGATTTCTTTTTCTGCTGACCGAGGAACATCATAAGTGGTAATTTGATCACTTGGAATGTCATAGTCATGGATGCCAAGTTGCTCATTTGCAGAAACAGGAGCATTTGATTTTGGAGAATCGTAGGTCGTTGACGCAGGAATGGGAGATCTACAAGGGTGAGGCTTTGGCTCATCATATGCCTCTCCAAGAATTGGTTTAGAAGTAGGTGTATCATAACTTCCTAAGATGATAAAATATTGTAAATATAATGATACCAATATATAAATTTTGTTTAAAACATAACATTATGACAGGGATGCTTAGGAAGAGAATTTCTGAAAATTTAATATGCTTTTATTACTTTTCTTTCTAAATTTTTTTTTTATTCAATACCAATACAAGATATAAAACACCAATGTAAATATATTTAACTATACATTTGAGTTTTTGTTACATTAATTCAAAGTTTAAATAAAAATGAAATGTAACATCACAGATTAAGAGATTATTAAAGTTTGTAATTTTTATGAGATTAAAAAGTTGATTAACAATGCCTAATATATTCTTACATGCTCAATTAATTACAATATTTCATATTACTGTGCCCCAAAAGTAAGACCAATTAAAAATTTTTTTAAAAACTCTTTTATTCGTCAAATTTATTTCAATGCCTTCAAAGTAGTCACACAGTGTCTCCAGACACAATGTGCCTACTAGACACTAAGGGAAAAATATCCCCTTTAAATAAAAAAAATTTAAAAAAAAAAAAAAAAAAAAAAATCAAATTTTGTACTTTAAAAGAGAAGGACTTTGAGCTTGAATTATATATTACTGAATTTGAATGTTATCCCGTCATTTGTATAGCTTTTCATTCAATAAAAAATCTATAAATGAAGATTATAGCATGTGTTAAAATTAATGACATCTGAGTTTAGAAATCAGAAATAAAATGGGAGAGTATTCACTATAATATTATATATAACTGATTACAAAAAATCAAACAGAATGAATTGAAATGCATAGTTAAAGATGATATTGCCTGGTGTATTCTTATTGATATTTTCACATCACATAAATAATTTAATATATGATTGACAAGCTAACACCAGAATAACTAAATGTTACATTTCATGATACGCCAAATTCTATTTTGAAATAATAATGGTTTTAAATAATATAAAAAAAGTTAATAATAGAAATATTGACTACAAAGTTGACATTGCTTTGTGTTCATGATACTGCTTATAAAGCATGAGCATTTTTGCATTCTTTTTTGTAAGGCATGAGAAGGGGATGTACAGTTTGCATTGATAATTTAATAATGAAATAAATTAACTTGTAATTACATTTACTATGAAAATTCATATTTTCATAAATAAATGTTTTACTTATTTATTTCATGCATAATTCGTGAGGGATGTTTCCTTAAATAAATTTAATTCAATATAAAGCAATATTTTACTAAATAGAAGAATTAACAGTGTAAATATTAAAAACAAGCACTAGACACATACAGAAAAATATGAATGCTTTCTAATAGGTTATACCAATAAAATATAATATGAAATTTCCATAAAGTTAACATTAATTTTTTGGTGAAAATGAGTAATAATTTCTATCTACCCATAAATTTTTTAACTAGAATATCAATAAAATACATAAATTTGACAAAACTAAAAAATATTTGGAAAGCAGTTTTCTCACAAATAGTTTTCAAACTAACAAAATAATAAAATACAAATACAAATATAAGAGAAAAATAATATTTTTAATGAAATAAGTAAAATTATACGGTAACAAACAAACCTTGGTTATTTCCTTGTAACATGTAACGTGGTTTGGGGGAGGATGATTTAGTAGTTTCATTTCTTTCATTAACTTTAGTGCCAATAGGAACATCATATAAGTACACTCCTCCTATCTTTTGAGGAGTCACCACCTGAGAACGAAAAAATAATAAGGTTGGCTTCTGGAGTTATAACAAAGCAAATTTTAAAATAAATAGAAAGCATTCTAATGAAAATATATTGTTAATTGTTATAAACGTCCTAAATAAAACAATATAACACTCATTTTTTTTGTATTATTATAAGTATAAATACAGATTTAACTATTAAAAAAAATTGCTTGATTGCACATAAAAGACTATTGTGTAAATTTTTTTTTTCTAGAAGCAGTTTAGAATTTAAAATCAAAATAATGTAGGTTACACTCATGAACCTTTATTTAAAGAGACAGTTTCAGTTGATATCTGAACAATGTACTTAATTTGAAAAAATAATCAACAAGAGAAAATTTTATACTCTTAATTAACACATATAGTATAATATTTTACTTATTCTTTTCTTTCTATTTAAAATATTTTGTATTTCAAAATATTGTTCTAAAATTTTTAGAAATGATTCAATATTTTTGCTTATCATTGCTTACCAGTTTTCTTTTTTTTTAAATGTGTAAGGTGATTAGGCAGACAAGGGTTTAAGACTCAAATAAAAAAAAAAAATAAAAAAAATTAATTTATTCCATAACTTTAAACTATTTTGAATGCAAGTATAGTCATACAATACTGATGTAAAGGGGAAAAAAATTATTTATACATTAATATTCAGTTTCAATTTTATTTTTCTTAAAAACATCGCAGAATTCAACCTAAACTTAACTGATATATTTTTCTAATATTATTTAACAAAATTTGAAGAATGCTCCAAATATTTACTAACAACATAATTAATATACAATAGTGTTTAACTTTTTTAATTTCCATAATTTATTTATTGAGTGACTTTAAGCTATCAAACAAGCACTAATGGTGTTGTGAAGTTTGCTTCTTCACATCCCAAAATTTATATACAATACATTCAATGTTTATCAAAGCCAAGGATTAAATATATATATATATCAGAATTATCAACAAAATCTTTCTAATGATACACAGAATTTCACAGATGATAAATTAGGTTATGATAATCAAGATGTAGAGATAAGAAGTAATAAATAAATAAAAAATCCATCTACAGAAATTCTGTATAAATGCCACTGATTCTTGGGATGTCCTGATCTTATCATGGTACAAGTTAGAGGATAGGCATTATTTAAACATTAATTTTAATATAACAGTCAAGCTGGCCTTGGGTACAGCGATAACAATAAATAAACAGCAAATTAATCTGGAGATGGAAAAAAAAAAGTTATCTTTTTTCGCTCTAAAAGTCGTGTCCAATTCTCCCATGAATGGATAAATGCATTCCTCTGGACGAAAAATGACGATTGGCGCCAACTTGGCATTCTTCAATCGATATATATATATCTATATATTACGGTTAAACTTTTTTTTCTTTCTTTTCTCATATTGCAGAAATGAATGTTTACATTTTTTTTTTTTCCTCTTCTATCATGCGCTGCTGATTTTTATCCAGTCTCACGGGAATGCTCCAGATTGCTGGCTGTTATGTTTACTTGTTCCGTGGAATGCAGACTAGTATGCAATTTTGGAGAAGCGGGGAAAAATAAAAATAAAGAAAAAGTAGTCTTGAACGAACGGGAGAAAGAAAAAAGAAAAAGTTTTTTTTTTCCCCCTCACTTTTCTTATATTAATCAAGAAGAGGATTGGTTTTCAAAATAAAACAAAAATTAGCGCCTCTGAAAGAAAGAAAAGGGAAATACGATCTGTGATCAAGGAATTTTAAAATTAATGACACCACAGAAAACCTTTTTTTTTTTTTTTTTTTTTTTTTTTTGTTGATAAGTTTAAACTATTAGTTTCGTAATAGCAAAAATGTTTATTAAAAATATATTGTTCAAATACATCCGTTTATTAGATAGCAAGTGTCGAAATTCAATTAAAAAAATATGAAATATAACTTTAAAAAGTACATTTTAAATAACTATTACGTATATTATTTTTCACGAATAAGTTAATCTTAATGATTCATATGTATTATTTAAGAAAAGTTTTTTTACATAACTTATGAGTAAATAATTTTCGAAGTTTTTGACTAACTTACCATGTCAAAGTAAAAATTAAACACACAAATATATTATTTAATTGATTAATCAACGGAGTAGGACCGTAGCAATTATCAGAGACAAAAAAGTCATAACCTCACAAACTAATAGTCTTTTTTGATAAAGAGAAAATATAAGCGCGCCAATATATTTGTCTCTACACATTATTGAATAAATCTGAATGTTACTTTCTTAAAAAAAATTCTATTTTTTGCTAAAGCTAGCACTATTTTTTTTTTCTTCTTTTTTTCCCTCCATAATTGTGCAATTTCTCGAAATTCTGAATTGTGCAAAGTTGGCCAAGTAATAGACATAAATAGCGGTTTTTTTTTTAATTTTTCGTAAAAGTATTAGTTTTTTCGTACTCAATCCAAAATACTTGTTATTCTCCGCAATAGCTATGGATAACCCATATTAACTGGCACTTCTGCATTACATACAGTAAAAACACATTCAATATATTTTGCATGAGGGATAAGATTTTTCGAGTGAATATATCTAAAAATACGCTCCTATTTACTTTCCGAATATGAATAATTATTTTGAGAGAATATGTAATCCCATAACTAGATGTATATAAATAATGGAATTACTATCTCAAATGATCACATAGACTAGTGAAAATTTATCATTGGGTTAGTACAGGGGTCTCCAAACTTTCCAGCCTTAGGGCCATACCGTTTACTCCAGTAAGTATCAAGGACCAAAACCGTTTTAATTTTTCTGTCATTATCTATAATTTCTGGACTATTCCGTTCATGGGGGATTTTCAGGATAAAAATCATATGTTTGATTCAGGATATATACATTCCAAACATCGATATACTTACATATGAGATATTCTTTACCCCCAATATAACTACCGAGGGAAACCGCGGGATGTTCACTAGTTTACAATTTTAGTGGGATTCATTTCAATAACTTGTTAGTTGTTATGCTTAAGTTAAATTTTCTGCGTATTATGCTTGTCATTAAGCTTCACCTATCAAGTCAATAAAACCGAGTTATTATCATTCTGTGTTTTTTTATCCAACTTATTACAGCAACAATAAGCTATTCGCTGTCGCGGGCCGGATTGATGACACCCGCGAGCCGTAATTTGGAGACCCCTGGGTTAGTAGATCGAATGACATGGGATGTGTCACATAACCATTGATTCATTACAAAAACATTATTATGTCTCAATTTTTCAAGCACAAAGACATCTTTACAAACAACCTTTTTTTAGCATTGCTGACATATAATTCCTGTCCCTTCACTAAATTAATTCGATAAACATAGCTAATAATACCCTTGTGCACACAGTACCTTGTTCGGGTTCGAGGCCCAACTCCTACGCAAGGCATGGGACGCGTCAGTTGCTCCTAGAGTTCCGATGTTGCCGAGGCCTGTGGGGTCGTACATCCCGGGCAGCAACCTCAGACGGTTTCCGGGCACGATCCCCTGCCTCCCCCGCAGAGAGCAGAGCCACCACCCTTCCAGACTGTTGGTGTTCTGCTCCAGGACGGTGAGGATGTCGCCTTTGCGGAAGGCCAGTTCGTCGGGAGCTTCGGCAACATTGTCATAGAGAGCTTTGGCCAGACAATTCTGAAAGAACAATATATACATATATTATAGACATGTCAAAGACAAAGTCATATACATATCAAATAGTCATAGACATATTCAAATGAAAATATTGAAGCTTGCTTATTTCATTTAAAAGATGTATTATCAATACCAAAAAGAAAATTCTATTTTTAAATCATTGTAGTGTTTTACAGCAAATTCATCTTATTTCTAAGGTGCAAAAAAAGGAGGAGGAGGAGTTAGGAAACAATTTATTTATTGAATTGTGCAATTTTATATATAAGTTCTAATATTTTCAATATATTTCCTTCATCTGATATATTTAGATATTTCTTATAAAAAAATAAAAAGAAAGCTACCACGTCATAGATTAAAATAAATAATTTTAGAGCTTGAATTCTTCAGCGTTTATGAATCATTTATCAATGCAAATTTGTCATTATTTATTCAATTTGTACCTTATACAAAACTAACTCAAAATTTATTAATTTATTCGTTAAAAACTATGCTGGAAAAACCAATATTTTGTAAACCTGTATCGACGAAAAAAAAATTATATCACAACAGTGATTTTCAATTTAAATTACTTTAGCTGGAAAAAAGCATACACATGACAAATCATAAAAGAAATTAACAAAATGATACCGAATGTTCAACAAATGATTTCAACTTCGAAAACAAAAAAGAATAATTTAGTAGCAATCATAATTTATGGGAAAAGCTATTGTTAATAATCCTATTTTGATCCTTGTAGTTAGCAATGATACCTGCCAAGTATGAAATGGAAGTCCAATCGAAATGCGACGTCCAATATAATAGACATATTTGGTTTCGTTTGTCGCTCTACAGTTATTTTATGCACACTGTTAGCTAATTAGACCGGAATCTACAATTTAAATTGGTTTCCGAACCACTAACAAACATCCAGGATTCGAACCTGAAGCCTATAGTACCAACGGCCAAAGCGCTAACCGATTGGCCAACAGGTCGCAGTTAGATGGTTAAAAGTTTGGTTTGTCGCTCTACGTTCATTTTGTGCATACTTTAAGCTAATTAAACCGGGACCTACACGGTGACCAAAAGGAGTTTTACTTCTGTGTTATACCATCACTACGCAAATTAAGTTATAATCCACAATATTTTAATGTGTCAAATTATTAAAAAAAAAAACTATTAGAAATGTGTACCAGCACCACTGTGGACCGTAGTATAGAGGAGAAAATCTCCAATAACTGAAGCTATTAGATAATGGCTTCTTTGAAATGCTGACATAAACCAAAAGACCTCGCTTCTTTCCCTTCTCACGTGAAGAGATGGAGAGGGAAGGAGAAGAGAGAGCGAAAAAAAAGCGTAAGAGCCGGCCGGAGTCATATTACGGCAACACAATCTTAAAATACTAAGCCTCAGAAGAGGAAATATATCAAGTGAGGAGGGAGTGGTTGATTCTGGGATAGATGGATGCCGGAGATGGTTGAAATGATCGCGATAACCAGATAAATTACGGCCGAGTAAAAGCCGGGATGGATGGTTTGGAGCATCACGATTGGCGGAACAAGCATAGCACGAAAGGGAAGAATTAATTGTAAAAACACAGGCCAACCTTTTTTTTTTTTTTTTTTTTTTTTTTTTTTATAAACATACCTATAGATTAATGGTAACGATAACAGCGAAGTAATGTATGGAGAGAGTAAACTAATAAATCAAATTTGTCTTTAATGCCCAATTAAACTTTGGTACCTAAATGAGTTGGATGAAAGGGATCGATTACCAGAAAAGAAACATACACAATAACATCCCTCCTCCTTCCTTCTCGTGAGATCAACGATTTTAGCATTGATAATTACAATCATATCAAATCTATCTATCTGTATATATATATATATATATAGTAATTATTTTCATTCAAGATTTTATCGAACCTTTTCTCAATGTTGAATAGAGTGGCTATCAGATAAGTGAAAATTGGTTCAGAGCATTTTTTTTTTTTTTTTTTAAATTCTTTTCTGTTTCACGGATTCCTTTTGCCAGTAAGACAAAGGTTACAGATAATCTCTCAGAACGCTATTTTTAAAAGCACAAGAATGTTTAAGTGTTAATTCTTTGCATAACATCATAACAATAGTATTTTAAATTTAATACATCAATATTTAAATTGAGCCAAAAGTATTGTATATGAAAATTTTTTAAAAAGTTATTTTTACAATAAAATAAAGCTCCATGTTTCTTACGTCAGATATCGAATAGAAACTTCTTTTTATTATACGATAAATGATATAACAAATAATGCATATATGGAATTTCTATAAGCGACAACGAGCGACATAAACATTTAGTTGTCGACTAATAGTGACCTGGTAGTTTGTAAGCTCCGTCACGTTATAGATTATCAACAACGGGGCATGTTGTAGCAATTAATAACTATTATATGACGCTATTTCTATATTGATTATCATATCTAATATTATTATAATTTACTTACATTCATATAAAAATGATTTAATAATCCTCCAATTAATAATGATTCCATTGACCTCTAAAAAGGTTTAAAATTCCTAAAATGTACATTTGGTTAGGCATTACCAGAAAGAAAAGATGACTTTTCTCATCAGAGCTCACGGACCCCTTATGAAATGCCCAGGACTGAGACTGAAATTCTAAAACGTCATTGTTATAATAAATTTTAACCTTTATACGATATAACATTTCCACATTTATTGCTAGCGTTTTACATTTAAAAGATTCGACATCAATTCGGATTATGTTATTTTGTTTTGAGACATTAGATTTTCTTAATTTTTAAACACAGTTTTTTACGTATCTCGAGTGGTTATTTACAAATTTATAAAAAGATGATTTATCCATTCAGAAGAAATACATTCAATTCTCATACAAACAAGTTTAAAGTTTCATATATTTTCAAATAAAATTTTGATAAGTTCAATCAGACTTATAATACATTATGTTAATATCTATACTTTTAAATGAGAACCACTAGTAGCATAATAAAAGTTACAAGTAATTTTTTATAAAAATAAGCATACTACAGTATTTAATACGAATAAATCCTTACATAATTTTTACTACATTTTTTTTTTTTTTAAATATTTTATCATGGAAAAAAAACAACTCTCAAGGTTTTTAATTAGGCTTGATTTCTACGCCTAGAGGCTCGATGAATCTTTCAGTATTCATATAATTCTTTATTGTACATCCAAACAGAACGTTTAACATCCAAAAGGAAGTTTCATTAAATATGAATCAATCAAAGAACTGTCCACCCTGAAGATGAAGGCAGGAAATATGTCCACAGGCTGGATTAATCAGCATTTCCTGCTTAATAACATCCGAGTGACGCACCGGAGAAGAAATCGGAACTTACTGTCCGCCTCAATGAGTAAATACGATAAACGCAACAGCTCAATATCGAATTTCTGGAGGAAATAGCAAATAAATTTTGCGGGTAAGCTCACTATCTTGTTAAATTGATTTCCTGTTTTTTTTTTCCTTTTTAATTCAAATCTAAAAGGTGCAGTATGTAAGCCTACAAACCAACAATGTATGTATCATTAGTAGTTGTTTGACTAAAACACTAATTTTCACACTATACTCAACACTATTTATTATTATTATTTTTTTCCTAATGCAGCTGGCAAACACTTAGACAGTTGTTTTTGATGCCTTAAGGCAAGCAGTGCACCGATGTTACTCACTTAACGCCTAGTAGCGGAGTAACAATACCCCCATCACGGTCGACGATCATGTTAGAGCGCGACCTATGATTTAAAGTGGATTCCGAACCATTACAAACATCCATGGCACGGCCGGTACTCGAATCCGAAACCTCTCGTACCGAGCGCTAGCCACTCGGCCCCATATTTAACACTATAGATTTTATTATTTAGTTTATATTTATACTATAGTTTTCAGCGTATAATACAGCACAAAGTATAATAAAAATAGAAAAACAAAAGATTTATATTCACATTAAGTAAATTAAAATACCATAGAAAATACTTTTTTTTTTCATAAAAGCGCAATGATAATTTTAGAGCAAAACATTTTACTACACTATAATTAGTTTTCTAATAAACTAATTATAGTTACTACAAGTTGAATCTTTGAAGCATTACTCATCCACTACTTAAAACATAAAAAAAATCTATCACTAGACGCAATATTTCAGAAAAAGGGGGGCGGAAGAGTAAATGGACACCCTAAATTTGCACACATTAATAAGTCATTCACGCATCCAATCACATTCGAGCTAGTTTAAAAGCTCCACACATTTTCTTCATAGATTAAACACTTATCCCTCAATCCGGAGTCATTACAAGACAACCCATGATGTACATAGAGCAACTTTGATAAGATTAAAAAAAAAAAAGTCGGATTCACTCCCCTAAAAGCACGGGGGTGGGGGGAGAGATGAGCGCAAGTGTTCCTGCGTGGGCTTTAATCCCATGTTCCGGCAGCATATAAAATCGATCGCACACAACCTCCTGTCACCCTTCCTTCCAACAAGTACCCAAGGTAGGGGTGGGGAGAGGAAGGGGGTGGGGTAGAGAGTTTGGAAAAGTGTTCCACAAAGAAATGCTTTGGATCGAAAGTCTGAGCACCCTCTTCCTCAGTCCTTGTCTGGCGGTCTTCAGGAAAAACCGGCAAAGATATCGGATTACATAGGTTTCACTCACCCGTATCAGTTCTGTTATCGCTCGGTGGTATCTTGCTGAAAACGCTATATACCACCACCACTAGAGCAGTACTCAAGGATTTCGGAAGGCAGTGTACCTGAAGGGAGAAGAGAGAGAGAGAGAGGGAAAAAAAAGTGCTCTTTACGCAGAAAAGCAGTTTAAGAACACTCTTTGTATGGTATGTTATCTTACAGGCTACTACTGGTGGAGAGTTCCCAGTTAAGTGAGTGAGACCATGTTTCAGCAGGGATATTTAACAAGCTGGGTATTCGTCTTCCTCTTCTTAAATTGTAGAGAATTAATGAAGATATTTAATATGATAATGATGATGAAGATAAAGAATTAATATGATGAAGATAAAGAAACGCACATCAAATCCATAAATTAATATAGAAATCTTCAGCCATGGAATCCTCCCCCCTTCCATTAAATATACATTAACAATAAAATAAAAAATTTAATAAAATATGAAAAGAAATTTAAACAATTTTTAAAACTATGGGTATAAGCAGTTTTCAAAATGCATTTATCTCATAGATCTGCAGTGGCCTGATGACCAATTGGCTAGCGCTCTGGCCTTTGGTATCACAGACTTCACGTTCGAATCCTGGCGATGGCAAGGATGTTTGTTCGTGGTTCAGAATTCACGATAAACTGTAGGCCCCGGTCTATTTAGCCCAATGTGCGCACAAAGTGACTATAGAGCAACAAACCAAATCAAACTCACAATCAAAACTCTGCAATTTATACTAAACATTGTCAATAATGAACATACAACTTGCCACCAAGATAATATTAAGCAAACTTAATATACTGATTAAAAAGAAAAATGTAAGTAGCACTATTTTTTTTTTTGTCTCAGTGTAAAAAAAAAAAAAAAAAACACCACACCTCTTCGTGATATTATCAAGAAATGGACACGAGAACCATTCTTAGAAACTGAAACATCGTATCAATGACAGCTTCTTAATCTGTAGTTCTACATAGTCATTTCATGCATTACAGAGCGATAAAGAAAAAGTCTACCGAGATCTAAAATTGGCACTGTTGAGGCAACAGACCGTTTCTTAGATGAAGTACCACACGCATCCCATTTGTAAAACAAGACTCTGAGATTGCTATCTCCACAGACTTCATAATTGACTACCGTCAAGGCACGGTTCTTCCAGCGATAGGAATCTCGTTACATCCATGCTCGGGTACCATTTCTGAACGCTAGAATGGCAGCGATTCTAATTACGCCATGTTAAAAAGAGACAATGAAATTGCAGTCTGGGTGTCACCGATCATTTTCTGTTGCACGCTGGCCCGGGAGTCGTTAACGGATCAATAGATTTATCCACAAAGGGAAGGAAGGAAATAAATCGTAACGGTGTCCACATGCTAATGTACGAGGGCAGTAATGATACTTCTCTGGAAGGGTAATATCCGTAAACATGAATTTTAAAAAGCTGCAACAGCATGAATTCCAAGCTGGGTGTTCTTCAGAAACAGAAAAAAAAAAAAATAAAAAAGGATGAGTATAAATCGATCAGACAAGGCACTAGGAGTAACAACCCTTTGCCGCTTGGAAATGCGCCAACTTTAAAAGATATTACTACTCTTCCTATCCTATTATATGACACATTTTTTTTCTCGTAAACTTTAAACCGGTTACTATGCGAAGGTATAGTTCATCGCTATATGCATATGACTTCCAGGAGTTGAAAGGTGATGGGCCGCTGATCCTTTTACAAATGATGTAAGACATGCCAAAAGCATGCGTTGTCATATTTTTAAAAAGGATGGATTTGTCTTCCGAGTTCAATTAAATCTCTATTTCAAACGAATCTCCTGCTTCTAATGCAAGAATTGTAAAATCTAGCAACTTTATTTTTGAATATACAATTTAATAAGTGAGAAATCTAACTGCATGAAAACCTAAGTAGGACACAGATGTATAAATGGTTTAAAATAGAACATCATTAGTGGATTAACAATTTATTGCTTTTTAAATTAAGATAATGTATGAGAAATACTTCTTTCATCAGTTTTGGGAAGAAGTAAAAAATAAATATAAAATGCAATGCGGGTTTCTTAAATATAATTTTTTTCTTATGTATATACATCAATAAAAGAGAAATGAAACTTCGTATAAAATATTCCACGAGGTGCCAAAACTATGAGATGCAAAAGACAATACAGCTTTGAAGTGATACAGTTAAACAAATGAGCAAAATTATAAAAAGCAAGCAAAATAAATATTAATAACAGCTAACTAACTTCTTTTCGAGCACTACAATCGATGATGGGCCATGGCCGTCTGCCTACTAACAGATTCCGAAAGTGGAAATGTTTTCTTTTAACAGGGTAGAATGGTCAGCAGAAGAATATATTTAAAATAACAGCTAAATTGAAAAGTTTGGACGAGACAATACAATCGTCTTTATCAATTTAATTTTTAGATTACAAAAGTTAAAAAGGCAAAATATTTCTAGAAAAAGGAAAAAAATATTTCTGGAAGAAAAAGACAAAAGAAGGCTGTTAAATATATGACATGGTTACTAAAAAAAATTATCATACGATCAACAAACAGATCGAAGCAGCTCTCTATAAAAATTACGTTTAAATAGCGCTGCATTCTTCGCAATAAAGTAGTTTTAATTACGGCACATTAATAACATTTATCAAGGTTTCTACTATATGAATTCCATATTTATTTCTGATTTTAACGGTTTGACTGATATTCGCAACATTTATTGCATTACATTTACGATGGTTAGAAAGAATTATTTATACTCTTACTTCAACAAACTAGTTTTTAAATAATAAAACTGTCCGTGTATTCAGTTTTTTTTAGAACATTAATGGTTTTAAAGGGAAGCGACTAAGCATGAAAAAGGAAAATGATGAGAATAGAAAGCAATGCTTTTAAAAAAAGAAATCTGTTTAGATGTTGATCACTGCAAAATTGCCGAAATAAATGAGAACCATTGTTTGAAATGACAATCGCTATATTGAACATTCATTTCCTTGAGGCAGTAAGTAAAAGAATGTGGAAGAATTATTCCATGAGCTTTTAACGGAGAACAATGGAACAAGCGCAGTTATTATTAATTTGAAATGAGTACCAAGACTTTTTATCTTCCAAAGATAAAAGGAAAAGATAGTGTTTTAAATTTCATAGTTATCAATTTAACAGTGTCACTAAACTATAAAATAAAATTGAACGTTTTAAGAATACAAAGTTAAACATTACAGTTAGTAATAAGTGTTCTGTCCATCAATCCTTATCAACATCGATGCACCTATATTGAGAGAAAATTTTAAAATTTTTTAAAAATAAATAAGATAAAATATATTATCAAAGTGTTGAGGAATTTAGAAATCTCATTTACGATATCATAAAAGTATCGACACGTGCCAACGTGTGCCGCTGGTGAGCATTAGGACTGAAGTTCCATCCGCTGGAGGTTTTGTTGTAGACACTGTTTCAAAAAACGAGGAGACTGGAGGGCGTTTGTGATGTTCAACAACCTCATTAATCGGATTGCCCAGTTGGAATTTTCTGGGTTCTCTCGCACATGAAATGCATGGTAGTGCCCCCTAAAAGTATTCCCGGAAGGTATTGTCCTCCTTCTTCAGCGACTCAGAGCCAAGTCAGTCTTCTGCCTACGGATGCTGCCCACTTTCAATTGCCTACGGATGATTTCCCTGCTGCGCCATCACAAGAGAAGCTGCCCCCTTTCCATCCATCTATCTATGCGTAGACTACTCATGGGGTGTCCGTCCCGCACTGCAGGAGACTGAGATTTGTCGCTCTAAGGTCATTTTGTGCTAATTAGACCGGAACCTACAGTTAACGTGGATTCCAAACCACTAACAAACATCCATGCCCCTGACAAGATTTGAAGGAAACGAAGCCTGTGGTACCAAAGGCCAGAGCGCTAACCAATTGGCCATCAGGCCATTGAGGATTAGACACACAATTAAAGAAGTCAAAGATTATTATGCTAAACTTCTTGTTTATAATGGTAGATACTATAAATTGTACATTTATTAATTCTGAAAATTAACAACTATCTTTAGAATTCACTTCTAAAATATTTTTCTTTTCCGCCAAATATGAACAAAAAGATTTCACGCTTAAGTTCTATGACAATGAAAATAATATATTTTAACGCTGAATTCATTCGATAACTTTTAGAAAATAGCTTCAGAAATCATTCGCCTTCATTTTTCACACCAAGTAGCCAATCTAAAAGCAAGTAATAAATATTCTAACCAGGTTTGGACATTATGTAATAACTGACATTTAAAAAAAGCAATACCAAAAATACGTCTTGCATCAGTACGGATGCACCTACATAGTTGACCCGACCTTGCACGCTTAACTATTCTACCTAATCGAACGACCTTGAGAGACCTAATGGTTTACACAAAGAAATACCTTTAAAAACCGCAAGTAATGTTGCTTTTAACTACCAGAGCAAGGTAAAAGAAGTGGGGAAAGAAAAAAAGTGGGAGGGGAAATCAAAATATCCCACTCTTTTCCTATGAAAGCGAGGATTACACGGGGAACCTTCAAGTAATCCCACATTCAACTAGGATATATGAATAGAATGATGGTCGAAACAAATCTCATACGGAAAAAAGAAAACGAGATTTTTTCACAATTTTTATTCCATCAAGAAAAGCCTTTGAAAAAAGAATTTCTAAAAATACTTTCCAAAATGGGGAAAATGTCGTCCTCTTGGATAAGCAAGCATTCTCAAGGCAACAGTTTCGAATTTCGAATGAATATTTCATGCGCGACGGTCAAATCGTTTCTCACAAACAGGACTTTTTTTTTTTTTTTTTTTTTTTTTTAACCCATCCCCACTGTTTAAATGGCGGTAAAATTCTTTTATGCTTACAGAGCAAATAGACGATCTTTCGAAGAGTTAGTTATTTTGAAATTATCATAAAAATGTAATATTCCATATATAAATAAATAAATAACGTGCCAAATTTATAAGTAAAAAATATTATATAATACATTTATTTTTCCTTTCAATAAATTCAATATATTCAAGAATGATACGAGCCGCATTGAAATTTCAGATTGTCCAACTTTTGAAAATAAAAATGAGTAGCACATAAACTTTCATGTAGCGTGAGAGAAGGAGAAACGGAAAAAGTATTTCATGTTTGTATATAATTAAGAATATTTACTATGTACAATGCTTTTTCAATATAACGTCAAAAATATTGAAAGAAAATTTTAAAATATCATTTAATAATGATATATTACTATTATATAATATATTTCACAAAAAGTTGAGTACATATACTAATAATGAAATAAAACAATTTCAAAAGTATTTACTTTAAATTACGACAATTTTATACAAAATTGTGGTTGAACTTCAAAAGACTTAAAATTATATTTTGTTAAAACTAAAAAATTATCATCCATAGTTAAATAATTTATCACCCATAATAAAATATATTTTGTTGATAAATAAAAAAATAAATTTTAAAAAATTACACCATTTTAGGAAAATGTGGTGTCCATGAGAAGAATTCGTAGCAGATGGCGAATTAATTTCAATGAAATATGATTATAACAGTAATTTTTTTCAAAATGCGACCAAAAAAAAAAAAAACTTACTGTAGTTTTTCTGGGAAAGCAATTACGTCTTTGTGTGGCCCTCAAATATGATTCCCTTTATAAAAATTGTTTTGAAATCTAGAGATTCCTAAAGTCACGATACTTAGTCGAATTTACAATTTTCCAAATAAAAATTATTTTTACAATATTTGCAATGTGCATTTGGATTTTCTACTAATATTTTAATATTTGTAGTAAAATGATATTTTACTTTTATATATATTGGAAAATCGTTTCAGCAGAGATACTAATTGCATCAACAATGAACTCCATGCCAATTTCGATATATTACAAAATAAATGCTATATCAAAAAGTCATATACCCCAAATAATAAATTAATAATACACATATCATAAATTAATGTCAGATGATTGTTTATAATTTATTTTAAGAGACACTAACATTACTCGGCGATTCCTGGGTATTCATTTTTCCAATATTTTACCAGAGAATAAATGTAGTGTAAAATTGACTTGGTTATTTGCCTTACCTTTTTACTTGGGAGGCATTGTTATGAACAACTACTACTTTACCTACTACAACTTTCCTACTTTATTGCAATAAAGTAGGAAACACTCCCAGAATCAACACAAAAAGAAAAATGAAATTCTCATGTTCACCGATTCGAACAACAAACAATACCGCTATTTAAAAGAAATACACCTACCTCACTGACCCTGCATAGCTATTATCCTAATGTCTAAAGGTTATTTATTGGAGGAAGGAGTAATAGATCTAACAAGTTTCTTACACGAAAGATCTTCCTACCCTACTGACTTTTCAGCAATTTCCCCTTTTCAAATAAGTTGACCCCCGACCCGTTGATTAGCTGACCTGGCATTGCCCGGCTACAGAAAACCAAACAATTTTAGTTTTCATTCATAGAATTAATGTTCGCGAATATAATCATATCTTAAATTTATAACTCCCCGAATTCTTTTTTGTATTTCGTAGTAATATGTATTTTTAAAGAACACTGATAAAAAAAAATAATTTTGAGAATTTACCGAGATTTTGGCAAATTTTATTAGGGGGAAAAGGTGAAAAGTGCAAAGGAAACAAGAAAAAATTTTAATTGCTAAACCCTGATAGCGATTATGAAATGTAGTTTTTAAAATTGGGCAAAAAAATATTAGTCTGTAAAATATAAAAGTCTATCTAGCAGAATATTTCAAGAAACAAAAGATATATTAAAAACGATCACAATTGCATAAATTTCAAAAATTCAATATTTGAAACAATTCAATTTAAGTTTTTAACAATGATCTTTAACTTACTAAGTAGCATCAAATAGACGCACAAAGCAAAAACTGGTTTTGTTTAATTAAAAGAACTAATTAGAATTTATTTTCATAAGTTTTGGCTAGGCACATGGTTAAAGTATACCTTCATAAAATAATAATAAATAAATAATAATAATAATAATAATAAAAAAATTGAATTCTAAGCATTGCACAGTTTTTAAGTTACTCTGATAAACCATACATACAAAAGTTAATCTTATATATAGATAAGTACACAAAAAAAATTATTAAGTTAAATTATTTATCTGAATCCCATGATTGAAAAACAATGTTGTTGGTACGCTTAACGTTTATGGTTACCAAAATTTATCCATAAATAATGGATTCTTCAGGTCTCCTAACTTTCCCATTTTCGTCCAGATAAGATACATAAATACATGAGTTTACTTTCAATGCCAAATTTAACAGTTCCTTTTTTCGATTAGTTTGCGAAAACCGAGGCGGAGCAACAGTTTTAAAACTGTAACTTTGATTGATATGCAGCTGTGCAATGATGGTGGGCAAACACTTCAGAACGTCCTTCATAAAGACCCTATCATGACTTCATTGATAACGCAGGTAAGCTTGTTTTTACGCAGCTCAATTTTCTGCGAACATTACGCATAGTGTGAATAACAGAGATTCGTCCCAAGAATTTATTACCTTGTTTTCAAATGACACGTAATTTTTTACTCTCTGAATATACGTGAATAACTCGGACAGAAATATGTTATAATTTTCCTCTTTATAATGTAAAACACGTAGCATGATTGCGATTTTGATTTCAAAAAATGTAGTAATTAAGATAACTTCCCCGACAAATGATACGTTTAGATTATTTTAATTATTAAAGTAGTATTTTTATATTTAAAATCATAACAAGATTTTAAAAAGTAATACTTCCAAATTAAAAAATAATAATAATAATCAGAGAATATCTTCTAAAAGGGGTTTTCAAAATTAAGGGAAAAAAAAAAAGTTTTTCGTGGAATTTGATATGCAGAGTATAATAATCTAAAAAGTTATTATTATTTTAAAACAAGTATACAGAATAATAATGTTTTAGTTTTAGCTTTCATTTAAGCTGTTCACAGAAGGCGCGTCCAAGACTACCTAATTTTATTCATGTTTTCTACCTGTCATTTAATTTTGGTAATTCTACCTGCAAAAATTTCTCTCAATTTTGGTAGTCCTACCTTAATTTTTTTAAGGGGCATATTTTTTAGCTTTAGTTGGCTTTTTAGCCGATCACTTCTGTTTGTTAGTGCAAGTGCACTTGTTCGCATTTCGATTTTATTTAATAACTCGTGTTCCTTTTGGTCCAGGAGCATGATTTTTAATATCTGGCTTCCTAGGTTGGTGCTCTTACTTATTCCTAAATTTTGGTTCCCTCTCCCCCTGTACTGGAAACAATAATTAAAAAAAAAAAAAAGTTAAAAGGACAATGTCCATGAGTGGTTCATTTGTAGATGGAATTGTTGACTTCTGCTGAATACTAAAACGTACAATTTGAGTACAATAATTAGGAGTTTTTATAAAATTAATTCTCAACCAAATCCAAAAAATTACTGAATTTCAAGTCATCAAAAAGTAAACAGCAGAATAAAAATTGATACTAATTTCGTACTGTTTTAATCTAACATCATGGTTTCAACAACAGGTAGAAAACTGAATGAGCAGGTGAAAAATACAAAGATTGTCTGTTTCAATAAAGCTATCAATATTTACGCTATCAGTAACTACTGCAGGATGTTTGGCTACTGGCACGAAATAAACTTCTTTTCATGCGCCGGTCTCTCTTAATGGCTATTTGAGTACCACCAATAAACTTCTCTTGCTCAACTCTTTGACCCGCGCGAATTCCGTTATCATTAGCAACAAAGGACATTAAGAATTTCAAGAGCATTTCGTCCTTGTGCATTATTTTTGTAACAGCGGCACCGTGTTCCACTCTTAGAATGCGATATAACTTCCTCTTGTTGTACACGAGAGAGAGATCTACAATCTCGCCACTATTCCGGCCTCTAGCGCGAGGCGCAAAATAAATATGGCCACAAAAGCCGTATTGTTGCGAGACTTCATGGCAGAGTGGATTTGGTTGCTGCGAGTTTAGATAGAATAAAAAAAGACTGACAAGCAGAGGGTGAATGAAATGTAGCACACAGCACATCCCAAACGGAACTGAAAGAGTTGAACTGTAACAGATGTTCGTGTATGTCAGCAGGCTTTGGGATGCTACTAGAAATTACCGCGAAGAAGTGGGCTTTTATTTCATCCTTGTGGTTAAAAAAGAACAACGAAACAAAATGGCGGGAATATCTCAGTAAATTCTTTCGTTGAAGTGTGACTAGAATTAAATATAGTTGATTGTAGATACCATTAAATATTCTGAATTACAAGATAAATTTTTGAAAACTACGTAAAACAAATTAGACCATCCTTCAACTTTTCCAAGAAAATTGCGACATAAAATTTACAAGGGAGGATGGACGCCACATGGTCTACTTAACATGTTGTATTTTACCGTTACCTACTACAGGAAACATATGAACATTTTAAGAATGTTTATTTTGTAGATGAAAAACTATTTTCCGAGGAAAAAAAATATATTTTCGGAACGCTTAACATGAAATTTTCAGAATGTAATTTTATAGAAGAATGAAAACTTTTGGTCTTAGATTTTTGAAATAAAATCACTTCTGCTTATATTGAATTGTGGAACTATTTAAGAATACTTCGCCTAATGAATCTCTTTGACAAGTAAATGATACCAATAAAGGTTATAATTCTTAAAAATAGAAAAACAATATTTTTAAAAAGGATTAAATGATTTAAGTCAATATGAATATCTCCATTCCAAGTGGCAATATATATATATATTTTTTATGAAGAATTATTATGGAGTTTATAAATGTGTTCTCAGGAAAAGCTGTAGATAACGTTTATAAAGTATGTAAACTAAGCTTTAAATTTCCTTCCGTATTGAGTACATTTTCTTTTCTTCTTTATTTGAATGATTATAAGAAAAAAGTTATTGACATCTGTAATCATTTTGATTTATTTTAAGATTTTAAAAACTTAAATGTATCTAGTTTATTATTTTTCTGGAAAAAAAAATCTACTTTCACACAATACTTGAGCTGAAAACTGCTTTTATGTCACAGCCTACGCTTCTGTAAATAGTTCCACAATAATTTTAAACGAATACGAACGGTTACAAAAAAATTATAATAAAACATACACATGCACGCATACAAACAATATATATCACCAATTAAGGTTTTAAAAAAGATAATTCTATGATAATTAAATCCTGCGAATATCAAACAACTTTTCACTGCAAACAAGATAAACGAATTAAACGAGAAACAAAATTTCTGAAAAGAGAGATAAGGCGTCTATTTAACACAATCCGTATTTTACCTACATTAGATATAAATAGTTAATTAAAACAAGAATCTAAAGCCTACCAAATAATCTATTCCAAAAAAGGTTATCTATCACACGTAGGCAGTGTATGCATTCGATTTACCACTATCCATTTATCAATTGATTTGGAAACAAAAAACAAAACAAAAAATAATTAATTAGGCACGTACGCACTAGATTAAAGAAAAGCCATATTAACAAAAAAAATTCCTTCCAAATAATTGTGTGTTTTTTTTCACAAAATGTCAATGTTATTAGTTAATTTATTTTTGAACTCTTTTCATTAAATGAATTAGGTCATTGAAAACAAAAAATAAATAAGCGTATCATTTGATTTGACCGAAAAACTTATTGGAAACAATAAAGTGTGCTGAAAGTGGCAGAAAAGAAGGAGGCTCCACATTTAAGAAGGAGAAGAAATGGATTCCGGCACGAAATATATGTGCATTTCAATGTCTTCTTCCTTCATATTTTTGCTCTAACAAGGTTTAACACAACTTCCATGAAAGGTTCGGCGGGGTTCGTAATGAGATAGTTATTCATACATACAGCAAGAAACCGGATTGTGCGAATGATCTGTGGATAAATTTTATTGGAAACTTGTTTAAGTAAATTAAGACAATAACATGCAATTTACAGACAAAGAAAGTATGAATAATTGAATGAATAGTTCCTTCCTTATTGCAAATTATGATGATTAAACGAAATTTTTGTAAACGCTTGATGCTAACATTTTGCGGGTTTTTTTATGAAAAATTTTTTTAAACTTTAGCTTAATTTGCTTAATGTAGATTACAATATAATAATAATAAATCATTTGTTTAAAGTATTCCTTTTTAATTTAATTGCCATCAGATTCTCCAGATTTGATAAAGGATAATAAATTTTGGTTAGGGTTAATTAAAATTCTTGAAGTGTATGTCCGTGCTAGTATAAAGGCAAATCTAAATGAATTAATTAAAATACATTATTTTCGAATACCGACAAAAGGAAAATACTATTATTTATTATTATTATTTTTGTAGTTGTTTAAAAAACGTAAGCAGTTTTTTTTATCGTAGATTATAACACATCAATTTAGGGAAAGAGAGAGGAGGGGAAGTATCTTATTTTTCAAATTATTAATAAATCTATTTCAACAAATGATCGAAATTTAAAGAATGGTTTTTAAAGTCAGTAGGTCTTCTTTGTGCAAATCTTTTATTCCTTTAATTCAGCAAGTTTCACCTAAAATTCCTCAAGTAATTCAATGCATAAAACACTACATGAAATAATCTTTTTTAATGTTATGTTGTTGTTGTCGTTGTCATCCTCAAAAGGGAAGAGGCAGCTTCTTTCTGCTCCGTGTCGCTGAAGAAGCAGGGCAGTGCCTTCCGGGAGGACTTTTAGGGGCAACTGCCCCGCATTTGCTTATCGTATGGGAGAAAACCCAGAAAACCAATACCACGTACTCCGACTCAAAAGACAAGACGTTGAACCCCACAAACGCCATCGAGTATCCTCGTTTTCTGAAACTAGTGTCTTCAACAAAGCCGCCAGCGGATGGAACCTCCGCCCTAATGCTCACCAGCGGCGCACGTTGCCATTGAGTAACGAATTTTAAAGTTATCATTTAAACAAAAAAAAGAAACATTATTTATAAAATTTATGTCTATATTTAAAGTATTCGGTTTTAAAATCCTTTTTTTTTTTTTTCCCCTTTCGCATATTTATAATAAAATAAAGTTCAACTACAGCGTCCTGAATCCGTGTAACTAGAAATATATTTCAGAAGTTAAGAAATATTTAATTTTACCAACAACGTATGAATTGCGCGATGCGAAATCGTTATATATATATGCTTTGAAAAATACTACTTTTCTTGAGCATAACAAAACGTGTTTCTGCAATTTCCAAAAAAACTACACTGTTTTAATCAGACTTCCTTTCACACAATACATCAATTTGTTAAAAGGCGTTGACACATCCATTCATTTTCATACTTCCAGGAGCCCCCATCCGCCTAAACGATCGGAAAACTTATCAGATGAGAGATAGCGTCAAGTTGGTTTCGGAAATTAATCATAGTGAAACTCGCGGAAAACGCCTGACTTATCCCCAAAATTTAATAAACAGAGGATAAGAAAAGGCGAGGGTTCATATCAGACACATCCTTTCGAGATAAAAACTTTCAAATGCATTGCATGGTATCGTGAAACACTACTTGTGGTGGATAGATAAGAAAATACGCAAAATAACCCCCTTTTTTTTATTCTTGAGATGTGTAGATTTCGATTGCTGAGATCAGCCTTCCAAGTTTTTTTTATTCAATTTCGATGCGATGTCTGGCAATTGAAAATGTAGTAGCCTCAAGGAAGAGATAAAGCATCCTACGTGCCAGAAGAAATGGCTTCGCAACGTATGGATGAATGCAAATAAAAACAAGCAGGCCATAAAAAGTTTTGAGACATTTAAATTGAAACGCGAAAAGTTATCTATTTTATCGAAGCACAGGGAAATATACTTAAATACTATGTATATACATGGATGTATTTATTTCTTCAAGAGCAAGTGAATACATATAAAAAAAAAACATTCATGTATTTTTTTTTTTAAACATAGTGCAATACATATAAATGGTAACTGTGGAGAATTAACACTTTCTACATATTTTCAATAGTCAGACATTCGTAGATTAAAAAATTTATCTTATTTAATTTTATACCAAAGGAAAGAAACAAAATTATACGAAACTGACTTGTATATTTATCTAATAAGTTTTAAATTTAAGTATTTTAAAATATTTAAACACCAAAATAAAATTTAATTTATTGAATTAATTTATTTCATATTGCGATTTGCATACGTATACTTATTAAATATGTCCGGGAACAATTCATTCTAATTAAATTTTTTTTAACGATTTTCGTTTGATGTTGAAACTTGTATCATTTGACAATAAACTTTTCTGATTATAAGTTAATGCTACATATAAGATTATACTACAATAAGACAGATCCTGCTATGAGAAGACTTCTTACTAAATAATTATTTAGAGCTCCATTCTTTTTTTTAAGAACAAACATAACCTAACATTTAATGTGCATAAAAAGCGAATGAAAATATTACACAATAGATTCTTTAGATATTTCCTGTAAGATTTTTGTAGTTAGTTCGCCCCATACGGTTTCACTTTTCTTACAATTACTTTAGGAAAATACCCTACTAATAACCTGTGAAGGGATATGATATAATTGTATAAATTGATATTGATGTAATATTTTTATTATCAAATGAGTAATTTTTTTATTAAGCGAATGTAATGTATAATAAATACCAGCTATTGGGGGAAAAAAAAAACAGAAACAAGACAATTATAGCATGAACCGGGCTAAGTAATTAAATACTCCTGCGAAATTAAGAGTTAAATAGCAGACTATTCTAGGCAACTAAATAAGTTATTAAACAAAAGCAAACACACGGGCAAAACTTAACATGGCCTCCATAAAACACCAGGGGTGTAAGAGTTGCAATTTCCTTTACGATCGCTGGAAAACCTGCTATCGCGGCGGGACTAGTGGGAATCTGAACATCCGAATCGTCCATAAAACGACGGGCGTTCCAAATTACGTGTTCTCTTTTCCACTCAGACACAAAACAACAAGAATTTAAAAAAAAAAAAAATACCTTAACGATCACACGGCGAAGAATCGTATTCCCAGGTTCGCTGTCTTCGAACACGTCATTAGACATAATTATTTACGCGTTCTTATGTAGTTAATTCCAAGGATTAATCGACGACCTTCAGAATTTCAGGCGTGCACACTGGTTGTTTTAATTCTTAACGCCGTATGGTAGCATCCATGTTTTTCCACCAAACTTGATCGTCCAATTGAAGAGGCGATTACCTTTTTAGCAAATTCAATAACAATATACAACACGTAATCAACAGATAAGGGACAGAATGAGATTTATCGCAACCCAATTTATCTTTCTTGTCTCAGTACACCTTTTTCTTGGAGAGGCACGCCTCGCGAAGACAAAGTATAAGAAGATGGTTGTAAAGTATTGTTTCGTTTTCTTTCGAAAAATACATTAATTTCCCCGGAAATGATATATTTTTTCCCTATGAATCCAAACACGCACGCCGACAGCTAGATTTATAGCACCATAAGAACGTGCCCACTCGTCTGGTTTCTTCGCATCAGCATATACATCACACCGAAAGAAACGATAACAATACTCAGAAAGGTAAAAATTCCTCTCGCAGGTGTTAGCTAGCGATACTGCTGCAAGCATTCTTAAAAGGGCATGGTTTAATCCAATCATACATTATGATTTGCAGAATTCGTCTTTCGAGAACGACACGTACTTCAGTACAAACAAGGAATAATCATCACAAGAGGAAGTGTTGGGAAATATCTTCGTGTGCATGACTGCACGTCGTGAGAATGGCATAACCAGACTCGTAAAATTGACTTAAATGAGATGGAAGAAAATAAATCATCGTTTCCGACAATAATAAGAAAAAAAAAATGCGTTTGTCAGCATTTAGTTTCTTCTTTAAATTTAAATGTTATTAATTAAATTTAAGATGATTATTTTTCACTCTATATAAGTTTAGAGGGGGGGTCATTAAATATTTATTAATTTGAAAATGACTATTAAACAGAATAACAATAGAACTTTGTAACAGAATTAAAAAAAACAAGTAATATAAAAAAAAAAAAAAAAAATAAGTCAATTCCTGCTTTTTTTTTCACTATATTGCAAAAAGCCCTTTATAAATAATTTTCATTCATTTTTTTAAGTTTATCTGGCGCCATCTATTTGTATAAAGATGGCGCCACGCATCTTAATACAAATAGATGCCATTCATCTAAAATCTATAAAAAACTAAAATTAATTAATGAATTAATATTTGGAAAAACTGTATTAACATCAAGTGTCATCCACTACAAGTTAAAAAAAAATTTATTTGAACTTGAGTGGATGATTAAAACGTATTTTATGAACGATTGAAAATTTGAACAAGATATATATAGGGTGAGTGTGAGCTAATAGAAGGAGTTGAAAAAACATACTAACACCAATGCCAATAACATACAAGAACAAAATACCAATACCAATTTCATATAAGAACAAAAATTATTATTACATTAAAGACATACCTAATACATTATGCTCCATTTTTCATTTAACTTTTTTTGGGCGAGGATAAAAAGAGGACAATCAATCATTCATGTTCATAACTTTACATCAAAACAACTGAGAAACTTACCATCATGCATTTTTTATAAAGAAAATAATATTAATACTGACATGGAGGCATTTAAAAATGTATAATGTGTTTTGACTACGGGGAAAAAAAAAAAAAATTTAATATGGAGCTATTTAAAAAGCAGACATAAAAATTGCTGGGGTGGGAAAAAAAAGTCATAAATAAAATAACGAATCTACAGTTTAAATTTTACATCATGCACTTTTATGTTACTGAATAACCTTGATATCATATTCCATCCAAAAGAAAAAAGCGTGGAAAAAAATGCCTACAGAAAATAATTTCTTTTTTCAAAGGACTTCATTATGTTTTCCCTGATAAGAGAAACAAAAACCCAGTTGGTTTCTGTCATACATAAGTTGAAAAGCAGAATTGAGTCCTTAAAGTCTTACAACATGGTTTATTTTTTTTCTCGCGGAAGCATGATCCACCTTCATAAATTCTAACACTAATGTTACGCAAGACGTTTTATTAAAAAAAACATGGGCTTAGACGAAAAAAAAAACACCATAATAATGTTTTCTGAAATGTTATTCATTCAAGATGTAACAAAAAGAGCAACGCCTTTATAACTTAGAAAAAAAAAATTGATAAATTAAAGATAATTTAAACACGAGAATAATAAAACGTATTGAACAAGACTCCAACTGTGTAACCTTATAGATTTTGGTGCACCACTGACTCACAGTATCTGGAAGGATGCCAGGATAATAAAGGCGGGGTGTTACGGAATTCCAGGCACGTATAGATATCACAAATGGACTTGGTAGCGACTATTACATTTTTAACAGGGTGCAAAATGCTGACCACACAGAATTTTCGGCTGGAAAGAATGAACACCTTTTACAGAGAAAGGAAATCACTCATTAGGAGACTTCCACACTTCCTTCAATCTGAAGGAACATTTGGATTATAAAACAATCACACACTGAATACATAACATTTATTCGTACCAGATCATTTTACAGATTGCATGGCACATACGAAAGGCCAATTCATTTTATGAGTTGAATAATATGGTAAAAAAGTAAATGTTAAAAAAAAATAAAAAAAAATGACGGTGTTGTAAGCTAAAAAGACTTTAATGGAAGAACAAATAGAATAGCGATTTGGATGAACAGTTCAAAGAAAAAGATAAAAAGTATATAAATTAATGGTATATATTTTTTCATCGTATTCATACATACTCCTTAATTAAAAACATGTGTCAACAAAAAGTGATAGATTGACAACTTCAGCAGTGATTTCAAGGTACCAGAACAAAAACTTTAAGCAAAGAGTAATGCTGGATGATACTGAAAGATGGCCCTGACCCACAATGGTTGTTCGGTCAGTAGAACGAGACATAAAAACAACAATTCATAATTATATATGCTCTTAAGTAATTAAGAGCACATTATAAGTATGAAGGATAATATAATACATTCAAAAGTTAACAACTACAGAATGATAAATCACAAATCTATTCATTTGACTCAATAAGTTAAAAAAAAACAGTTTTTTTTTTTTAAATACACGAAAGCTATAAATACTTTCATAATTTTTAATATTAACAGTGGATGAGACAATACAAGAGTTAAAGAAGATGCGATACAAAAAAAAAAAAAAAAAAAAAAAACTTCCAATGCACAATTTGTTTTTTAAAAAAATTATCTGTCTATAGCGGGGTCTCCAAACTACGGCCCGCTGGCCAAATCCGGCCCGCCAGTGTCATCAATCCGGCCCGCGACAGCGAATAGCTTATTGTCACTGTAATAAATTGAATAAAAAAACACAGAATGATAATAATTCTGTTTTATTGACTTACTAGGTAAAGCGTAATCACAAGCATAATACGCAGAAAATTAACTTAAGCATAACAACTAACAAGTAATTGAAATGAATCCCACTAACATTGTAAGCTAGTGAACATCCCGCGGTTACCCTCGGTAGTTATGTTGGGGTAAAGAGTATCAATACACACTCCGAAATTTGTTTTGTCGGAAAAATATTAAATTTTTATTCATCTGAAAAAGTAGAAAAAGCAAAAAAAACCTTACAAAACTTTACAGTACGGCATTTTTAGTCTTGGCTACTTATATTATTTTTATTTTTTAACGGTAAGAACCTTGTTTTGCGCAGAAAAAACTCTGCTTAATTTATAATAATCCTTTTTTATTTTATTGAATTTTTTTAAGTACAAGAGGTAAGTTATGGCGACAAGATAATAACACATAATCCTTTTTAAAAAACTGAACATGAACCCTATATTTTTAACATAATAAAAAAAGTAAATACTACTCCTGAGATTTGCACACATTCTCCTATGCACTTACACTTAAGTTTATCGAATTAATGACTTAGTTAAAACAGGATAATGCTTCTAATAAATAGCTAACTGATGATTTTTTTTTCTTATAAATCACTCAAGTGCAAATGAGATAGTCTCAGCTGATGATTTTGTTCTCGATATACTATATCTCAAACAGCTATTAAGACAGCTGCACTTAAAACTTTTTTTGGAACTCAATTTTAAAACTTCAACTCATATTTCAAATGCCGTAGAAAGAGACGTTAACACTGTGAATACACTGGCCTGCTTTTCATATCGCAATAACATAAAGAGATTTCTAAAATTAAACTCGGCAGCTAATGTATGTGAGAATCAAATCTAGATTAGGAGACGTATAAAAGATGTTTGACACCAAATACAGCAACATTAAAAAAAAAAAAAAAAATGCTTTTAAACCAAGACAGTTAAATTAATATGCTAACAGCGGTAGAGAGAGGAACTTTTTGGTAATTACTTCTGAAAATAGGCGTTACATACTCATAATACTGTATAAAGTCCTTTTTTTTTTTTTTTTTTTTTTTTACATCTTATTCATTAGTGAATAATCTAACAGTTATTTACAAAAAAAAAAAAAAAAAAAAAAAAAAAAAAAAAAAAAAAAATTCCTTTCTTATCTTCCTAAACAGGATGTTGCCAAATTTTTTTAAATAAATGTGTCAGAACTTGTTTCCATCAAAATTTTTTTTTCCTTTTGTAAAATGACCTACACTTTTTCTAAACATGACATTTATTTTTGATTCAACTATATAAATAATAATAATAATATATATATGTAAATCTGTCTGCAAATTAACTCATTTTGTTCCCCCACAATTCTAATAAATCAAAAAGATGCTAACCTCCTTTCTTAGAACTCTATTCTCTATATTTAAACTCCATTTTCAACACCGATAGTTTCTCAACTGATTTTACAAATTCCAAATACGGATTTAACTCCATGTTTATTCTCCTCAACACTGTTTCATGCAAACAACATCGGCGGTACAATGAATGTGACCTGAATCTGTAAAGAGACCGTTTAAGTTTAATGAATTGCAATTGCAGGCAACTGTATTTATTCTCAAGTCCTTTTGGAAGAAATGCTCCAAGAATTAATTTAACATTCACATATTGTTCTCCTAGCAAGTTTGTTTGTTCTTTCAATTTCCAAGGAAGAACTAATGGAGTTAATTGTCTGAAGCGATAATTATTTTATGCCTAACTGCGTCCACATATCATCTCTTGAGAATTTAAGGAGTGTACATATGCTTGAGTGAGAGCGGCATTTTATCACAATCTCTTTTAAATAGTTAAATTATAGTTAAAATAGTTGTAAACATAATGCAGCTATACTAAGCAGTATTAAGTCTAAGTCACTTTGAAGCTAAATTATCATCATTGATAGTTTTGACTGCAGAGTAGAATTTGTAATACATTAAAAATTAATTCCGACGGTGAAAATAATTTTACTGCTTTTCTGTTAAAGAATATAATTTTTTGGCTTATTCCAGTGGTTATTAAACTTTTTGAAGTCGGGTCGCACTTAAAATCCTACAAATAATTGTAGACGAGCTATATACATACACTTTTCTGATAAATATCTGTAATAATTAAATCAAATATTGCACAAAAATATAATGCAATTAAAAATAAATTAAAACATACCTTAAGTTTATTCATTCTTGTATGAATGAGAAACCTAAGCCTGATGCGTTGTAGTGATTTTTTTTCAATGTTTGGGCATATATTTGAAAGGCAAACTGTCATTTCCTCGTCAATACATTGAAGATTTCTTCTCTTTTTTACACTTAATTGTGATGAGGGTAGAAAATCCTAATTCACATAAATATGATGTTTAAAAGCTTTCTTAGATATTGACACATATTTTTTTTTTATAGAAATCCCAAAAAATTTCAAGAGACAACTCCTTATGTTTAATCATCAATCCGCAATCAGTGGATATAGCTGCAAGTTCTTCTGTTAATGCTAAACTAAAATCACTTAAAGTTTCCATGAATGGCTTTCTAATCCAATCGTATTGTCCAGTGTTAAATGGTGGAAAATAAGAACTCATTTTTTATTCTAAACTATCCAACTATTATTAGAATTGTTTCCTTTATGTAAGTATTTCTTACCAATGAAAACATTTCCAAATTACATTCAACCGCTCTTCTTTTCCAAACCTGTAGTTTTCTCTGAGAAGATTTCATTTTATCAATGGATGTGAGAATATTTTCTTGTTTCCCTTGCATGCAAGTATTAGAAATATTGCTGCTGAAATATATCAGCAAACCTGGTAAACTGGCAATTCAAAATTCGCACAGAAAGAAATTACAAAAATGTAATAATTTCATCAACTCAAAAAACGTAAGAAGTTCTTGTCTTAGCTCATATACACAGGTCTACATCTTATTTTAATAAAAAACCATTTCATCTTAGTATATAAAAGTAGCTGCTTATGTTGTGAATTCATATCAATATAAAGCTTCTCGAATAGACGGGATTTGACAGATACTGTCTTAATAAACATTAACATCTGAATTACATGATCTAAAAATTCTCTTATTTTTTCAACCAATGTTGTTTCCTATAAAGGTCCTATGATACCACGAGGAGCACTCAGAAATTTTCTAGGGGCAGCCCTTTTGAGATCACTGATCAATTTTAACAGAAAAACGTTAAAATATTTTATTTAAATAAAATATTATATTAAATAAAATATTTATTTAAATAAAATACTTATTTAAATAAAAAAATTGTTTAAAAAACTGAATCCAATAATTATGTGTACCAAAATAAATTTCAAAATAAAAACAAAATTTATCGCACGACTTGAAATTACTAAGAAATTTTGATATATAAATATGCAAAGCTTATTACACTAACAAGTTTGTTAGATTTAAAGCAGTGAAAAAAAAAAAAAATCTTTTTAAAATTACGATCCTCACAACAAAACTAAAAAAATCGACATATTCATTCATCTTTTATAAAATGACTTAATAACTTTTTCTTTTAATAATAGTTTAAAAAAAGGAGAAAGGGACTTACTTAATGATAAGTGTTAAGCGCAGGCATAAAAAAAGACAAAACGTAGAGAATAATTTATTACGTATCTCAATGGGGTGAAAAAAAAGTCACAAAATGAAAGTCCAGCCGAAAAAAGAATACTTCAATTAGTTTTTAATGAGAAAAACAAAAGTAAAGGTGAATAGGAGGAATAAATTTTTTTTTTTTTTTTTTGTCATAATGAAAAGAATAATGAAAGTTAGATTACGTTTGAATACATCTTTTATTATACAATTTTTCTTTTTTCTAATCTTTCAATAAAAAGTTTGCAGCAATTTTTGAAGAACTGACAAGGAGAATTTGTGGAATCAATATTTTTTTTAATTAATTTTAAAACATAATTTTGCGAAACAATTTTTGTTGAAAGTTATTTTTAAAAAATTCTCAAGGATTCGTCACAGTTACGAAACGTTTAACTTTAACTTTTTCTTAAAAAAAACTTAACAAATATGCATTCGAATTTTGAAAAGTGTTGCCAAATTTATTTCTAATATATAAATATCAAAAGCAACATATTATTCTTCAAATGTTAAGAACATCAAATTTATATCATTACACGCCATTCATAACTGGTTTTGATATAAATTAAAAACAAGTTTCTTTTACGTAACGATTTTATCACTAATTGAATTTGAGCGTTGAATGACAATCATATTAATTAAAAATATATCATAATAAAAAATATCGTAAACAGAAAAACGTTTTTTTTTTTTTTTTTTTTTATTACAATCAAATAACAGCATTTGCTTATGAAAAGAAAGAAAATTACGACACTTTTGAATTACAATTAGAATAACAGGAACACCCATTTAAAAGAAAATTCGTATATTATGAATTGAATTCGAACCTATTTCTGAAAACTACTCGCAAAAAATAATAACAGCTGTCTTATTCAGTTTTCTAAAAGACTGGTTTCAAGTGGGATATTTTTGCACAATAAAAAAAAAAAAAAAAAAAAAAAAAAAAAAAAAAAAAAAAAATGTAATATTAGCATTAAAAATACACAATTCTCAAGCAATAATCACTTAGCATAATGCTGATAAGGTTACTAAAATCCATAACAGAATGCTTCCTACGCCATTAAAAAAAAATTAAAAATTGAATCCCTATAAACATAGATAAACATAAACAAATAGTATACAGCTGTTAGGGCTGTAGGCGGCAAAAAAAAGAAATTTAACATTTTTATTAGCATTCTATTCGCTTTTAATAAACACAAAACCAATTAATTAAACGGATTTAATAATTGATTAATGCTAATATTATATATTTTTTATTTTAAATATCCCACTTGAAACAAGTCTTGTTATTTATTTTCAAGGCTAAGAATGTTTATTTACGAATATGGTCCCAAACAGACTTGTGTATTTTAATGCACTATTTAGAAATAACCACATTCTAATTTTAAAGTGGAACATGTTTCAAATAATAAATACTGCAAAATTTTTTTTTAAAAATTACACAGATAAATCCTGGATAAAACATAAAAAAATTTACATGACCATATAGTTTGGTTTGTCGCTCTACGGTCACTTTTTCCACACTTTAGGCTAATTCGACCGGGGACATACAGTTTAACGTGGATTCAGAACCACTACTACTACTACTATACTATACTACACCACATCACTGTGCCTAGAGCTGAGTTACCCCTTTAGTTTTTTAATGATGTGGGTGTGAAGAAGTCTGATTGGGCTCTGCGACGCTCTACGATCATATAAGACCGGGACCTACAGCTTAAAGTGGATTCCGAACCACTACAAACATCCATGACATCGCCGGGCTTTGAATAATGCATGTGGTACCAAGTGCCTGAGCGTTAGTCACTCAGCCATCAGGCCCATTCCGAACCACTAACAAACATCCATGCCACCGCCAGGATTCGTGCCTGAAGCCTGTGGTACCAAAAGAAAGAGCGCTAGCCAATTGACCATCAGGCCGCCATTATCATATATAGTTGGCAATAAATATAAGAAATCTTTAAATAAAGTAGCTTTAAAATATCTAAACCTCTACTTTTTTTTTTTTTTTTTTTTTTTGCTAAATCTACTATATTTTAATCATTTCCCAAATTCAGAAAACTTTTCGAAAAAAATTACCTACAATATTTTTCATTGTAAAATTTAATTATGACGAGGCGAGCTGCAAGCGGCCTTGTCCATCCCCGATCTATGTAGATCAAAGCAGGGGCGAAAAGAGGGACCACCCGCAAGATGACCAACCCACATCCCTTCCACAGATTACAAATAACTAACACCAGATTCAGCACTCCTTACACATGCATCCATCCATCCATTATTATTAGCACTACGTTCTTCTACAAGTATAACCCTTGCTCTTGAGGGAGTTAAGGCGGCGAAATGCAGAATATTATTCATCCTCATTTCCTTATTTAACTCTTAGATCACGGCGACCACACAGAATGGAAGAGGGGAAAAAGAAAAAAAAAAAAAAAAAAATGCACCTGCCTCCCGGGAAGTGTTCCACGATTTAAGGGTAGAGAGAGTATGTCACGAGGTAAAGTCACGCACGAGATGCTTTATACGTTTCCTATTTCGCCCTTCCATCTTAGAAGATAGAAAGCGATACTATGTGCCAGAAAGCGAAAACCGGAGGATGCTATGCACGACAATGAATTTCTTGTCACGTTCGTTGCATCTGCTGATTATTAGCCATTCATTCTGTGTATACATAGTTTGTGCTTAGCTATTTATCATCCGAATATTCTTGGAGATGGTTGGTAGCGATAATCGCAGTGAATAGAGAAATTCCTAATTGCTTCTTGCTGGAATCTTGGAAGGGTTGTGTTGCATAACGATGTTTGAAACAATAACGATTCAGTGATTTATTAAAAAAATATATTGGTATCATATTTAGCTGTAATTTTGTTTTCACCAGCTGTAATTATTTTATTCAAATGATTGAAAACCAAGTTTTTGAAATGTGTGCAAAATTATAACATTATGCACACTAAATTTCAATTGAGTAAAGCCTTCACAAAACTAGAATGATAAAATGAGGATATGGATAAGAGAGAGAGAGTACTTACGTTTATTGATATCATAAATTATATAAAGCCAAAGAGAATTCAATGGCTAGGACACATAGAATGGACGATAGCAGAGGCACAAAGAAGATTTTCAAGGGAAAGATGAAGTGGAAAAGGATTTAAAGAACCTAAAGATCACAAATTGGAAAAACAAAGTTTGAGATAGACAAATTTGAAGTCGTATTGTGAGGAACGCCATGGTCCAAGTGTAGACAGTAGCGTAGTGCCAGGGAATTAATTACTTAAGTTTATTATAAGACAAAATAATTGACATTCAATTTTCATATGTCATTTGGTGTTATATATATTTCAAAAATTTCAAATATATAAGTATTACTTTCAAATTGTTTAAACGTTATTTTATATCCCTGCCAGAAATAAACACTAACATTTTTAAAGATAATAAAAAATCGGGGAAATAAAAATATTTATTTTACACAGTTTTTTCTTATGAAACAGAAAAAAACATAATTTCTTTAGCAAAATTAATGGTACTTACGTATTAACGGTACCTTGGCGACAGTTGCGCCAATAAAGAGCACACGCGCCAACCGCAGCTACAGATTTGGCGGTTTTTAAGTGGCACCAATCAGTTTTATTGGTTTGGTAACCTTAGTAGCTGTTAGATTGGCGACATTTAAAAACCGCCAAGTCTGTCGCCAAGGTACCGTTAATACGTAAGTAACAAATTAATTTATTACAAAATGAATATTTCCACTCGAATACACCATTTTTATATTGCATTTTAAGTTTTAAAGACCTATTAGGAGCACAGAGCAAAAGAAAATCCATATTGAAATATTTTAAAATTGCACACAACTCAATAACCATATGAAAAAAAAGAAAAGCTTTGTGAACATTTTCATTACACAATGAAAGGTGAGCAAAGACAAGTAGAAGACGGGACAATCACATTTATTGCTCTGTTATGACAACCAGGGCAACAACAATGTGACGACATCTTAAGACGATTGCAGATGTTTTTATCACAAGATAAGATGAAATGTGTTTCCAGTGTCGAACAATAACAAGTCCTTTAATCTTCAGAATTCATTCAATATTTGGTTACAGAACGATCAAGAAAATGCTTTTCCAGAAACACAACAACTGACAAAAACCACATACCGTCTTTTATTTATGAAAAATTCAACTAAAAAAAAAAAAATCCTCTAAGTCTCTTTTCTTCTGGAAAGAATGCGAATCTATTGACCATTTTCTGGTTCAAAAAAAAAAAAAACGACTTCCGCTAGGAAAAGAATAAATAAATAAATAAAAAAACAACACCCACGACTGAACCTTATCGATCTTCACAGACAACTGCGAGTGTAAGGGGGTTTGCTTTTGGAGGAGGCGTTGAACTTTTGTGTCGACAATTTGCCTGACGGTGACGAACAGTCACGGTAAATTCTCAGTCACGATGTCACCGTCAGAATGTGTTATGTTGAACGTTCTAATTATCTGCATTTTAATAACTTGAAGTAATATTGAGGTTGTTTTACGACTTGACATTTTACATATATGGAAACCATTGCTCTTTGTAACTAAATTTTTAGGAAATTGCAGATTTGCAATTTAGTAAAATGGAAAAAACATATTGTAATCGATATTATCAAGTAGAGAAATATATAGGTAAAAACTGTAGGAAGATTTATTTCTTTTTTATATTTGCAATCATACAAACTATCTGTTATAATTTTAATTAATCATTCCTAAAAAACTTATGAAAATAGCGTGATACAAAAAATTTTCTACAAAAATTAATTCTTATTATATACAATTATTTTCTAATATACATTTTTTTTAAATCTTCGTCAATTTAGAGGATTACAAAATTAATGAAATGCATTTTGGATCTTATACTGTAATATAAAATAATCCTATAATGCATTTCAAATTTATCAAATATTGTTCAATTGTACTTATCTTAAGTTATAGATAAGATAATCAAACTGAATGCGCTCTTCATAAGTACAATATAAAAATAACTGGAAAAAAAACCTATTCGCAAAATGCAGCATAAATTCTATATTAAATATAAGCAGACAAAGTAAGTAAGTATAAGTTAGTATAAGTTTATGTAAACATTTCTTAAGTTAAAAATATCAAGACAGGTAAGAATATCTAAATAAAATTTTATAATATATGTATCAACAAAGATAAATTTAAACAATATTTTTATTACAAATGAATACTTCAAATTTATTAATCCTAGGTGATAAAGTAAAATTCAAATATATGAGGATGTGAGAATATTCTCAAATTTTTATAATTTCTATATAACAACATGTCAATTTGATATATAGAAACAGAACAAGTTTGGACAAGAACAGCTTGGTTTTAACCTGCTTTATTTTCAATCATTTTAAAATCATTTATACTATGAAAAAATTCACCTTGACTAATATTTTTTAGTATAAAATTTGTTATGATTGTAATATTCGAATATAAGAGATTTAAAAAAAAAACTTTCCAGTATTACTCAAATAATGTTTATTTATAGAGTTCTTTCCGCCTACTCTTTGAAAAACAATAATATTTTAAGAAGAGCTAAGTCATTATTTTAGTAATACGTTTTACAAATATCCATGTTTAAACTAAAACCACGAAAAAAGAATATGCAATTTAATGTTATAGATTTTTAGTAGAAAATACATTAAAACAATAAACATTCAAATTGAACACCTTTTCTTATTCCATGCCATGAAAACATTAAAGTTAGAGTTAGTGTTTATTCCATATCTACCCATCAAATGAATTAAAACTTTAACATGTTAAAACAATTTTATTCCAAATACAAATACTGTCTGAACACATATTACGTGCTAAAATATAGGCTAATTTTAGTTTAAATGAATAAGATTAACTTGTTGATTCAGACTGAAATAATCAAAAGTAATTTATGTACCCTGCGAAATATATAATGAGCTTCAATTATTATTGAATTCTTCTTTACAATTGATAATAAATAAGCCAAAAATGTTTTAAAATTAAATAAAGAATAAATATAAAGTTACAAACTTAATTGAAGCCAATGAATAAAGGGATGATTTGAATTTGAAACCTTAAAATAAAAATTAAGACTTCATCCAGATATTAAATTTTACGCTATATATATATATATATATATATATATAAACAAATTTGAGATATAGATTTAAAAAAAAAAACGTTTAAAATAGAAAATATTAAAAAAATTAATTTCTTTTCAAATTAATCGTAAATTTTTCCAACGAACATTTTCTTATTAAAAAAACTGTGTTAAAATCTAGTTGAAGCACACACACCATGAGATATACAAGAAAAAAATTCATGACAAAAAAGAATTAATTCAGGGTTAAGAACACAATAAAAATATTAATAACTAAACCGCAGGTACAAAACTTTTCTTTACACAGAACTTAAAAGATTCTAATCACATATTTCCTTGTCACGCACGGGACCACACCAAAGCTTGGCGACATTCTTTCTTACTTCAAAAATCTCAACCACAGCAAAGATTAAACACAAATCGCAGATAATAATAGCACTTCAGAACATATAAAAAAAAAAAAAATGTTCAATCGTCCTTGCCACCTTGATGGAGAGAGCATAAAAATTCCTTAAATAGCAGACAAAAGAAAGAAAGGAAGGAAAGAACCCCATCTGACCAGAGCGAAATTGAAAAAGTTCAAGGTTGTCATCTTATACGTACGCGACTGGGCTGTGAGGACCCGGCCTACTTTCATTAAGTTGGGTTTAGTAGTTCCCAGAACGAAAGCAGCCAGATGAAAGGAAAAAAAAAAAAACTTAAGGCGGCCGGGTAGGCTTGGAAGTCAATTTTCAGTAGGTACCAAAGGCACAGCATCCGCATATAAATCAATAGGGTTAAAGGACCCGTCAACCTCGCCAAAGCCAGAACCCTAATGAAGGCTGATGGCTGGCGATGAATAGGCGAAGCCCCAAGCCTTCCTTTTTTCTGTGCCGGGGCTCGTGTCCTGAGTCATGCGGGTGGAGGGGGACCACTGATGGATGGATTACCGTCGCAAGTGACGTCATGGGGTTTTGAATTCGCCAATAAGTGAATATTATATGGGGGCAGGCGGCCCAACAAACGGGACCGTTATCCAGCAATATCTCCACTTCAATTGTTAGAGGAGATTTGTACCAAAAAGGTTCCGGAAAGTATCGGGTTTTCGGCAGCTTCCGTGTCAAATTACCCCTATGTGTAAAAATTGGATAGTTTTTATACTGGGATTACCATATTCTCATTATTATTGAATGGGAAGTATGGAAAGAGTGACAGGGGATAGATAGTATAACGAAAACAGTGGAAGAATGAATTGTTAGAAGGTTCAAATGGGATGCATCATAACTTTTTAAAAGGTTATTGATTTCCAAATCAAAGAACACATTTTGTCATTATTTATTTAATATATGGCGTCTTACAGCATATGTACACAAAAAATTATAGTGAAAAACGTACATTGTCATCTACTGAAATAATAAAGAAAATTTGTATATCAATCAAAATGATGATCACTCGAAACGTATTGTCAAGGCATGGATATTGTTTACACCCTCTTATTTATGAATTGTCAATGCATGCAACATTCCAAGAGCTCCTTATTTTACAAAAAAGATAAAAATAAATTTCATTATCTACTGATTTATTAGAAGATATTTCATAAACAAATATTGTGTAATAGAAGATTGTCAGTAAAATTATCAACGCAATTAAAAACAACTACAAAAATTGTGGCATTGAAAGAAATAGCGCTGTACAAACCTAGGTTTGGACGTGTTTCTAGGAACACGCCTTTAAATTATCCAATCGCTTTTATTGTATTTGGATCTTTTAAATTGTTTTAATCAGAAAAGGACGAAGGAGCATGCACAGATATAAACAGACTCTCCCCCCCCCCCCCCTCCAATTGTTTTTGTTAAAATATTTAGTATTTCAATGAATCAGCGTCGATTTTTCTTATCGGGTCTGAATTTATTACATGAGCCGGCTTTATCCCGATTTAAGTTTATTGCATATCCATCGAAATATAAGTTGACAGAAACGATGTAATCGATTAGTTGACAAATGGGAAAAGAAGAAATTATTAATTTTATTTAAGAAATTAAATTAATATTTTTTGTACAATAATTCTTAATTATAATGGTTTTTTTTATGTATCTGAAATAAATCAGTGCAATGTAAAAATTATTAATAAAATAATTAATAACCTTTGAATTTTGACCATTGAAACATTTTCTATTTATTGAACATTTTCGACGGTTAATATATTTTGTTGTCCCCCAAGACAAAATCCAAGGTGCACACCTGGTTATGTAGGTATACCAGTTAACTTTTTAGGATTATCTCTTTTGATCCAAATTCTCATTATTTTCTATTCTCTCTATTCGAATAGATCACATTAATGAAAATGAATTACACGAAAAAGAGATACAAATGATTGCATGATTATGTAATCACGCGATTCAAAAATAAAGGAAAAAAGTTGCAAAAATAATTTTACAATGAAACCAAAACAAGTGATAAATATTTTCAAGGAAAAAGATCCATAAAAATAAACTTATATTAATGCATGAAAAATTGTTTATCTCGTCTTTTAAAAAAAAAAACCCCCCCCCCCCTTTTCTTAAAATCTAATACATCAAAAAGTATACCTTCTTACAGATTCAGAACTCCCCAAAACATGAAATATTTTAAACATGTAATTAGCACAATTGATAGATTTGTTAAGCTGAAAATTTTATTTTACGAAGAGCATTTCTAAATTTTTTTTTTTTTTTTTTTTATCTTAGAATGATAATACAAATATCTGTAGTTATCTTTCCATGAATGACTTATTAATTCAACAAATAACTCAATTTACGACTTCATAATAATTATCATATATTTATATAAGAATATTTTCTAATTGGAATTTTAACTATTTAGAAAAAATAAGAATACTACAAGAATACTTTAAAGCTGGGATGAAGAAAAGGTGGCCAGCCTAATCATAAGTTAACTTAAGTCATAAGATAATTATTTCAAAAAAATTCTTCACCTATTAGATTCATTCAGATTTTCGGATATCTCAATATTTTCCAAAGGTCTACGTGCGATTTTCTTCTGATTGTTTTTCTTTTCTCAGGAGGCATTGCAAATTTAACAATAAAAACCAGTATGAAGTTCAACGAAATCTTTCTTTCAATCTCATGTTGGGGCAGGCTAAGCATCCCTACTACGGCTATCGAATTTCGAGAGTCCGGAGATACCAAACACAAAATCGTCAAATTGACGTAAAACCTAATTTATACCAAATTGGGTAATTTTTTTCCCCCGTAATTGATCTAGTCGTTATATTAGAAGTATCAATGCCAATTTTGGGGAAATTTGAATGCAAATTGAGGTAGTGAATAGGAGGACACACAAATTTGTGTGTGTGTGTGGATTAAGTAATCTATAAATGAAAAAATACTAAACCACTTATTAAATCAATATAATATTACACATCAAAATCTTCCATTATTTTTCATATATATAATACGTATGACTTCAAAACTCGGAGCATTCCTATTTTAAAGAAATGGTGTTCTATAAACAAATTGAATAAAGTAGCCTCTTTTTTAATTGATAAATAAATTAGGGTATTTTTATAGATGATTTTTCCTTACGGTTCATAAGCTGAAGATTTCAATTTTTCATAAAAATCGCTTAACAACCAAAATGTTAAAAGATTACTCATTTAAATTAGTCTAAAGGTTATTCATTAAATCCTTTAAAATTATAAATTAATTCTCTTTCAAACGGCTATTATCTATATCACATAAAAATAAAACGATGATAATAATAATAAAATAAAAATAAAAAGATGCCGTGATCTTTTTTTATTTCTACCTAATATTTGACTTCAATTTGGGTCTGTGTTTTGTTTCCATTACCTGTCTGTTGAATGGTGTCTGGCGAGTTCGCAAAAATTGATGAACTTGACAAGCATGCTAAGATGAATGGATGTAGAACATTAACTTGATGGATGTGGTATAATTTTCCGAAATACTTTTTCTACCTACATTTTCTTCTTGCTTCATATCGACTATAAGATAACTTATATTCATGCTTCTCAGAACACCAGAGGCTATAATATTCCAACTGCTATTTTGTTTCATCTTTTTTCCATCGATCTTGTGATTTCTGAACTTATTGTGTGTGTGTTCAGAAAGGTACATTATTCAAACCAGAAAGTGATATGTGATTTGAAAAATGCCTCTGGCAATGGATGGTCACTTTTTTTTTACGTCTATTGTTCCAATGTTTTTGCATCAAATTAATGTACATCGATCATATGCAGAAATAATGATTGCAAGAAATTAATCATTTCTTTTTGACAAAGAAAAGGGAAAAATTATATAAATAATTATGGTCTTTTTCCTTTTTCTTTCAACATCTCAAAATAATTCATGACGATGCAGATTTTATTCTGCGAAATAATTTTCATTTAGTTTTTATTAAGTAACAGATCTCATATTGTTAAGATGATAATTTTTCAAATAAATCTGCACTTTTCAATGAAGATTTATGATGATATAAATATGAAGAGTAAATTTTCTTTGAGTAATAAGCCTTATAGTTTTACAGAAAGAAATATAAATTGAACAAATCGCGGTTTAAAACAATCAACAATCATAGATAAAATCAAATCATTGTTTCGAATGAATGCCCAAAAAATAGACGGCAAATTTTAAAGGTCTAGAAATTGTACAAAAAAAGTTTTTGAAATGTATTCATTATTTTTTGTAAGGATTTATTTATAATAGAAAATTACGCATAGAATTCTAATAAAAATCCATTTAAAAAAGTTTTAACACATAAATTTTTTAATTTAAATTATCAATTTTCAAATTTTGCTAAGATTAAAAAGTATATATTTGTTAGGTAAATAAATTACGAAAACCTGATTTCATCCTAACACACCTACAATTATAATTAATTAATTAAGATTTTCATTATTTATGTTTAAAAAAAAATCAAAAGATTAAGTCGAGAATTATGGGCAAAATTCAGATATCACAAAAAAATATTATTTTAAACGTTCTTAAACATTCATTTTCTTCGGGCAAATTGTAATGATGACAAAAGGCGTTTTCAAGCATTCTTGGTCTGGCTGTTTCAAAGCAAGCGAAGAGGAGCACCGTGAAGAGAATAGTTAACTCTTCCCAAGATGAAACCTCGTTTCTTTTATTAAATAAAGTAACAAGGGCTGAAGAAAAAGGTCATTCATTATTCAGTTCGTGGTTATTAAGGCGTTTTGTGCAGGCGTAAATGCAGAGTGTGCTTTCTCTATCTGCGGTCGCCCGCGATTGTGTCTGGGATTTGAAATACACTGCGGTTTGTTTGATCGAAAGCTTTCACTTCCGCTTTGTTTCATAAATTAATTGAATGTGCCGGGAGATAAAGGGTAAAAAATCGGCTACTTACCATTATTTTGTTTTTTACGTATTATACAGTAAATTCGAGTTCTAATGATCGTGTCGGCAGTATTACATCAAAAACTCTGCCGTACCATCTGTTATATTACACGGATATATATATATATACACACACAGTAGAACCTCTAAGTCGAACTTCAAGGGAGACGCCAAATAATTCGAGTTATAGTGTTTTCGACTTACGCGGATTTTGCAAGGAAATATTTGACTTGTAGAGGTTTAGATTCTTTCTAACTTATTTTGAGTTAGAGAGTTAAAATAAATAAAAATTCTAGTTTACAGAGGTAATAAACATGTTTATTTGTTAGAGTACAAATGAAATCAATATCAATAATAAGAATTATAATAAGAATATTTCATAGAATTGGTTATTCTATTTATTGTATACTCATACATTGTTTTCTAAGAAACAATGACGTGCATTGTCGGCAAATCCTTAAAGTCAGTAACTTACTTTTCTTCGTGCTATAGAGGTAATTAGTTTCAAATGATTGAGTTGTAAAGGTTCTAAAATCAAACATTGCTAATGTTCGAGATACAGAGGTCGCATTTTTTTCTTCTTTTTTTTTCGAGTTATGGAGGGAAAATATATACCCAAATGGTTTGTGGGGATTGACTTATTATTTCGATATATAGAGGGTAGAAATTTCGAGTAATGGAGTTTTGGGGCTTGAAGGGAAGGGAACAAAAATTTTGTTCGAGTTTTGCAGATTTTCGACATATCGAGGTTCTACTGTATATATATAGTAATATTATATACAAGAATAACTTTATATATATGTATAGTACATTAAATCAATGAGCGTGTATAACTAAAACAAAAAATTATTTTTTACGTCTAATGCTTATGATAATTTTAATTAATGAGCTGAGCAACATAAATATTTTCTTTAATATAAATGGCATGGAAGAAAATGGACTGTAGAAAAACATGTAATTAATGAAATGATAGTTTTATACCATTTTATAGGACGTTTCTTGCATTTTTAAAAAAAATTCCATTAGGACTTTTTTCATTGTTAAGAAAAAAATGAATTTAAGAAATCGAAAAACATTAAACTAATAAAATGTCACTCATTTGAAATGCGTAGATGTTATCAAACACAGTACGAATAGGGAAACATCAAGCTTATATTTTGGAAGGAAAATATATATATTTCCCGAAATGCAATGTTGCACACTAGGAATTAGAACATTCAGAAGCCCAAAGGAAAAGGAGCGAGAAATGTTTTTCATAATACTTTCAAGAAAAATACAACGGATACCAATGTATAAAATTCCTTTTTTTAAAGTTAATTAGTATTAAAAAAAATCAGAGGGCTAATGAACTAATTTTCGGTATTTAATTAACATGGACAAAGATAAAAGGAAAAAAACATAGAAAAACCAGACAAAAATACAAACGATGTACGTAATTTGAAATGAATTAAGAACCAACGAAAAACAAAATATATGCTCACGCAGCTGCCAAAATGCATAACTTCTAATTTTGGATTAACGTCAGTCTGGGAAATAAATATTAGCCAAAACACGATAACATAAAAAAACCTTAACTGTTCTAATCGCAGAATTATAAATACTGATTAGGTTTATCTTAGGGGTTTTTTTTTTTTTTTTCTCCTCCCAAGAATGTTTCTAAGAATCTCTATAAGAAATTTATATCTCCAAGAGTTTCTATAAGAAATTTCTTCCTTTTTTTTCTTCTTTCGAATCAATCTCTTTTAAACAAATTTCGTTGATTCTGCAATTCTAAAACGCATATTTCAACGAAATTAGCAATTAAATTGAGTCGAATAATAAAAAATTCGCAACCATGTCAGCATCACATATAGAATATACGAAATTATTACTACTTTTTAGAAACTTTTTGAAGTCAAATTCTGATGAAAGAATCTGGTCTGATGAAATTCTGGGGCTGTAGATATTCCTAGCTACAATAGTTAGGATTCTATTCATTAAGAGGAATTTTTCGTACTTTAATCACACAGGTACTCCGTAACAAGTTCTTCCATTGCCAGGTTCTTTGCAAAATATCAACATTTCGGCATAAGACGATGACATTTCGATAACAGTCATGTGCTGATATGATGAGTAAATATATCTAAGTATCTGGGAATCAGGGTATTTGAATGAACTTTGATATAAGGAAAAAAACATTAAAGTTTTAGTACTCAAACTGAAAACTACACTGACAAAAGCAAATAAAGAATTCAATAATACAATAAAAAATATTTACTTAGTACAGCTATACTTAAACATATAATAACAACTGATAAAACAATTCGTTAAATTGATGTACCCTATGAATGGCAATACATATTTTTTCCCTTGAAAAAACAAAGTTTATTGATAAATTCAAGAGGTAATTTTAAATAAGATTTACATGTCTTTTTGTCTATTATAATTAAACAAAACAAATGATCAATCTAAAAGCTATGCCAAGAAAGTTTTTCATTCCTCACTTTCCCGTTCTACTTTTTTTTTTTTTTTTTTTAGAAAACCAAGAATTTTCAAAAAAGACATTAATTTAATTAGAAATATTTTCCAATAATTCAGTATTAACGATACAATAAAAATTAAAATCGATATAAAATTTAAAAATGTTAAATCTAAACAAAAAATATATCTTTCTAAATTGATACCATTATGATATCGAGTAGATTTTTAATAATTATAATAGAAATGTAGTCACAATCTCAGAATTTTCATACATTAATAAAAAAATTTGACAATAGCAAATAAATAATGAACATTGATGTTACGCACAGAATTCACTTATTGTTTTTAAAAATAATAATAAGTGTAGTAAGTAAATATTTTTTTTAAAAATTAAAAAGTGGGGAAAAAAGAATATTTAGAGAGAAAAAGATAAATGTAACATGCAGCATGTTATCTTCGCAACAGTTCCGTTGGAACAAAACATGGAGCAACAACAGGTAACAAAAATATCATATTACGTCTACGTCAGCCTGATAAAAAACGTGAATCAAGAAATGGCTTTTATTCGGCAATTTCTAGCCAATTCAATTTAGATAAATTGCTTATATCCACATTATGCAGTTACCAATAAATTGATAAACATTTAATTAAAGCTATAAATCCATTAACTTAATGCAAAAAATAAATAAATATAAAAAAAAATAACGAAAGTAACATTGCTTTAGTAATAAATAAAAAAATTTTAAAAAAAAACATGCATATAATTTTTAATAAATATTTCTTTTATAATCTGACAGATATGAATACTATTTTTATTATTAATGTTAATAATTAATTTAATACTTAAAATAATAAAAAAAAAAAACAATATATATATATATATATCAAGTTAAAAATTAGCATAAAATCCTTACTCAATAAAAATAATTTGAGTAATAAAATAACAATCTGCAAGCATAATAATGCCATTCGCAACAGAAATTGGGACATAAATTAAACACAAGAAAGGAACAAAATCTGATTACCTTTTGCTGCTTTTTAGTACGAGGCAGCGTGAAGGAAAATGACATGGTTTTCTAACATCCAAGGGCAGTATTGTTTTTCAATTAAGTAAGACAACTTATTCCTAACGTGAATGAATAGAGGGGAAAAAAATAAAAATTATCTCGGCGGACTTGGCAGAGAGCCAAGAAAAGACTTTTCAGCTCTAGTAAAAGCACAGTGTTTTTGAGAAGACGAATTTTTCCCAGCTGGTATAAAAACGTGAATCATTCCTTTTCTACAAAATCATTCAACATAAAAAAAAAAAAACCGTTATTCGATTCGACCTTACGACTAAAAAACAACAGCATCAGTAACAGCGGGTTCATTAATCCAAGTTGGAACACCATCCGAATTAAAAGTTTTAGAATTTTCGAAAATTGATGAAATTATTCCAGCTAGTGGCACCCGATAATTTGACAGAGCGGCATGGAAACTGTCGAACTCTCTCTCTCTCTCAGTCTAAAGAGGGAAAAAAGAAGAAAAAGGACCCTTGAACTGTAAACTTCGAGTCGGGCGGCATTCGACACGTGATTTGATTACGAACGCTCATTCAATAAACCCACAGAAGTGAGCGGACTACATTACTCAATTCAGTCTGAGAACCGAACCCGCGGAAATAGGGAGGGTGGAGAAAAACACTTCTTCCCCCCCCCCCCCTCCTTTCCACTCTTTCTTTGGAAAAAAGGCCCAAGGAACCGGTTGAACTAAATGAAGAAAAAAAAAAAAAAAAACATCTTTGCTAGATGGATAGGTTAAGTAGTGGTAGAGAAGCGTAACTTCTTTGGCGCCTGTTCATTACATGTAGAGAAACGAAAGGAATTGCAGGCGTGGTTCAGACATGCTTCAAGCACATCTTAATAAGCAATATCATCTTTTAAGTAGTGATTTGTTAAATCTTAAAACTGTAATCCAGATCGCAGTATAGCTCTATTATATTAAGATCCAAATAGTTCCTTTCATAGGGTAGAGTGTATGACGTCTATTGTAATTTATTGTTACAAATAAAGGAAATTAAAAATGAAAGTCACAGCTACATTGCATCAATATAAAAAGATTCAAAATTATTTCTTACAGAAATTATATTTTTTTTATTATTATAAAAAAAATTATTTATTATATATAACTATATATTTAATAAATTTATTACATATATTTAATAAATTTACATATTTATTATTAAATTATATTTATATTTATTATTATATTTCATTCCTTTCTTGTTTTCATTTTCATTTTCATTTATTTTTAAGGTAAAGATAACTTTACTAAAATTAAGTATTAATAATCTGATAAAAAAAATGTCAATTTAGACATCTTTTAAAAATGTTTATTTGTAATATTCATTTTAAAAATATATCAATCACTAACAATATTATCATAATACTTTCTAAATGTTTTCATACCTTCATTTATCAAAATGTTTCTTTAAAAAATAGTAAATAGATTTGCATTGAATGCTTCAAGCATAATATTTTTTTTTTTTATTACACATGATAAAAAATGTAACATGCTAAAAGATAAAAGTAAATTTGATTTAAACAAAAATTAAAACATTATTTAACTGTAAAAATTATTAGATGCTATAAAATAAAAGCACTTGTACAAATATAGCCACATCTTTCTTAAAATCATAATTAAAAAAATTAATACATACAACACTAAATTATGATATCCACAATAATTTAATAAGAAGAAACCCAAAAAATGATTGTGAGTTAATCAACAACTTAACTTAAAATTTATCATACCATCCACTACAACCAGAAAGCACATAATTATATGCCTCAAATTTATTAATTACAAAATACAGAAAATTTTAGCTTTAGATAATGGCAACAATTTATTTTAAAAAATGTTTTTGTTTTATTTTTAACAGATAGCTTTTTAAAAACCAACAGAAGTAATTTTAACTACAAAAAACACAATTAATTTTAAATTTATTTATCTATTTCATTAAATTATATATTTTTCTTAAAAATTTTTTGCTCCTTCAAGAATCTTCAAAATAAGAAGAAATGAAGTTAAATGATGTAATAGTACAATGATAGTATGTTTCAATTGATTTTTTCCCCCTTCTTCTTAAACTATAAATTTTAGACTTATGTTCTGCTTCCTTAAAAAGTTTTACTTAAAATTAATTATTTTTATGGCAAATTTTCAGACTAATAAAAGCTGATCATTTGACTTTTTCTTTAAACATTAACTCTCTCCCAATAGACCACCTTTTATAAAACATAAAATTTTTCAATTCATAGTAAATGATTTCTATATGTCTATTAGATAGAATTATTTTGAAATAAATAAAATAACTACACATGAATGGTGATTGTTGAAAGGAAAAGGATGTTTGATTTAAACATTGAATGTAATTAACATATTAGATAAATTTCTATGTATATATATTTAAAATATTCAACATGCATTTCTTAAACTATATAATCCTTCTGGATTTCTACAAATTCAAATAAAATTATAAAATTGAATGGTTACTGAATTATTAGCTGAATAATAATAAAATAAAGAAGGAAAAAATATTTGACTATTTTTATGTAAAATACTATGGGTTAAAGAAAATTATTATACAATTATAATAAATAAATTAATTCCCTCCTTAATTTATAAGCACATCATATATTTTTTTTAATTAAGAGTAAATGTTAAAATTATCTTGCTAGATTTTATTTAGTAAAATTTGTTAATTTTTTTTGCTAGATTTTAATCCCTTTTAAGTTTCTCTATTCAAATCCAAAATAATTAATTAATTAATAAATGCAATTACAAATTATGTAATAACAAACTTCAAAGAGAAAAAAACAGTTATTGCAGTTTTTACTGAAAAGAAATAGAATATGTTATAACTGTAATAAGTTTTTTTTTTTTTTTTTAAACATGCAAGGGAATTAATTATAATCATATGTTTTTAATATAATAAATTGTCCTGAAAAAATTATAAGCAAAAGAAAAATTTTTCACTAATATTGACAAAAATCAATTATTTAATTTTGACAAAGCAAGCAGATTAAAATCCACACATGTCAAATTTAAGTTTACTTTAATTACTCAGAATTTGAAATTGAATTGAACAATTTGAATTAGAATTACAAAATTTGTTATAGACAAACTAATACCTCAAAAAATATCCAAAAATTTATCAAACATCTTGGTAAAAAAATTTGAATATATACTTACACAAGCATTTGTTTGACCTAACATTCTGTTTATAATGTAGCTTCCATAATCTTCAAAGCAAATGGCATGACCTGTCAATATGTAAGTCATTCATTATAATTAGTAAAAAGTTATTATGGCTTAAAAAGTAATAAAATTCAAACGAAACAAGACCTACATTAAAAATATTTAAGTATGGATACAAAAAAATTTATATTGATATTAGCATTAAAAGCATCAAAACTTCACTGATCAATAAATTTTAAACAAATAATAAAACAAGAAAACGTTTAAAAATTAATTATATTTATTTGACTAACAAATCTTAAGTTTTATTGAAAAAATAAATGACATATGAAAATTATACTTATTTTAAATACATATAATTTAAAATCAAGAAACAGTAAATATTAATGAAGAAATATAAAAACATATTTATTATAAAATTACTGAAAAAATTCATATAAGCTTTTTTTTTTTTTGGCGCGAAATAGACCGCTTCTTTTAAATCTGATAAATTAAGTTGGTCCAGAATATTAATGATGACTGTGTAGATAGAATCATCACTCTTCAGTATTTTACGGCATTCTCTCCGTAACATTCAATGAGTCAAAACTACAAATAGCTATCGAAAATATTCCAAAAAAAAAGAAAACTTTAATTTAAGCGATATTTCTTATTATAAGATGGTGAAATACAATCTTACCTAAATTTCCAAATCTGAATCAAAATAACTATCCTCTCCTAATGCAAATCATAAATTTAGATCAACGGTCCCCAACATAAACACAACTGACCGCCCATGATATTCCTGCATGATGAGATTTGCTGAAAAATGCTAGCAGCACCATCTGGAGAGATATTTTGTTATTGAAATTTTCTTGAATGGAAATATGTGTAGAATTTGGGTTTGAGAGTATATCATGTGATATAAGTTTTTCAGGCGAAGAAATCCAAAAAAAAAGTCATATAAACATTTTTTCTTTTAACTTGTCCATGTTTATCTCAAATTCGCATTTTATATTCATTGGAATCAAAACTAATTGATTATATGTATTTGTAAGACACTTAATAAGTCTGCATTCCTTAATCAATAATATTGCAGTCATATATATAAGTTTTTTACTTTGAATAAAATATAATAAACTTCAATTGTTTGTATTTATTGTCTTTTAAAATTCACAAAAGAATTGTATAAATTAATCTATAAAACCATAATACTATGAATAAAATAAATAATTATTTATCTTTGGGTAACTGGCAATATGCGGTTTCATTCTGCTTGTAAACAAATTTTTTGAGGGAATCTGAAATACGGCAAATCAGCTTACCCGAGCAAAAATCTCTTAACAGCTGATCAAGTCAAGTTATTTTCTCGATCTGCCTCATTATATGTCATGATGACATCAAAATATGTTCAAGATCCGAAACAGTTCAAACCTAAATTCTTAAAACCAGGTAGATAGTATTGTAAATTTATGGAAGTTCTAAAATTAATCCACAATCTTAAAGTGATTATATATAAACATGTGAAGTAAAAAAAAAAACATAAAATATTGACATTCAGATGATTCTTTTTAAAGCATGAAGATAAGAAATTTAAATATTACTTTAAATATTGAATAACATTACTTTATCCCACTGAAGTAGTTTCCAATATATTTTTTACTTTAATTATTATTTAAAATTATGTGCTTGATAATTACTTTACTTTCATGTAATTAACTCACACATTCAATCTTTTTTATTGTTTATTAAAAAAAAATTTCTGATTTCAAATTTGACACACAACACATGTATACAGATACAATTAATCACTTCTCTGTGCAAGGTGAGAAATCTAATATTTTAGTTTTGATATGAAAATAAAATATTTTGATCTTAGTAAGTAAAGGTTTAATTTCCTATCTGTACCTAAGAAAATAAATAATGGTGACATTATTCCTCTTAATACTATATGTGTTATATTTCAGATTAAAATTGTGGTATTTAATTGTTTACTTTTTAGCTATTAATTTAATTTATATTGAAATAATAAGTTTGTTGATTTGTTCTACTTGAATCAGCATAATTTTCGTTGAACAAAAGTTAATATTTTAAAAAGTAGTAATGGAAATATCTTTCAAAAGAATAATAAAACAAAACTTTTTAATTGCAGAGTTCATAATTGTACATGTATGTCAATTCCTCAAGAACTAACATTGTAATCACTTTTAATAACAGATCTAATTTAATGTAACAGTTTTGCTTTCATTAAAAGCTAATAAATTAGCATGGATTTAGGAAAACCCCGTTTAATTATGTGGCATTCATGATCACTAAATTTTTTTTTTACTAAACCAAGTTAAATTAATCTAAGAATTTCTTCTTCAATACAATTATTTTCATAGAATATATGATGTAAAAATTTTCATATTCAGCTTCTTTTTTTTTTAAATAAAAAATTAACATTTATCAGATTTACTGCAAAATTTTTTAAACTTCTTGAAATATTAGACAATAATTAAATATTCTGAGACTAATTTGAAAATTTCCTCAATATTTTATATTAATCTTTATTAATATTAGACAATAATTAAATATTCTGAGGCATTTACAATTTCAAAATTTTCTCAATATTTTATATTAATCTTTATTTATGCGTGCTGTTTATTTAAATTAATTTAAAATAAATAAAGGAACTTTTTAATTCATTTATTTTGTAAAAAATTATTTTTTCAAACTTTTAAATGTCAATTAAAAAATGAAATTATGAGAAATCTTTTGTAGTTTTTACTAATTCTGTATTACAATTAGGTGGTGATTATTTTTCTGAAGTGCTAGAAGAAAGGAAGGATAATTATGAATCTGAGCAACCAGCTGTATATAATTCATATTCTTCATTGTCATATGATCAGCAAAGACAACGACTTCCAATTTATAAGGTACTATCATGTTTCATTTTCGATTAATAACTTTTTTTTCTCTTTTGTCAAAGGAAAACACATATGCACACATACATATATATTCATTAATATATGCATATGCATGTGCACACTCACACACACACATATATATTTCAATTTGGGCTTATAATAATTCTTGTTATGCTATAACTCTTTTAGATTTTTGTTTCTCTACATTTTTTTATATACATATCTCATGAAAATCTAATTCAATTTTTAAGTTATGCAAGATTAATTATAGTGGATCTTCATGTAAAATTAAATTTTTGAATAATATATAATTTGCTAGTTTATATAAAAATTAATGTTCCCTTATTTAAATTCTGAAAACATTTTTTCATTCCTATTTATCAGTCAATTTATTTAAACATTTTATTTAATGCATATTGCTCCAGAAAAAAAAATTAAATGATCTCATGAAATTTAAATTACTGGAGATTTTTATCATAATATAGTTAAGTTTCTTTAAAGAAATGTTTAATATCCTGTGAATCACTTAATAAATCATGCATGCATCTTATATTCATTAATTTTTATTTGTGTTACCACTATTTATATTTATATTTCTTTTTTTTATGTTAATCATCAATTTTTTAATTTTAAATTTTTTTTAATCAAATCATTAACCATTTGCAATTTTATTTTTACAATACTTTCATTATTTATTCTAACCAATTTTTATAATTTTTCTTTTTAAAATATTTTTAAGCATATTTCTGTAATTCATACTAAAACATCTTAAAAATTTTTAGTAAGTACAATACTTCATTATTGTTATGATCTTCATTTTATTGTTTAAACAATACCAAGCTTTCAAAAAGATTGCTATAAACATAGATACGTTTTATCATTTGTGCCAATGTTGAACATTTTGTGGCACAAATTGGCAATTTTTTGAGGAAGCCAAAATAGCAAAGAAGTGTCATACATTTGATTAAAATATGTCATTATTATTATTTTTTAATAATATTTTTTATTACTTTTATTTAGTATCGAAATCATATTCTTTACCTTATGGAGACTTATCAAACTGTTATTATACTAGGAGAGACTGGATGTGGAAAAAGCACACAAATACCTCAAGTATGTTTAACAGTTATCATGTAATTAAATACTTCATAAAATAGTTTTATTAAAGATGTTATTTGAAAAAAAAAAATCAATGCTATTTTAACAAATAATATATTGTTGGTTTGTAAGAAAAGCTTTTCATTATATACTTTTTTTAAAACATTTTATATTTTTACATCAAATTCAATTTTATAGTAATATGTACTGTAGTTTAATAATTTATATGCATATTCTTATTCTAAACTACTAATTTTTATTTATTGTACAACAAAATTTATCATTATCATAAAGAATTATGATTTTTAATCAAAGTATATTCAGAAAATTAAATTTAGATATCAAATATAATATTTGTTGTCTTTTATTATAGATATTATTAAAGCAACATGTTCATATTAAAATGTACTTTAATATGTTAATAACCTCTTGTTGAAAGAAACATAATAATTTTATTATCAAAATATCATTTAATATATCTTAAACTAGAGAGCCCTGCAGACATTTTTCTGCTCTTAAAATAAAAAAAATTTCCAGGAATCTGATCACAGCGCCACCTACCGGATCCAATTGGGAATCTAAACCACCAAGGGTTTAACGTCAAAACTCGGCAGGATTAACGTTAACCCTCAAACGCACATAAAAAATTCATCAAAATCGGTACAACCGTTTAGTAGAAGTTCAGTGACAAACGCACATACAGAAGAATTATATATATATATATAAAGATTAATAATATTTCTTATTACAAAATGTTAGGCAATATTGTAAAGGATTAAATAAAAAGTCTATATAAAGAATGGTTTGAATTTTTTTATAAAAATAAGCATTATAATATAAAGTGCATATATTTACATGCACTTTATATTATTTACATGCAAAAAGAAAACAAAATTATAAATTTAATTATTTCTTTGCTCTCAATATTTTTCTGATGTGACATTTTATAATTTGAAATCATTATTAGTTTACTATGTTACATTTCTGATTTCAGTTATTAAAAAATTAAGTTGATTAATTAAAATGTATAAAACAAGTTGTTTTTTAAAATATTTATTATTTAAATATATATTATGTTAGTTTAAATTCATAATTTTTTAATAGTATCTTTTGGAGAGTGGATGGTTTAGTAATGATGGAATTATTGGAATAACTCAACCAAGACGAGTTGCAGCTACTATGGTATGAAATTCATTTTTCACTAAAATTTAATTTATAAGACAACAATATATTGTTAGTATACTTTAAATTTTCCAAGTGATTTAATGTACTCTATTTATATTATTCGAGAGGTGAACACCAAGCTACTATAGATCAATTTTTGCTAATTTTAAAGATTAAAACTCTTAGCATAAAATATAAAAATCTATTTGTTATTTTTATTTTAAAGTTGGCTTCTCGAGTTGCAGAAGAAACAGGTACACTTTTAGGACAAGCTGTAGGTTATAGTATAAGGTTTGAAGATTGCTGTTCTCCTACAGAAACTAAAATTAAGGCAAGTTGCATTTATTATTATTTGTTTATGGTAATAAATTGAATTTCAAACATTTACAAATTAAATATAAATGTATACATTTAAAAAACATTTGATGTATCTAAATGCTTTCAAACATCAATACAAATTATTATAAAAAAAATGTTCTTATAAGATTTAGTTTAAGTTTATTTTTGAAGACTTATTCATTGAATACTTATTATTTTTATTCTGATTAAAATATTTTTTACATTATTTATGCATTTATTTTAACTTGTTAAAAAGTTTTGTCAGCATTATTATTTAATTTTTTTATGTAAACCATACAGTGTATTATGTTGTTTATTATAAATTAGAATTTTGTTTGAAATGTTATTAATTAAGTAATTTTTTTTAAAGTATATGACAGAAGGTATGCTGATTAATGAAATGATGTCAGATCCATTGCTGAGATCATATTCTGTGTTGATGCTTGATGAGATTCATGAAAGATCTTTGAATGGTGACATCATATTAGGTCTCATTAAAAAAATTATAAAAAAGAGAACATCTTTAAAACTTATCATATCATCTGCAACATTTGAAGCAGAATCAATTTTTAAGTTCTTCAACAGAAATGAAACTCAAGATAAGTAAGTTGAATTGTTTTTGAAAAAATTATAAATTTTTCATTCCAATGTTTATTAAGGAAATCAAAGCTTTTTCCAATTTCAAATTATTGTATAATATATTTAATTTACCATATGTATTATCTAAACTGGTTGAGCTAATATTTTAATATATGACTTTTATTAAAACAAAATTCCTATTTTCTTTCAAAAAACAGAATTTTAGTGAATACTAATAATTAAAATATTATGTTTTTAATTATGAAAATCTATAAATTTCATATGAATTCTTTGTAATGTTTAATATTATTCTTAATGGGGTGTGAGTAAAATAATAAATAAATATAATAGTAAGTTTAATAAATGTGAGTTTTAATTAATTGTATATTATAATTGCAGGACAAAAGACACAGCTGTTATAATGAGCGTAGAAGGACGTAATTATCCTGTAGATATTCATTATGCTTTAGAACCTGTTGCTGATTACATTAAATCTTCTGTTGAAACAGCAATCAAAATTCATCAAAATGAAATTCCTGGTGATATCTTAATATTTTTAACTGGGCAGGAGGAAGTTGAACAAGCAGTATCAATACTGATGTAAATTTAAAGCAAAGTCATTAATTTTTTTAATGTATTACTCTTAAAATGTTGATTATAATTTAAAATTTTTGTTGTGTTTTCCAATTTCTAGAGATTTTGCTAGGGATCAGAAGAGAAAAAGTGATTCAATGAAAATATTTGTTGTTCCTTTATATGGAGCTCTTCCTATGGCTGAGCAAGTGAGTTAAAAATACTTTGTAGAATTATTTAAAATTCTAAATAAAATAAAAATTTTAAAATCATTTAAATGTGCCCTATGATACATTAATAACTACAGAAAAAAAAATTTGTAATATATTAATTCAATTTATAATATAATAATCAATTTAAAAAGTTTATTTTTCAAATTTAACTTTGGTTACTAATAAATTTATTAAGTTGTATCTTGATATTCTATTTGATATTATGTTCCATGAGAAATTTGTTATTTCTCTCTCTTTTCAAATTAAAGAGAAAATTCTACTTAAAAGAAATAAAGTAATATGAGAATTGTGATTTTATTTATGTTACACACATATAGTAATAATACAATTATTATTACACAATTTTATTTATTTATAAAAATGTTAATTTTGCTAGCTGTTAATTAGCATTTATTTGTTTCTTCCCCCATCCTCCCCAAATTTTTTAAAACTTTTTTAATGGAGGAGATGTTTAAATCAAATTATTTTAATATTGTTAGTTGCATCATTTTTCTAGAATTTTCATGGATAGTTGATTTTAAAAGCAATGATTTGTTTAAATAACTTTTGTTGCTTCATTAATTTCACCTTAATTGTAGAATTTATTTTGTATGCTTTTCAAAATATGAGCAAATTAACGATGGCATGCATATAGTTAAATAACTCAACATGAATATATTATATGTAGAATATATATTTTGTCCTAGTTTGTGTTTGGGGATTGAAAAGTGATTTGAAAAAAGTTTTTATTTTGAGGTTAAAATATGACATTAAAAAGCTTGTAAGTCCCAGTACAACTATATATGTAATTTCTTTTTCATATAAAATTATCTTTTAATTTATCAATTAAATTTTTTAAAACGATCTCTTATATTATGCTATTTTAACAGAATTTAGAATATTTTAATTTTATCTTCTTTATTTAATTGGAATTTAAAAATAAGTGATGGATTGAAAGTAATATTAATTTTCAGTAAATAGTTTAAAGTCAATTGCAAAAAAATCGCAATTGTAGTGATTAACAGTCAAGTTTTCTCTTTATATTTTCTACATGTCAAAGCAGTTTAACATTTCAGGTAACTTTGTACTTCTAGATCAAAGCTTTCAAGCCAGTTGCTCGATCAGTCAGAAAAATTGTGGTTTCTACAAATATTGCTGAAGCTTCTGTTACAATCACTGGTATTGCTTATAGTATGTACTTAGTTGTATTTATCATGAATTTCTTAATGAGGTACTCAGATATTTATTTTTTTATATCAAAAATATGCTTATCTTTATTCTAGTTATTGATTGCTGTTTTGTAAAGCTGAAGTACTTTAACAGACACTCATGTACAGATTCATTAGCTATAGTCCCTGTTTCACAAGCATCTGCAGAACAAAGAGCAGGTCGAGCTGGAAGGATTCGATCAGGAAAAGCTTTTAGACTTTGTACAGGTAAAAAAAATATCAAATTTAAATGACGATAATCTTTTATATTCTAAAATATCTGTTTATTTTATCTTAGTTTAATCCTTCACAAATAATTTGTGTAGTAAAAAAAGAATTTAACATATAATTTAATTTCATATTTTTTAAATTTTATTGTAATGACAGTATAGTGCATATTCTACCAGATTTACAATCATTGCAGAAAAGAAAAGAGGGTTTTTGAAAGAAAATCCTATTTAACTTGTTCTTCCTAAATCTATCGATCTTTTCTGAATTAAATAACGATATTATTTTATGATTAATAATTCTTAGGTGAAAGTTTTTAATTGTATAATTTACATAGTTCAACTTATATAATTTTCTTTTCTTGTTTTTAATTTTCTTTTCAAAGTTCTTTTTACTATGTTAAGTTTTCCATTTTCTTCATTAATCTTTCTTGAACTTAATAATTCTTGAGCCTTAAAAGGACATATTGTCAACCATAGAATAGTTTATTTCATAAACTATTTACAAATTTGTAATAATATCTTCTTATCTACTAGTTAATTAAAAGGAAATTTAATTAACTTCTTTTGAAGAAACAGGCAAAAATACATTTTTTAATCATATTATTCTCAATACATAATCAATATATGTTTCTTTTTTCATATTGCCAAAGATGTAAAAAAAATATTTATCTTTATGTATATATTTTACAGAAGAAGACTTTTTAAAACTTCCAAATTTTACTGTGCCTGAAATGCAGAGGAGTAATTTAGCTCCAGTTATACTTCAACTAAAGGCTTTAGGAATAGAAAACATCTTAAGATTTTCTTTCCCATCTGTATGTATTTTTATATTATATTTTAAAACGCAATTAAGTAATTGAATTACTAATATATAATAGATAACCATTAATATAGAATAATTTGAATTTTATTTTGAATGTATTTGTTCAGTGCATACTTATTACTTGATTATTTTACAAATTTATAAATTTTGATACTGGAAATAAAATTTATTTTTTCCAAATAAATGTTTTATGAAAGAATGATATATGATGTATTTATTTGAGTTTATGTATTATTTAATTTATTAACAGGCACCATCATCTAAGCATGTTATTAGTGCCATTGAGTTACTTTATGCTCTTGGAGGTAAGTTAAAATTTTACTGCATTTAACTTCATAAACGTCAAGTTCTTTTTTATTAATAAAAAAAGTACTTATTTTACTAATACTTACTTATTAACAGCTTTAGATGATAATGGAGCATTAACATCGCCTCTTGGTGTTCAAATGGCAGAATTTCCTTTACATCCTATGTTCTCAAAACTGTTACTGATGTCAGGTATGTTATACAACAATATTATACATAATTTTTAATGTATTTTAAATTAAATATGATATAAGATAGAGTATTTAATAGAGAGATATAGTATTTAATTACTCTATATCATTAAATTTGATATAATATAGAGTATTAAATATTCAAATTTTTCTATAAAATATAGTGTAGGCTTTATATGAAATTACGAGATGTAACTATTGTCTGATTTCGAATAACTATTATAATAGATTTTCTTTAATATATATACTGAATATTTCCAAATATAAGCCAATAAGTGTAAAAGGTGACAGAGCATTTTCTCTTCAAAAAATTTACAAAATGACAAAAAATTCTTGTAATATTCATTATTTATATTATTCTATTATCACTTCTGTTAGCTGGGTAGAAATTTTACCAACATCAGAATTTTCATTTTGATGACAATGCAGTAAATCAACACTATAAACAATTTAGAAAATAAAACTAATCATTTCATAAAAGCAGTATCTTATTTCATTAAAAAATTTTTTCATTAACTTAAGAAATAAAAATGGGCTTTATGTTAAATTTTTTGGAGATTTATCATTTTATTACTTAAATATTATTTTATCATTATTAATTTATCACCATTTGCTTAACAGAAAAGTATTTCCTTTTTTTTTTTGTGAATTTTGCAGATATACTACTGTGTCCAAAAAGTAAGACCAGTTTTCAATTTAAATTTCCCTGGCATATGGCATTTCAATTTTTTTTTCTTTTTCTTTTTTAGGTTGTTGGCACTATCCTTCACATCTGTATGTAATTTTACAGTCAAAATATTCATTAGTGCTTGCGTTACGATTGGTTTTGTGAGATGCTAAAAACTGATTCCGGCGATTTTTGAAATGTCTGAATTAACCGAGCAAACACTTGCGTTAAATTTTGTTTGCAGAAATGTATAGAATGTTGCAGGAGACATTCGGTGAGCATTCCTACATTGGAAAGAAATCTTTAGAAGTGGTAAAAGTAGTTCAGAGAAGGCAGAGAACGCGTTGAAGACGAAGAGCCCTGTGGTCCACGACCAACCTCAACCGACGAAGCTCACGTCCAAAAAATTAAAGATTTTATGCTTGCAAGTGATGCTTTACAATTAGAGACTTTGCTGTTGATGTTGGAATTTCAAAATTCCATTTTAATAGATGTTTGGGCTTCAAGCGCTTCAAATCTTGATTGGTACCGAAAACACTGAATGCGCCGGCTCACACTGCATTGATTCTTTGTGACCTTTTCGCCAAAAATGAAACCCATATCGCTCCACAACCACCGTATTCACCTGCTTTAGCATCGTGCTGCTTCTGGCTATTTCCTGAACTCAAAAGACCACTCCGGGACACCGTTTTGAGTCGATTGAAGAGACATTTGAAAAATCGCCGGAATCAGTTTTAGCATCTCACAAAACCAAGCGGAACTCAAGCACTAATGAATATTTTGATGTAAAATTTCACACAGATGTTAAGGACAGTGCCAACTACCAAAAAAAGAAATTGAAATACCATATGCCCGAGAAATTTAAATTGAAAACTGGTCTTACTTTTTGGACACAGTAGTATATACAAAATATATAGATATTAGCCTTAAAAAAAGTGCTAAATATTCTTGACTTATACATAGAAATATACAGTATATAAAATAACACTAATTATAAAACTCCAAAAGAAAGATGTTTTCAGATGTAAATAAATATATATCATATACAATTAATCCAATAATAGAGAATGTGAAATGCTTTAAATCTGGATCTCTTTATGTGGTTATATTGCACATTGAACAGAGAAATTATGCTCTGGTACTGGTAAAGGTTTTGGATCCATATTTTAAGACTATATGCACTTAATGATGACTTCATATTAATGGACAACAATTTTCTCATTAAATGACATTTATCTATTGATAATTAATGAAATGATTAGTAAATATTTCAAATATCTGTGTATTGTGCTGGAAAGTGGGTAATAAGTCATTTATGAAGACTTTTAAATGTATTCCATAAATGATAGCTTCATGTATGGTCATTTCTAACAATTAGTTTACCAGCATAGAAAAGCAGTAATAAGAATACATCATTACAGTAAATGATATATTCTTTATTAAAACACAATTCAGTTATTTTTATAACGATTGAAAATGCAAAATAATATAATTGTATAACTCATCCAATTTTTGTTTTTTACATATGTTTGCACATTATTTATACATTAAAAATAGTTTTTTTTTTTTAAAACTCTTGATAAAGCTGGTATGTTCATTGATCTCTTCATTATTAATATTACAATAGCATAATTATTAATCTAATTTAGTAATTATGTGCATGTTTTACATATTGTAGGAGAATTCAACTGCACTGAAGAAGTCCTTACAATTGCAGCAATGCTTCAAGTTCAAAATGTATTCAAAGCTGCTCCAGGAAGGAAATTAGAATTGGTATGATGCAGATAAATTGCTAGTAATATTTTTTAATGAACAATTTTAGGAAAAAAATTCAATGCAAATTCTCTTTAATAACTTAACAAATATTTAAAATAATATATTAAAAATATATCTTGTTTGAATGAAAAACAAATTTTAAAAGTAAGTTGATTTTTTAATATGAAATACGTTAATATTATGTATGAGAGAACCATTTCACTATACAACTACTTGTTCTCTTATAGATTCTTTACCTTAAAATCCTCTCTCGATATTGTCTAACACAATGACATTGAAATTTAATTTACAATCCATGATCATGATAGAGGTTCATTTGTTTAAAATATTATTTAACTGGGCTGAAGCATCTAATAGTTAAGTTGGCATTGTCTGAGAATTTAAGATTTAATTATTTTTTTACAACTTTTTGTGAACCATTTAATTTTTATATATATAGTTTTGAAGTAACATATTTAGGAAACAAATTTATGAGTACAGAACAGTTCAAATATATCTTCTTTTAAAATATTTATATATTTAAAAAATTAAATATATTTTTTCGTGATAGTTGCCAATTTTTAGAATTTTCGTATTTAATTGTAGAATTTGCAATAAATAAAATCAATCTTTAGTTTTATAAAAATAGTGCTCATTTTTTATTTCAATTGTTTGTACATCACTATTGCAATTTTAAATGGCAGAATCAAATTCATTTCTGTTTTGCTCAAAAACTTATTGTCTGAAAATAGCCACTATTGGTATTATAACTTTTCAATTTTCTGTTATGTTGATGTTTCTTCCTTAATAAAAATAATTAATACTAATTTTATTCAATGATTTTGTATATATTCCGCTTAAAATAGTTGGATGTTCATATAAAATATTTTCTCACATACTATACAGTTAGATAACTGAATGCCTTCCTCAGTTTAATTAAATATTTTACTAAATACAACAAAACTTACAATTTTTTTTTATTATTAAATATTTAGAAATGAATTTAAAAAAAAAAAGTGCTTCATTCTTCAAATGCTTTTTTAATTCTCTCAAAAATTCTAACATTAAATTTTTATTTTTCAGAAACGTGCAAAATGGAAGTTTGCAGTTGAAGAAGGTGATTTTATAACACTTTTGAATGTGTATGATGCTTTTAGCAAGGTATTATTTGATTTACTTTTCAATACCTCTAATTAATTACATAAAGACTATATCAGAATTAAATTTCACAATTTATTTCATCTAAGGATATTTTTAAATGATTACAATACAGCACTAATCAAAGCATTAAAATAGCTATTAATATATATTTTTACAAATTCATAGAGATCTAGACGTCGAACCTATTCCAAATTATTTACTCAAAATTTCAAAGAATTTTCTTGAAAAATGTCCTCAGATTAGCAATGAGTTAATCCGTTGTCTGCCTACCTATCACCCTGGGGTGAAAAGTTCGCAGAAACGCCCAAGGGCTGTTTATGACGTCTCCTATGATTGTTTTCCAAGAGTTAAGAGACATCATGGCTGTTATTCTGAACAAGCGATCGTGAGTTCAGGTAACGGAGTGGATTTAATGTTGTAATTTTACGTCCACTGAGACTAGTTAACTCCCTGTGTATTTGAGGAGTCGTTTGGCTTTAAAAGTTTTCGCGGCTTTATTAGTAAACAAAACGAATTGGCACGGAGGTAAGGTGACGGACTCCCGACCGTAAGGTTGAGGGTTCGAATCCGGCACTCAGCTCAATTCACTATTTTTATATTTATGCTACGATGTGCACCACAATCCTTTCTTAACGGCTAGTGAATAGTTAGGTTTTTATTGTATGCTTTTTTACCCCTTTTTTTTGTTAGGAAAATAAAAGGATGGAATAAAACCAATAAAATAAAAACAAAAATTATAAAATGAAAAATATTAAAAATACGGTCCTGATTATGGCCTTTTTTTTTGTGTGGACTAATCATTTACTTTTCAGCATCAACCTTCAACTGCTCTCACCGTTCAGCATAATCCCTGTGTACTTGGTTCAATGAGTCTATAAGACTGTTTACTTTTAATTATTTTGGCATCGACAACT